>JAQQRF010000145.1:0-534237 GCA_030523145.1 Trissolcus brochymenae
TATACATACTTTTATATCTCTAAATATATATATATATATATATATATATATATATATATATATATATATATATATATATATATATATATATCATATGTAAAACATATAATAGAAATTTATTTAATTCTTAAAACATAACAAAATATTTATCTTAGTAAAGGAGAAAATTTCTTTGTCAAATTGAAATTTCAATAATCTCATCTTGCATAAGATCTGAAATTTAGGAAATTTGAATTTGCTAAAAGTAGAGGCGTCTCTTAGTGCAGGGCAACTTATCTAATAAAGTGGTGAACAAAAATCCTCGGGGATTAAGCGCGAAACACGAGTTTTCTTATTATAATTATGTATAATTCCTACGCCGCGTATTCGGTCACGAAAGTGGAAACTTGGTAGTAGCTGAAGCGCTCTAAAAGAATACGTGGTGGAACAATAGCATGAAAAGTTTACGGCTTAATAGAAAAATATGGCAAACATGGGAGAAGACGAGGAGAGGATGACCGGGGGTCTGACGATGGAGAAGGAGCGTAACACCTGTAAGGCGCGTGTGCATTAACTGTTCAAAACTGCAATGTATAAACTTATATTTCGCCTGTGCATAAAGCCATGGACGAGAATGTAGGCGAGCAGACAGGCTGCCAGAGCCCAAGGTAACTATTAAAAGTTGCAAATTGCTGCAGACACACTGCGGCCGAAGCTCGTCTTGGGCATTCGTCCTATTCTAACGTGCTATGCGCTTATTTATTTACTCATATACATATGCGCGGACAACTTTTCTATCCCGAAACTTTCTTCGCGAAATATTATACGTGCGAGATAAATTTCTTTTAATTTGCCTCGGCCCCATCCCTGAGTCCACATAAAATATTCAGAATGAAAACTCGTCTTTTTCTAAATCACCATCCCGCGATGTTCTTATCACAAAAATTAAATCTGATTTATGATCTGAAACTTTTGTTTGAATATCATTATAATTCAAGAGGTAGTCGCTAAATAATCAGCTGATATTTAAGATGCAAAGCCCTCTTTAGATGTCAAAACTCTTTAAACAAGGTGAGACGGCGCATCGAAGAAGCAAGAGTTAATCCTCTTACACTCTATTGACCATGTTTCAAGATGAATAAAATATTACGAGACGGTGCCTCGCTCAGTTATCACTTCTCTGACTGCTCAAATACTCTCCTATATGTTTGTTGATGTATTGATCGTTTATAAAAAAAAACCTGAATAATCAGTTAAAATTCTACAACCAATTGTATATAATTCATTAGTTCGATGATACGGCGTTCTTCAATTAAACCCCGCATAATTATTAATGTTACCTACAGGTATACCTATTTGAATGTTAATTAGTAAAGGCAGCGTTACCTGTGCTTATATATGTATATCAACATTTCTGGGTACTGTATTTACAAAGTCGTGTATTTTACGACAGACTGCCTAGTGTTCGCTCGCCTGCGGGTCTTCGAATCTATATTTGTTAGATGGTGCAATTCAAAGAGGCCCATCAAACTAATTAAATGAATAAACAACGCCGTCTTATAACCTTTTGCTAAATATTTTTGAATCTTTATTTGTGAAAGCACGTTTACAAACATTTGTTTATAACTCGAATAAATTAAGTGATTTAACATAAATTATTAAACAGTTCATTCATTTATGAATCGTTGATTCCCAATAATCTTTTTCATTTTTTTTTTACATACCATTTTTTTTATTATCATATTATATTTGTTCATTTTTTTGAACACAGGGAGTTATATGAAAACTTTCCGTCTTTCACCACATACATTTTATGACTTCACAGCAAAAAATATTTTATTTCGAAACATTTTTAAGTGAAAACGGTAAAAAAAAGTGTAAAAAAATGAGAAACATCATGTTTCAAATTGAAATATCATTTTATGCAATGATTATGGAATAAAAAAATCTTTTAATGATCATCAGTTGAATAAAAAATTACTCCTTGTTGGAGTGAGTAATTACATTGTATGGAAAAAAGGGCTTTGCTATCATTCGAAGCTGTTTCTGGTAATCCCAATGGCACCGTTACATTTCTATTGCGAGAATAATGATTTTTATGTACGCCAATGTTTACTGATGCATCGAGGAACAATCGTACGAATGAACCACAGCAGGCCATTAGTAGGTGCGTAACACCGAGATAATTAAACCGAATTAAAATGAAAGGATCGAATATGCTACGAAGCCTGAAGTTTAGTGTTGATTTGTTCGTCAATGTTGACCGCAAATATCACATGTACAACGACAACCGCTCCGCAAACCAGCACAATTTGCTCGGCTTCCATAACGCATATCGTTCGATGAATTAATCACGATAATTGATAAGTTCCAAGTGACGACTGTTACAAGCAACTTAATCCGACTTGAACGTTACAGCATATTTACAAATGTTAGTGCAGTAATTGAGTGATGCAACCATTGAATAGTCAGACCTGCGAAATTGGAACACGTTAAGTTAGCCTTGAATCAAGACACAAAATTTTGGAATATTATAAAAAGATTGTGATATTTTGTAATAAAAAATATTGAAGCAAAACGAGAGAACAGAGATATAGAGTTTAGTTCGCGTGTAATATATAAAACACGGACATTAATTCGAGGAAATACGTCACGAAAGGAAATAAATAAAGCTGTCGCAATAATTTAAAAAAAGACGCATGGCTTTCAATCGTTAAGTGGCGAAAATCGAACGTCAGAAACTGTCGAGATGCACTTCGTTGGTATCTTCATCTCTCGAAAAGGAAGGCACCATTTCGTCGAAATGACTTTTACTATCTATCAGTTATCTTCCAGATCCGTAACGTGCACCGCGATGCATAAAGAGTTCGGTTTACTACACTCGGCGATGCTCAGTGCGTTCCATTTTCGTTGGGACGCTTTTCCTCTCAACTTCCTCCCGTACCCCTTTCAAGCACATCTCGCACCAACCGCTTCCGAGACATGGCTCGGAAGACTCTTGGAAGAAAATTCAACAAATTTTTGTCATATTTTGGATGTTTTTCGTTTCATCACTCAAAATACAACAATCATTTGCTAGTATTTTTGTATTGAATATTCACTTAAAAGTTGCGACATCGTGTGAAGAATTGAGAGCTCTAGAAGCTTGTTGGAATAAGTTTAAATAATGCATAAATGATGTAATTTGTCATTGCGAATTCCGCAGTGTGTAACATGACGTAAGAGTATTTCAAGATTCTAAGTAACTTACCGTCGCTTTTATTCGTCAAGCCTTCATCCAAAGAGAGGCCGAGATAAGGTTCTTATTTTTCCCGAACATTTTTGAGTGTGTGTACGTGTGTGCGTCAAATATTCTCTTGATCCATCGCGACCACACGAGATTCTGTACTAAAGCAGACCCTCTTCACGTTTGTTTCAGGAGATGAAAGTCAACTGGGCGACGTCGCCGGGTAACCAACCAAAACAGGACACAAGCAGTGAGTACAAATACAAACGAAAACTTTATTTCTTTATTTTTACTCGTCAATATAAGTTTGTGGTTTGAGGACAAAAACCGAATTTAATGCTACTCTCAAATAAAAAAAATTCTACCTAAATGAATTGTCAACAAATTAATTCTAGAAAAATAAACGTAAAAAGCGTTTTGATTATTCTAACTATTTTTATTTCTTTGAAATGTTTGTACTGATAAAAAAAAAACATTGCCAACTTTTTATCAACAATATTGAAATGAAATGTGCGTTATTAACGTAACGTTGATTAATATTTGAGAATCACATTTCATTTATTTTTTCAATTGTTCAATTTAAAACTAAATGAAATTGGCGGCAATACATGAAATTTATACCGTAATAAAATATAAAATGGTAGATTGCTCTATTATTTAAAAAAACAATATTTCATACGAATTACCAGACGGAAGAATATAATTTGAATTGTTTTATAAATCTTCTCTAGTTCATGAAGATCAGTAAAAAATCACTGCTTAGAAGGCGATATCCGCACAATTCTCCTAAATTCCGAATGAGTAACAGTTTGCCAGTGATCATAATTTCCCTTGGTCGAGCTTGCTTTAATGTGCAAGAATGACCGTTTCGGGCATTCATCTTTTTCTAAGCCTCGACTCCGTTCTGGCTCGTATCGTCTTCCGAATCGAAAGTCTTTCAGTCACGTTTACGTTTAAGCGCTGTATTTTATGTTTATGCAATTTCACATCGATAAATACAGTAATTACACTTCGAAAAGTCCATGATAAACGGTAATGTGTAGTACGTATTTATCGCTTTTGCGGCAACCGCGGACCCGAAACAATGCACAATGTGGCATTGCAATAATTCGACCCTAGCGCTGACAGACCTCGCCTGATTAGACAGCTATAAAATTCATCATTCTCATTAATAACGGCAATTATCAAACAACGGGATCAAATTAAAGAGAAAAATTCTCAAACAAGGATGAGTTATCGTTGACACGCAAATTGGTCTGTGACACTTTTCAGATGCCTTTGCTATTCTCACAGAAAGGTCGTGATACAAAGTGCATCAGCACTTTGTAATCGCTGCATCGTTTTTCTTGCATTATGAATTGCTACTGGGAATAATCGTAGCGGTATTTACGAGGCTTTTCCGACACAAAGGGTTTGCGCGTGATACAAATATCCTGTTCGCATATTCCGTTTATAACGTAGACAGTACACACAAACGTGAGACGTAATACACGAACACATTTGCCTCACGGTGGACCACCATAAGCTGCTCGCCTTTGCCGTTTGCATTCATGCCGTGCTCAACCGTTATCATTATTAACAAAATAAACCGGTGCTGTCCTCTGTTTCACCGATTGCCGCTTACGTTCCTAACGAGTCAGGAGCGTGCTCGCGCAAACTTCTCATTTAAGTAATTATACATACTCATCATAACTTATAACTTTTCTTCTCTTGTGTTTTGTCGCTTTATAATATCCTCGCTGCAAAAATGTGCTGTTATTACAAGGGCTCTGAAATTCAAACTTTAAAGAAATCCAAGATGACAAAATTAAACGACTTGGAAATTATAAAGTTGATGATGTAAAAGTATTAGTTTTGTTTCCTAGTAAACTCTGATCGATCAAAAATACAAAAAGAAAAAGAAGGAAAAAATTGGAAAAAAAAATGCTGTGCCCCTATGTCAACAGACTGTTTGCAAACACGTGATATGTTACGTTAACGTATTCTCTGTTAGCACAGTTTTTAAACCAACGAAACTTATTAAATTTCATTATACATTGCCCGCGCGCGTACTTTCGTACTGTATTTTGAGTTAAGTTTTTAAATTTATGCCGAGATTTGCAAACGTTGTAAATCTGAAGAACACAAGGACTGAAATAAGCGCACAAATATCCCTTGAGTGCATTATTCATTTTGATATACGAATACCGGGATTTGTAAGGTAATTAATAATGTTTAGTCCGCGTCAGATGTGTGACGTCATGTATATCACTCCTCGTGTGTTTACGACGAAGTTTATTCGAAACACATCGAAAAATCCACTCGACAACTTAACTTTACGGCATGATAACGTTCCTCAATTTGTGAAGTGTAGGCTTGTTTACTTCTCGCTATTAGAGTGCTCGTTGGAACACCAACTCGATGAATGAAAAGTTTGTAAGTTGTTAATGGGGGTATAATGCTCGAAAGTTTACCATTATCTTCCAATCATGCCGAATTTCGTAAAAGTGTTTCTAATTCTCATCAACGTGTTGCCAACAAATTTACATGATCCCTCGAAATTTTTGTCGTAGCACATAAAAAATCATGATAAATGTAATTGAGATTGCGGTACTCACAAAAGTGAGAGGGCGATAAAAAGTGGGCTCAGGTGGACTCGAGCGATACAGAAAATGCCACTCATTTTTTCGTTTCACATTTTACGGGCGTGCATTGTTATCATATTTCGGTTTTCTTCTATCTTCTCTGAAAAGTGACAGAAAGTATCTCTGAAAATCGAAAAGCGATGACGATGCCTTTTTATGCAAACCATGCATATTTTTGTATTTGAGAAATCAACATTTCTGTGAAATTTATAGTAAGCGTTTAATCGGGTATAAATTTAATTTTGATGAATTGTTTTGATAGGGATAATCCTTTGTAGGTCCCTCGGATATACGTCATCCCACACATCATATTTGTTTGAAAAAGGTTTTGAAACTTATTCTTTTGTATAGACATTTAATACTCGCTACAAACCTGGCAGAAAAAACGAACATTTACTTTCGCTTCTTAGACATTTTAGCTTCGAATCTTGACGCAGTTCACGTCGATCAAAAATGCCACAAAGATTAAATAAAAATCAAAAAAATCTACCTCACAAACTTATTTTAAATAACTCTAGACAAAATTTGGTTTTAAATCATTATTATTTCATTTACATTATAAAATAAATTATAAAAAAGTTATGAAAAAAAAAAAAAAAAAAAAAAAAAAAAAAAAACTAAATAAGCTTGAAACCATTCAGGAATTTAAATGTTAAATGTTTGCAAAGATTTTGTTTAAAAAACACCTTCAAACACCAACACACGTACCAAGTTTCATGTGTTTTTGGGAACTGAAAAAGTAACGAAATTTCAATCTGATGGGTTCATTAATTGAAAATGCACCGAACTGAACAGAGAAACGCATCAAAGAAAAAAGACTACATTTGGAAAACAATGTTATTTACGTAAAATGCACAGTGAAGTAACTTAAAAAATGAAACATACAAAATGCGGTGCACCGCATTTTTCGACCAATTTTATGTCTGAATAAATTTTGATACCCCATCGCTTGTCTAACCATTATCGATAAAATTTATTCACGCCATAACACAAAAACAGTAGTGGCGAAGCTGAAAACCGCAAAGTAACTTCAATCGATGCATTTATTTTTCATGCGTTCAATTAAAAATCTGACTGGCTCTTATGCACATTTTGCGATGTGTAATTACTAGGCTGAGGGTAAGTTCGTCAATGAAAAATGTCCGTGATGAAAGCCTCGTGAAAACACACGTCGCGCAGTACTTCTACCTCGATAAAACAAATTGCAAACATTCCCTCTCATTTTCAAATCACTGAATTACAATTCATCACGCTCGCGCGCTACAAAGACTGCCGATTGTATAAACGATTTGAATTACTTATACGAGAGGACAGTTAGCAAAATTCAAGGAAACATCGATCGCGTGCGGTTTCGACCAGTTAGATTCAATTCCCGATTAAGCCTCGCAAACTTTTTGCCAAAATCCTATCATGTTTTCGGTAGCCTAAAAATGTTGATTGCGACGTGCCATGTTGGCGGTTTTGTGGTTTCCCGGTTCCCTGAAACCTGATTGTTTCACGTGTCATCGGCAGCTTTGGTGCTTACGATCCAATGAAGTTTGTGTTTTACAAGGTCCAGATGCTCCACCGAAAAATAATCTTCAATCTCAAACCGACAAACGCGTTAATCTCCCGGGAATTTTAACACATTCACCCAATCTCGATCTATTTCAATAGGCAAAAATTGCAAAACCCTCGAATTTTCCTAACCAACGTTTACATCAAATTTTAAATATTCTTTGCTCCAAATTCTTTTCTTGAAAATAAAAACGATCAGCATTATTATTACACATGCTTTAATGCATGTTATATCGTGAATCAAAAATTTTGAATTATTGTCAGTTTACATTTACGGTACTCCAATAGTCCTGGAGCGATTTAATACGACAAGAGTAGCAAAGAGGCAGCTCGTGAATCCTTCCTGATCAAATCTTACCTCTTTTAAAAGGAATACTTTTGTCCATGCGAGATATATAAACCAGTGCAAAAATAGTTCGAGTGATTTTTTTTAATGCTTTGGACGGAACATTTTAGGAAATTGGTGAAAAATAAGAGTTCAGTGACAGCGAGGACATAATTGGATAAATCGAGTGTCTGCTGTCGTTGTTTAACAGAGATGTTACAAATGACCCTCTTGACATCGAGTCCTTAAGCATCTTTCTCACGTCACAATGAGTGGTTTGCAAACGACTGTGGTTAATGGAAGGATACTGCTTTTAATCAAGTTAATGCAACCGCGCAGGCTGATGCACGTCAGAGTGGAGCTGCCGACTAAATTATTGTTGTACTGTATATTAAATGGTTATTTTTTTTTAAGGAACTGGTGACTATGATGGTTGCATTGCATGCTAGCGGAATGACATGGTCGGTGGAAACAAAAAAAAGTACACATTATTTTGTGTAGTTTTTTCAATGCTCCATTTGATCGCTTGTCAATTTGGAAATAAGAGGTTTTGCGCCATTTGGGTCAGACCTTGGCCTGACCAGGGTGTGTGTGCATGTGTTCCTACGCGCCAACCAAATTGAACGACTGCGAAGTTTAATTAAATTTTTCGAATCGTTAAATTCATCGTAACATAAATCATGAACAAAATAAAAGTAACGGTTGCAACTTAATCAGCACGAAAGTGTGTTGTACATTTTCAAATTTCAAAGTCTTTTGGTGATAATAATTTTGTTGACCAGTGGAGCTAGTAATTTTAAATTAAAATTTGAATGAATGTTGTCTATGAAAAACAAAAGTTTTTGTATTAATCTTTTTGTTTTTGTTTTTTTTAAATCAAAATATCATTTGTTACTTTTGGCAGTGTAATATTGACAATTATACATGCAAAAAAAAAAAAAAATAATAAAAATGATGTTATGCAGTACGCTTGACAAAGTCGTAATACATTGATCCAACTAAAAAAACGCAACACTTCCCATAATAAATGCATGTAAAGTGTAGCGTTTTTTTTATTTAACCCAGTATAGTTTTTTCAAAAGAATTATAGAATTTTTTCACCATGACGAGATGTCACAATTTAATAAAAATGACAATAATAATTATTCATTGAGTTCGATAAAGCATAGCGAGCTTTCTTCCATGCGAAATCGCATCGGCTTTTTCAGCAAGCTCGATATATCTTGCACTCACGTTATTGCAATTTCGATATTTTACCATACCATAGTCTCGCAGACGTGAAATATTATTTGAGTCATATTTAACGGTATCTTCCTCTTTTCATGCGATATCGAGAAGCCTGTCGGTCCCACGCGTACGATAACTTCGGTCTGACGTGAATATGCGCCCGAAAGTGTTGGTTTATTCCATCTTCTCATACATTAATGACTTTTATGATTCTAGCATTGTCAATGACTTATTTTGTCAACCATATTTTGCTTTTATTTTTTTAAAATTATATTTCATTTTTCTTTTCATTTTCTTTTTTTATATTTCAATGTTTATATTAATAAAAGCGAAACGTAACAGTTTGTTTTTGTTTCATTTAATTGAAATAGAGTTACAAATAAAAGAATAACTCTTTTCATAACTTGTTTGTACTTGTTTTGTACAGTTCATCAATAAGAGTGTTTAACAAAAATACAAACCAAGTACCTGATCGTTGTAGTATCGTTGAAGTAATGGTATGAACAATTGACCGCGAAAGTTGAAAGTAGCTTTTGAGAACGTTTCTCCAAGAGTGCACTTGTTACTTCACAACATGGCGTTTGACGATTCTCGAGTTATTTGCATTTTTAGTGCGCAATTCGGTTGAGTTCAATGCAAATCTTCCTGAATTTTCATTTATTTACTTTTGCATTTTATTTTGCGTTCTTGCCTGCGGCATCGCCCCGATAGTCATATATACGCATGGTCCGCGCTTTCACCGGGAAAAAATATTGGCACCGACGTTTTGTGAATGACCAGATATTATTGAACAACGCGATGAGAAACTCGTTGTTTCGGCTTCAAGTAATTCAATACTGCTTGTGAAATTCAAATTTTCTTTCCGCTAAACTGATGAGCTGAATTATATTGAAAGCTTTTGCATGATTACTGTTGTTCTATTTTGTTTATAATGTATTTAGCGACTGAAGAAAATTTTCAAACTTTTATAAACATATTTATGCCTACTATTGAGCAATTGAACAGGTAACAGATATAACCATACATAGGCCTATATATTGAAATTTAATGAAGATTATTATATGTAATCTAATAAATAGTACTGTGATAGAAAATAAAGATGGGTACAATTTCATATTTATTCGTCAATTTATTTTTATTTCTGCACGAGTGTGTAACTTTTACGAACAAATTCAAACCAAAACGTCATCGTATCATATTTTAAAAAGGGATACTCGATTTATTGTAAAGTAATAGAATAATATAAAATTTCGTCAGCGTATTTATTATCTATGAAAATAAATCATGCTGAAAAGTTACACAATTTTTCATCATCTTGTTTTTGAATAATTACACAACATCATGGACTCGTTTGCAAGAGAGTATGAGACCAGTAAAAGTTATAGAACTCAAATATATTTGAAGAAGTCGTTCAAAAATCAAATATAAAATTGATCATATATGTTCTGAATAATTTTGTTTAAATAAGCTTTGAACTAAAAAGATTTTTTATTTCATTGATTTTGAATAAGTGCTGCAAAAACTAGCACATAATTAAAATCGAAACAATATCAGAACTCTGTTAAAAATCCAACATGAACTGACACAAAACAATCTCTTGTTCTTTGTCACGGAGTTTATATTGTGGTTAGGCGCGAGTGACACTTAATGCGTACGAGGCAACAAAAAAGCACGTATCAGCGTGTTTGACATTTAATATTTGTTATGTTACCCGTAAATTGAGAAGCGTGATTGTCTTGCGCATGAAGCTGAAAATGTTCAAGTTAATCTCGCGGGTACAGATAAAGTCAACCGAAAAATGTTTGTCGCCCGAGGTGCTGCTCCCGAAGAAGCGCCCTGGGATTGACGTCTTTTAATGTCAGTTTCAATGCAACTGAAAAGGCGTCTCGCTCGAGTTTAGTGAATAACAATAAAAGAACTGTTAAAATAAAAGCCGCGAGAATAAAACTATTTTTATAGAAATGCGACGCTCGCAGTTTTATAGTTGAGAATAAGAATAACCGAATGATTACTGTTAAGGCAAAATAGTTTCAACCTGTGGCGTAAAATTGCACCAAGTCAACAGCAGGTATAAGTTTAATATTCAAGTTGTTCATAGTGCAATATTCAAATTTGAATACATCCTTAAATTTACATATATAAAACATACACAAGCGACGTACCGGGCGGTAATATAGATGAAAAGTTGTAACAACATTCAGGGGAATAACATATTTTATTGTGCGCGCGAAATTGTTATATATAAACAAAGGAGAATTCGTATAAGCAGCTATTGCCATAAGATTTTGTACCAACGATCGTGTCGTAACGTAAGTTCTTTATTTAACAGCCAGTGCCTGCTGAGCCCCGAAAGGTTTAAATTAGTCCAGAGCCCTGCGGAATAAAGAGGTGCCCTCTCTGTTGTCCGGAATATCGAAAAGGCATAAAGCAAGGCAAAATGCAAATGCCCACTGACAGAGGCCAAACGGCCAGGGATATTTCTGCGTCTGACACACACGCACCGGCTTGTGCAAATTTAATTGGAGACTTGTTCTAACTGGGATATGTACGCAACCATCAAACCTATCTTCATGTTATATTTCGTAGGAACTGTCCACCTCTCACTAAATTGCCACTAAATTTATGACGAACCATAGATCGATCTTGAAATCACTAATAAATTTTCTTGCAAAACTAATTTGTGCGACAAACATGGGAGTCAATGTGGTACAATGAAAAAATAAATCGTCAACGAATTTAAAATGGAAATATTATAGGCGCGGCAGGTGCGAGTAATGATTTTGAAAACGACCTCATTGTAAGTAAGGAAATCCTTTTTCCGTGTATAATTTAAAAATGAACAAATGCCAAAGTTAAGACACATCAGGTCGGTGATAATTAGGAAACGTGGATTAGCACGAGTGCAGCGCAGCAGTTTATATACAGACACACGTCGCTTCCATATGCCGCCTCTGAAAACCTCGATCCAGACTCGGTGGTTCCGGCCTTCGTTTATTAAATTCATTTATCTTTCGCGACAATGACGCTTGTAACGCTCACTGTGCCGATGAAATGCTTTTCGAATAAACTAACTTTCGAATTGTATCCGAATTAGATGACATTGACATCACACAATTGTAATTAAATTTCGTTTTGTCCAACGAGTGAGATATTACCGAAAGACTGCATCCGCTTGAAAGAAAAAACTCTCTGAACTTTAATTATTTTCAGATAATTTTAGACTGAGTTGGTGTGTGTTTATTAGGTAATTACTATTTTGATAATAAACAGCATAACAGACTGTTGTTATTGCGAAGGCAGCGCGACCTTTCTGTGTTTTCACAATGGAAGGGCCCTCAACGGACATATAAATTATTTAAATACAGCCGGAGGGTGGTGGGCTTACACAACTAGACCGCTGAAAATCGCTTCTAAAATCCGTCGGGAAAGATTATAATCTTCGGGAGTTGGGAGGCGGGCGCGCGAACAGAGAGCCAGCTTGCGTGCACAAAGGGTTTAAAACCTTATTGAAGCAACGATTCCTGTCTGGAGATTCGAATGCCCGCTGCTGAAAATGACTTGTTTTCTTTGTCTGATATACTTCGCGAATCATCGATTCAACTTAATGGCTCTATACAAGAGAGTTGTCAAAGTTCAACAATAAACACGTCCATACTTGATGAAATCGATATTCACCGCTAATACAAAATCACTTAACGTTGCACTTTATTTCAGCTGAAATATAATATTATGGTCATTTTTAATTATAATATATGCACGGATGAAATTGTTGACTTTTATGAATTTGACAAATTTAAGCATTCATAAACCTATACTGATAAGAATGAATGATGAAAATGAAGCAGTTTTAGTGCGAAAAAAAAACTAAACAATTTCCTCATACAATTTCGTACAATTTTTCTCATTTTACACGTTCTGTAATCTGGTTAAGGTTGTTAAAAATTAAAACTGAAAAAAGGAATGATACCGAACATTAAATGAAAAACAAACAAAAATCATTTGCGATTGTGTAACGGACAACACGCATGTGAATATCAAGTTTCTCGAGTAACTCAACATGTATACATCATGGTATACATGGTACAAAGGGGCACATGTTTGCTTACCAGCACTAGTGTGTACGTAGCTGACTGACTTTGTGTGCTTAGCTTCAAGTTCCACTACTCGATACCAGCAAACCCACTATAGGCTGAACAGATACTTATAAGTCTAGGTACTCAAATGTATCAACAGCTTTAATGGGTACTGATTTTCGTATCTAAATTTGTATAAAAAAACAAAAAGCAAAATTATTATGTACATCAAACAAATTTACAGAATATGTTTAGTTAGTTCACAACTACAGCTCGTATGAAAATCGAAAGTTTGTATAAACTTGAATAACTGACAGATGAGCAGCATAATGGAACAATAATGATAAAATGATGTTAAACTTTGTCAGAGTATTTATTGTCTATATAAAATCATGCTTAACTTTTTACAAATTTTTTCATCGTTTAGGTTCTGAATAATTTTCTTTCAACTTTTCATTTCCTAAATTTGAATTCAGGAGAGCGTGGGTAGTTCATTGGTTCATTCAAGTAATACATTGGTTCATTTTTGAAATTTCAAAGTTCTCGTTTTACAACGAAATACATTGAAAGGATAAGATCTTGTGATTTGCTACAATAACTTTTTTTTAAAGTCATTTCAGAAAGTTTGCAATTAAATTGGCGTACATATTTTCAGATTTTTTTTAAGTTGAACACTGATGTCATGGGAAATGATGTTAAATTTTCATTGTCATTTCAGAGTAAAAGAAGTATATGATAATGAAAGGGTCAAGTGAGTCAGTCAAAGCTTATTTCATAATTACGGATCTCAACTAAGTCACAGCTTCATGGTTCTGCACCTAAAAGTATCCCTTTTATTTACGAGACGATTCCATGCGAAAAAATATTTGCACTGTGTTGCTTGCGATTAGAGCAAAAAAAAAAAAAGATTATTTTTGCTTTTCTTCAAATGTTTATCATTAAATTGCTTTTTCATTAAATGAAAATGGTTTCGTTATTTTCCTTGTTCCGTAAAATTTGAACATAAATCATCTCAAACGCTTATTTTACAACATTATGACTCAAATCAGCACATTTCCACGTGACACACGTCACGTCAGGATTTTTCTCTTCGACGACCAGAACATTTTTCTTTCTCTCATGGCTTTATCGTTATTTCATGATTCGCCTACTATTATCTATCTTTTGTTCCGCGTTTATATTTTCCCAATGTGCATCGCTCGTCTTGTTTCTGCGACAGCATTCGACGAAAATGAAATTCCTGTCAAAGATAATTGTCACATGGCAGCAGCGTTGCTCCTGTACACGCTTCCCTGTTTTTTCCCTCGCTTCCGACGATAAAATCCCGCAACGCAAATGCACATAACAGGACATACGTGCGCGCGCATATCACATCACGTGCCTCTACGTGACTGCGAAGTCAACTTTTTTCAAATACTATTTTTGCAGATTGGACGAATGAAAATCGAATTCTCAATCAATTTCATAATATTATTTCAAATCTTTTGACAACTCTAATTGTTATCGTAAATTGTCAAACAATTATTTGATCCGCAATATCTCCAAAAATATAAGGTTGATAATTAAAATCGCATCGAATCATAATTTTGCCCGATCAATATTATTATAATTAAATTTCAAAAAAACTATTTTGGACTTTGAACACAATTTGCACTAAGTGGATAAGGCTGTAGATTCCTATTTTGAGAGAGCAGTTATTTCTATGCACGTAGTCTGTGCAATCTTTGAAGTGTTATATTGAATTGTTTTTGATTGATTTTTATTAAAAAAAATATTTTATCAGATTTTGTTATACGGTAAAAGTCATACTATGTGTCGAACTGATGATTTTTACAGAAATGTAATTCAATTCGTATTGCATATATTTTTTATTACCGAGAGCTCGAAAGAGAGCAGCTATTATATTGATTTGTATTAGATTAAAATTTAAATTCAAAAAGATTGCGCGAAAAGTTTTTTTGACATTATTTTCAAAAGTATCAAGATATAATAATTTAGATTTTGCAAATAAAATAAGTTAACCGTTATTCGATAAGGCAAAATAAATTACTGACATGGACGTTGAATTTAACTTCGATTAAATAAACAGTATAAAACTGTATGAAATATATGTGAACCTTTTGAATGCATATAATTTTCATATTTAATAAGTTTACATACTTTGAATAAAATTGTTGAATCGTTTTATCAATGATCCATTAATCTAGCACACTAATCAATTATCTTACAATCATTGCAAATGCATTTTATGTGGAAGAGTTCGTTGTGTTGAATAACGTGTAACTTTTGATTTACATTAACAAGATTAATGTATTTGTCAACAAAGTGAATTCGCTAGACTCTTTTTGATCAAATAAAGTTTAGAAAATATTTTTACACTGATAGAAAAGCAGTATGAAAATAAACTATGATTCTTAACGAAGCTCGGACTTAAAATTCATATAAAAATGGTCAAAACTGAGTAAACAAATGTTGTATCGATAATAAAGATTTCTATAATTCGTGTGAAATGTTTGCTTTAAGGTTATGGTCCGCGTTTTTCTATCTGTGTAGATTTGGCTGGTTTATAATGTATCTCAAATAATATTTGAAGCTAGAAGTGTATGGGCACTTGTAACACGTGATTTATTTCAAATTACCTTGATAAAAAGTAAATCGGACGTGCTGCTTTAAGAACATAGGTCAGATCTAATTTGCGATCTAAGGTCAGATTAGGGGTATTCTGATTTGGAGACCAGGTCTGAATTTAACCCAGTTAGCAGTTTTTCAAATTTATAATTTTTTAAAAGTGGCAACCCAGTAAGGTCCTGACGTGATTGCATGATTTAGTTCATGCATGAACAAAGCTCGATTTTAATAAGATTCCAACAGGATGTTCCAATTTAAAAACAAATGTCTCTTTATCATAAAAAAGTCAGTCAATAAACTTAGTCGTGAAAATTAGAAATATGGTTTGTTGAGTCTGTTGCACTTGTTTCTTGAGGTTAAAATAGTTATTTTTGCTTTTGACAAATTTTTACGGATTTGATTCGTTTCACGTTTATGTTGGACAACATACAATCTAATTTAATCACAAACGACAGGTGAATGTACATTTGATACTAGAATGAATACCGTTCATTGCATTATCAACTTCAGCGAACGGAAATGAATATGACTTGAATCACTAAGTTGGTATAAGCTTCTACATGTACTTATAGTGTGCAGCGTGAGCCGTGCATCGAGGATACGAGCGAACTCCTTTCGAAGAGAAACGAACGTACGCTCACGGCCAACGAACAGGTTATTCCAGAACGTTAATAGTTATCGCTAATGCTAGGGGCTCAGACTAATGGAAATTTCGCGGGAATCTCTGATCCTAGACCGTACCAATGCTCAACGCGCGCAACGCATAAAGCAGCCACTAAACTCGCTCATGACTTTTCTCTAATACGAAGCAAATTGACGATCGTCAAAATTGCTTTTACCAAAGTAACAATTTCAAATTGAATAAATTTTTTGGTTCTAAAAAATTAATCCTTCATTGTTTAAACATTTTCATCCACTGGAAGCGATTTTTTTTGCGCCAATAAGTCGGAACATTTTTATTTTCATGAAAAAAACGAAATCCCGGTGCTGAATTTCCACAGTATTTCAGTTTCTCGGAGTCGTTCGGGGTCTTTTTCAAGAGAATGAAAATTAATTGTAATATAAATCACGGCAGACTAATAAGATTTAGTGTTATAAGTAATGTTGGATATATTATTTTATCTCCAATACAGAGAGAAAGATTGTTTTGATATTATTGATTCAGAATTCTTTGCTCATTTGAAATGATGCAGTACCGGTTTTAATAACGTTTCAAGTAAGATAAATATAATGAAAAAGAAACATTGCAATTTTGTTCCAACATCAACATTATCCACTGAGCTAAGGTTAGATTGCAGGGCCACACGACAGATTATACTGACAACACACCTGAGCCCCCTCGTAAGTGTTGAAGGATTATCTAGTGTTAACAGTACAAACTGGCTATCACGATGATCAGACTAAAATTGATAGATGCTGCACTTATCGCTTTGTTCTGAGCAACGAAACAAACTATATTGAAAAATCCAAAGAATGCTATCCAATAAAAATATTGTAAATTATAATCAAATTAAAAATGTATCAAACCTTTTATACTTAACTAATAGTTTTTATGCAAAAAATGAACAAGGAAATAAAATATAAAAAAAATATTAGAAGTGAACATCACGTGGTGTTCCCAAGCGGTCACCCATCCAAGTACTGACCATGCTCAATGCTGCTTAACTATGGTGATCGGACGAGAACCTGTGCTTTCAGCATGATATGAACGTTCACACACGAAGTTGTTTTATTACATGTAATAACACGTAAAGTAAAATTATTATTTCAATAGTATTACATAGTATTAAAGACTAATACTTATTACAGCAAGTGTACTAAATACATTTTTAAAAACAGTAAATTTAAATAGGATATGTTCATAGTAATGAAGCTAAACTTTGGTAAAGCTTCGAACGTATAATTCGTTAAATAATCTATATGTGTCATTAATTTCTGTATTTTTGATTATTAATTAAAAAATGCTGAATTCAATAATTTTTTGTGCTAATATTCGCATATTTTATGCTTAATGGATTATACCATCGTTTGTTCTTTTTAAAATAACTTGTCCAAAGTTTATGACAAAAAACGTAAAAATTAAAAATAATATAGCGACTAAAATGTATGCAAACTCTCGGTATTATAATTCTAATTTTTGCGAAACTTCGCATTTAAACTCGGCTTTCCGTTTGATCATTATAATTTAAATGAGCTTCATTTTTTAGTTTTAAACATTGGGTTTCAATGATTGTTGCATAAATTATTCTACAACTGATTGAAAAGTGAATCAAACAACTGATCACTGTCGATGGTTCATTATTCGGTGAATAAACAACAAACTTTGGACGTTTAATGCATTCCCTATGTTATTTCATAGCCTAAACACGGGTAGCACTTTAGCGATTATTTCAGGATCGTGCGCAATATGATATTAGCGTTTCCGCTGCTTACCTTATGAATTTTTTAACGAAAAACGGAGATAGACGAAACATGCATGCAGTAGTCACCATGTGTACTGCTGATCGTATTTATACATATAGATATTCTGACAAAATCTGTCGCGTAAAATTGTGCGATATTTTTTCCCCTTTCTGACCCTTCTGCGCCCCCTTTGGATACTATCTGCGCCCCGCGGCATGTGGTGGCGGAAATGCGTTGTGAAATATTTAGCTGAGTCTCCTCTTGCCTCGCTACAGCGTCCTCCCTCGCTTCGCGTCGTGTGAGCTACGAACATCCGGCGGCTGCATTATTAAATGTGCGACGCCGGCTCTCAATACCCGGATTTTATGGTGAATTCGTGAATGAAATAACTCGAGTCAGCTCGCAAGACGAAAAGTCAAAAAAAAAAAAAAAAAAAAAAAAAAACCTCAAAAACCTCTGCTCGAGCCATTTTCATCAGCAATCAAACGAGTTTAGCCCCATTTGGGCGTATTATTTCGAATTACTTTCGTAGATTTTGCACCGTTTCATTAGCACATTATTTTTTAAAATCTACAGCCGAGGTCGTGCAACTTGCGATTGTGAATCGTGCAAGCTCAACAGGCACGTGCACTGAGCGACGTGATTGATAACGGTCTCACCGAGGCATTTGATTTTCATTTTTAATTATTCCCCGATCACTGCGCGCGATAACGTGTCAGGAATTATAATGCAGTTCGCTAGTTTTCATTATCTACGGCTCCCACACAGTGCAACACAAATTTATTTATCAACGCCCATGAGATAAATTTGCTATGTTTGATGAATTATTGTGCGATGTTTGTTTTCTAGCAAAAGATTTGACGAGACTTGGCTCTCGCGAGCAAACGGAAGATTCAATCTATTAGTGAGATAATACAAAATTGGAGCAAGTGGGTCCCCGGCGGCATCCGCCCGACTCATTTTTCGTATTCCCCAGTCCTCAAACCCGACCCTTAATGCGTTTTTTTTTCCCTCAGTCCAATTTCATCTCGTAAGCTTGAATTCTTAAACGTTGTCAATAATTAATCGGAGCTTTGTATGCGTGTTTCAGCCCGGCGTAACTTTTGTTAATATTTTTCAATTCCACGTCTCAGATTGAACTCTCGATGTTGCCTAGGGGTTCAACGTTTATTTTTTGCAATATATCTTTTCTCGTTGCTCTCAACTGACCTGAAACGTAATCAAATGATCCATTTTCGGAAAATTTTTCAATAAAACCGTCCGAAACGAGCAAAATTAATTGGCGAAAAAGAACGAGACCGAGTGCAGTGCAGAAATTAAACAACGCGCGCCTACAAAGTTACAACTTTTCATTTATACGAAATTGAAAGGGGAACGAAGCCGGAGAGAGGAAGAGAGAAAGAGATTCACATAATATACGTGCCGTGGACATTTTTTCATTCGCCAATTTAATATAACCGTGCCAGCACGTGGCCGCGTTTATATTTCTCCTTACTCTGGCTCTCGATTGCCAAACAAACGTATGCCTCTCGAATTCTTGCAAAGCGCCACAAAAATTCAGTCGCGCGCGCGCGCCTCTATACGCCCAGTTTTTGTGCACCCTCTTTTTATCATGCACGTTTTATTTTTCGCACAACATTGCGTGTACTTTCTGCTTTTCATTTAATCGCTTTGGAAAGAGCGGACAGTTAATGGGCGTGCTAGTGAGACGGAAAATGAAGGCAAAATTGAAGAGTTAACAGGGGGAGGGGCGCGCAACGAGGAAGATAATTTCGAAAACCACGAGCGCGCGTCGCTGAAATATCTGCGGAAAAACACGCGTACTTTGTCACCTCTTTGGGCTTGGCGAGGTTAGTGTTCGTGGCATGGCCGGCGGCTATTAAACACAAAATTTTTCAGCAGATAAGTCACGTATGTTTAATTATGTATATTACCGCCTGTGGGGCCAAAAGCGGGAGGATGCCGTGAGCGCTGCTCCGCGACTCGCACACTGGCTGAGGGGCTCCAAAGCTGCCGTCCTATTTCCGCGCTGTATTTTGTTTTAATTATTAATTCCATGTGCGCCTGGCCCACAGCAATTACATTTCACCACCCTCGAACGCCGAGTATTCCGAATGACGCCACGGCCGCCGAGTTCCAGCCGTTTCTATTAACGAAGAAACTGCGCCCTCCTTAAGACTTATGACGCTCCACACGCGTACGGATTGTCGCCTCCAATTGTACCATTTTGCGCGAAATATAATTCTCTTATTAATTCCAGATCTCACTGAGATTGTTTCCTTCATTTATTACATTACATGATGCTGAAATAGTGCTCATTTATTTTTGCAATCTGCAATATTGCATTGCCCCATTCGTTTCGTTTATCTGCAAAGTATATCATTTGCGTTACGTTTCGACTGTATCATTATTTATTTCCATCATAACATCGTTCCGAACTTATAACATATTAATGTGAAATTTTAATTGTTAATGCATTTCATTTCGTACAACAAAAATGTTGATATTCGTTGTTGTCTGTTGTTCATGAATGAATTTAATAATATTATCTCTGATCAAAATTACGCAATTGTTTTACGGTGAAAATAATTGGTACAAACATTATCGGTGCATTAATTTTCAACCGAAATTTTCAACAAAATTTGACAAAAGACCAATAGCAAAGTAACAGGTTTATCACATACATCCGTTTTATCATTTGAGATACATTTTTGAGATGTAACGCTGTTACATACAGTTCGAACGTTTTCGTCACGAAATTTGGTAACGCATATTCTTTATGTAAGGGTTCCTTTTTTTTTCATATCCCATTTTTTCGAATCTTTAGATTTTTATGTATAGAGAAAAAAAAATATTTTTAATGGTACAGTTTAATGTTCTGTAAATTCGAATAAGTGAAAAATCACTCACAAAAAATTAATATACATACCTAACTCAATAACGATGGAATTTTCACTTTTGCAATGAATGGACAACTTTTGACTTGTTCGAATTTAGAAAGTGGTTTTTTTAATATTCTTTTTGTATCTGTATTTTTTTTTATATTTCAAAAAGTGTCATTTGTTGTTTCTTGAAAAAGAGACAGTGCAGTGTCTTTGGCCTTGTTTTCATACTTATCCAGATTTAATGACAGATTAATATTCTAAAGTAACAATTACATCAACAATATGTGTTACCAAATTCTCACTCAGAACGTTTACTGTATGATAAACGCTTCGGATAATTTTTGAGGTCAGTAAAATAACTGTTATAAATTAATTAATAAACTATTATTATGTGCTTGAACGCTGAACTTTACAAAGAGCTTTTATTTGCAATACATTTTGAAAAATTTAAATCACATTTTCAAATCCATTATCATTATTTGTTTCTATTATGAAATCTTTTACTTTACAATAATTTCTCTTCATGTTTTTTATATTTCCATTACAACATCACTGATTGTACAAACATATAATTGTTTACATAAAATGGTTTTTTGCGTAAATTAATCGTATACAATTTTAAAGTACAACAAGCGATCAAATTACTATGATTCATTAAACAGTATTTTGCAACATGTTTTACACCGTTATTGTAGCTTAGTATTTCTTTGATTTTTCACCTCGACAAAATTTGATATAAATTTCAAACAATGGTCGCTGAAACTGCACCATAAATGAGCGCCATTTTCACATTAAACATTCATTGCAGCGGGCACAAATGAACGAATTTTAATTACTTTTACATTACCGCGGGCATATCTCAAATACGAAATCAGAGATTTTTATAACGGAGGTAAATGAAATATTCCGGCGAAACAATTGTGCTAATGCAGAGTGAAAAATAAGCCTGCATTGATAGTGGCAGGCAATTATAAAATTGGCCTTTTCGCTTTTTCAGTACGTTCAACGGCGCAACGAAAGTGTGGCCTATCTTGGGTAGTATTTTACCGCGATACCACGCCGCGAGTGACAAATAGCCAGCAATATAATGAATATGAAACAAGTCACTCTTTTCGTCTCGCAGCACTTTCGCCTCGGCCTGTTTTTGCAACGCAAATTTGACATAGTGCAAAATTGCACGCACGATCCAAACTTGGTGAAAAGCTTTTGCGCTTCCTTACAAAGGCTCGCGGAATGTTGCAATGTCTCGAACTTTAACATACCGAGGTAACTTTGTGACGACAAAAATGATGTCGGGCTGTGACGTCATTTTTGAAATACCACACTCATCTAAAGTTATTTCGACGGATAATAGACTCGGCCGTTTGAAAACCAGTTCTCTCGAATACAAACTATTTGTTCCCAAGACTTCACATATTTTTTTCAATTGTTTGCATTCGCAACGTTTTAATAACAAGAGGAATCTAAAGGGGCTTATTATATGAAAATTTATTGGACTCAAGACATTCCAAAACGTCATAACTTTTATGAGATTTTTTCGTAGCACTTTACTTTATTTTCATATAAAAAACTTATGTACAGCTCAACTTCCAAAACATTTTTGCGAAACATGCACGAATCTCAAGGACGGATGTATAAATCTGATCTATGAGAAAATATAACGTATTATACACAAATTCGTCGTTTCAATTTCTGGGTCAATTACTTTAAATGAAAGATTCGTTTCAAGTCGATATTTACACTGATGTCTCTTACTGTTTAAGAGAAAAAAAAAAAAAAAACGGTCTGGATCAGACACCCCGTACACTTAGTTGAGGGTTAACATAAACAAAAAGTGAAGGTGCAATTAATCAGAGCTGATTTGAAATCTAAAGAGCTTCTATCATCGTATCGAATTTACAATGATTTTGAAAGTACGCGATATTATAGTAACATGTGCTTTTTTGGTGGCTGAATAATTCATAAACACGTCATTCCATCGTATCAAAAAATCAGCAGGCATATTATGCCGGTTAAAAACCAACATATACCCAAGCTAAGCCGTCGCTCAGGGAAACGTGAGATTCCAAGAATCAAGGCTAACCCTGCAGCAAAGAATAATCGCGAGTGAATTTTCGCGTAAAATTATTCCGCATAAAAATGGCAGTGATATCCATGTGCTATGTTTGCATCCGAATTATTGAGTTACAAATGAATGAACACACGAGTGCTTTCTTGACTGAAGTGTTGGGCGTCTTGACTTTTACAGATCACGAAGCCGCTCTTTTAAATCAAATTCTTCTTTGAGAAGTTGTTTTGAAATGCACCTGAAGACTCAGCGATTCAAAAATCTGAGTCATTCAGTTATGCGCAACGTTAGCTGCTAATTGCAAAGACAGCGGTGCGACTTTGTTTGAGCCAACTTTGCAGGCTCTTTGCACATACTCGCGTTTATCATCAAAACTATGCAGAATCGAATTGAAAATCCTCAGTTCGTGCTTGAGCCGTATAGGTTGCGGAAATGTAATCTTGAATAATTCGATGCTGTTTCGTATTGAAATGAACAAAATTTTTTCATATTACATCTGACGACATTTTTTCGAGTGCCGCCGAAATAAATTCATTCTAATAAGGCGACAAATTTTTTAGCAACATCAAAAGTTCTCGCTTCATAAATCATTCAATGAGATTAACACGATTTATGGCGTTTCAACCTGATTACGAGCTTTCACGTGGGATCAAATCTGAATTTCGTGTTATTTCGAGTATTAAAAAACTGAAGACCAAATGAGATTACAATTTTTTCATTTATAAATCATTCGGTAAGGTGCTCATAATTCATAGAACAATAAATTTATGATAACGATAATTTAGCGAACAGAATAGATATAGACAGTACGAAACGTATTGATGATTGTTTTTAAGACACACAGTTTCTCCAAGGTAAATAATTTTCAATACTGATTTTATTAATAGACTTAATTTGAAATCGAGTGTAACGCGTGGTAGCGTTTCACATTATTTGCGAGGGAACATTGTGTTCCTGAACTCAATGAATGTTTATAGTCTCGCATTATTGCCATATATATATGAAATCCAAGCATTCAACATTTTAGAGGAACAATGGATCCTGCTGCATAGGTGTACGCTTCGAAATGAACCTACATCTATTATTATCTTTCATATAAATGCACGCTGCTAAAATACATTTGATACAGGGCGGCAGACAAATTTATCACACCTTCAAACTCGTCAGCAGAAAACACCCTCAAACAGAAAATTAATTGTCAAATCATCATGAGCTTTGAAACATGGCCTGGAATATGCACCCGCGAGTATCTCAACCAACATTATTTAATTCAAGCAAGCTGAACGTTTCCGAGACAATGTCTAGCCTGACTACACACTGATTTAGTCATGAAAGATTTATTTCCCGTAATAATGAGCTGCTTTCTCTGCCTGGAGCCTCCCTTAATACAGCTCCTCTATGAAAGGATAATATCGGACCACCGTGATTACAACTCTACAAACGTTAATACAAGTTTCATCTCGTGTATCCTCTACCCTCATGTAATTTCAATTGTTATATACTTATCGCGTGTTCATTACTTAGTTTTAATATTCGAAAATGCATTTACTTTATCAATCGACAGATTTTGTTTGGTCGATCGGTATAATTTAGAAGATGAAAATTCTTTTGAAACATTTTCTCCAACAGATGCGCAACGAAAAATTTATTTTCTGAAAATATCAGTTTTTTCATTTTTTGTGAATATCGAGTGTTTACAACGAACAAAAAAAAAAAAAAAGGTGGAATATTTATAAATGAGAATATTGTTTGAACTGAAACTGAACACTCTGAATTTATAAAAAATGAAAAATTTTGAAGAAAGGTACACGCATTTTTTTTAAATTATGTTTACGTTTTTAAATGGAAACTATTGCATACGATGGCAAAGTTGCGTTATACTTCCGCTTGTTCGTTTGAAGCAACAAATTTTCGCCGAATTTCATCCTGGCTTTCATCTTTCTAATGTTTCTTAACTCGAAATTGCACTTCTTCGTTTGTTTTCCGATCCCATTTGTCAAATTATAATTAAAAACATTGCCACTGATGGTTCATTTAGCTGTGGGAGATTTGAACTTTTGCAACGCGCGATTCAATCGAAATTTTCAATCTCAACTTTTGTAGAAAAGTTTTTCGTGTGAAAATGAATTAATGTCATTTACACTGATATATTTGAAAAGAAAGCAGTTAGCTATGAGCTCGTACCACATTCGCTAACACGGTTGATTCTTTGATTAAAAGTTATAAGTTGAACGATTCTAAAAGTTTGATTTAAGTGATTGTTTTAAGATTCTATTTTTGCACAAACAATTTTTCAATTGCACTTCTAACACAGTAGATTCTAATGTGATAGGCATTGTTCAAACAATATGACATTTTTTTAGACAATACAAAATGTAGCGTAGAAAAATTTGATTATTCATAACATAGATCAAAACTGATTATCAGTATTTATTACCGGTTGTTACATCGTAAATAACGTTTCATGTCACCAAACCGGCGTACAAAAGTTGGTGCAAGCCATGAGTTTGTTTTTTTATTTTATCTGTCATCCAAACGAATTTCACATCAAATAATATAAATGTTTCGAAATACCGGTGAAGAATAAGTTTGTATACATTATTCAAACTACATCAATATCATTTGTTACTCACATAGTAATCAGAAAAGTTGAAACAACGGATAATTCAGTTGAGATACGTGATCAATAGACGAAACCAGTTGGATATATGTTAATCCAACTGGAAGATGAACACATTTTTTCGCAGTATAAAACTCAAAATGTTTTTGTACAAATTGTTTGCTGTATCAAAATTGCATCAATCAAGAAATACAAAATGAACCTTGAATATTTTCAAAATACATTTTGGCGACATAAATATTCTTGATTCAGAATACTTTGTCATTCAGCGAGATAAATGTTGCAAAAGAGTATTTATTTTGTACAAAAGTTGTAAATTTATTATCAACGCCAAATATCAGCACGCCGCGGTACGAAAATTGTAATTATAAATTTAGTTTGTATGAAAACATACTGAGGGCTTTTTTTTTTGTGTTTCAACTGAATAATGAAAAAAACGTGTCTTCGATAAAAGGCAATGAAATATTTAAAACGTCATACGAAAAAGCATCGTAACATTTGTCACGGGGCGCGAAAAAGTACGTCTGCAGTAGTGTGGATGGTGCGAGCTGTTGAGCGAGGTCATTTTTGTGCTCGCGATTTTTGTCATCGATGCAGCGTGTGTACCTCTTATTTAAATTGCATGGAAAATTCGATGCGATGTCGAGCGTGCACGATTTATGGCTCAGTCGCACTTTGCGGCAGCATGTCAGGCCGCTGGTCAGCGTACCATCGGCAGCTGTAATTGCGATTTATGAGCGCGTGCGAAACCCTTGGAGAGAGCACAATGGAGCTTACGCGTGAGCGTAAATAAAGTGACGGACAACGCTTCATGCAATGTCACTTGGTGCTGCGTATCAGCCGCGGATCGCGATTAGGTAACCCGCATATACATGTGTGACGTAGAAATCGATTTGTCCCAATTACCGTTCGCAGATTAAACCTCGCGAGCCGATAAAGTGTAGTTGCCACCCATCCCGCCGCGACCCCACGACTGCCGTACCAGCGCGGGGCAGTCGCCTGCGTTTCTGAATTATTTCGAACCAACCATGTGATAGTCACATGGAACATTACGTTTTGTATTGTTTCCCATTCAGAATATCCAACTTGTGTGAAAGATAAATCGTTTTATTTGTTTAATTTTGTTTTTTTGTTTTTTTGTTTTTTTTTTGTAACTTTTTACAAGAGTTTGACTAATTTATGTGCAGCACTTCTTTGGAATGTTAATATTTTTTTCAGTTGGGAAGTGGAAGTGAATGAAAATTCAATTGAGAAAAAAAAACTCAAACAACGGACAACTAGAATGAAGTTAACGTGATTATTAATTGATACAAATTTTCAAATGAAACATTGTTAGTAAATACCGTATAATTGATTCGAGTAATAAAATCATAATATTCATCAAACACAATAATCAAATTTACACATTCTGAACAGATTATCAAAAATAATGCAATAATGGCCGAGTGTATAACATAAATATAAGTGTAATTTTTTTATTTTCACGCTTTTGAAGATAACAAAAATTTTATTAGAGAATCTCTGAGTGTAATAAAAATGTGAGTGAGAAAAAAAATATGATTTAATTCATTTACAAGATTGAATTTGAAGTTTTATGACGCTATAATATTTACAATTATATACGATGATGCATTTTATCAGTGACAATGTATTATCAGATTTGTTGATCAAAGTTAAAAACACCATTATCTCGATAAGAAAGTAGTCGTTTGAATTTGATCGAAAAACAATGACGAACGAGTTTATGCGAATGCTTTAGACAAACAAAGATGGCATTAGTAGTGTTCATCCGAGTACACTGGTCACCGAAAGGTGAATCTCGAATTTCACATACACACGACAGCAGCATAGTCGTCGAATTCAATAAAATATTCAAGCTCCACCTCAATTTTCATCACAAACATATTAAAATACGAGCGTTCCATCGTGCACGGAAGCAAAATGAAAATATTATTGAACGATTGCAAAATGTTTCGTAACCTCTGGCAAGCATGCAAGAGTGTGTGATGCACATTGCACGAACGGGCGTATGATTTTCTCGAGTATGATAAAAATTAATGCACATGTGTAGTGACTTTTCCGCATGAAGAGGCGGCTAATCGGAAATCGCGTGAATGTGATGATAAACTGTTGTTTTCTCGGTTTATTAATGGATTGCCTTGGAGGGTGTGCGTCTCATAAAAAGTGCATCACGCAAGTTAACGAAGTTAACATTTGAATTACGAGCGAACAACTTAATCCAACATGCGTACGAAGCGTAATTAATTTGATTCGAGCACGCAAGAGTGGGCACAAAACAACGTTATATTCGATTCGGCGTTTTCCTTGTAGCGGTTTCTCCTTTCTAGTAACATTTGTACACAAACTTGCGGGTTGAAGTTCGCGAGCGCCTTAAGCAAGACATCAGCAAATCCGTGGGTTGACGTCAAGCACTGTGCGCGGCCCGCAGCTCATGGGCATGCTTTTGCTTGAATAGAACACAATACGTGTACGTGCACGTTTAAGAGAGCTGCCAAGTACTTTGCGTGGATTCGACTTGGTACGTTTGAATTTCAGAAACGCCACTGACCAGAGACAAGTCGCCCTCGGCGTATCCACCAGTCAACCAGATGGAAAGAGTTAATTAATAAACAAGGTTTTGCCCAAGTGCCGCGATTGTTTGCGGGCTATCTCTCTACCATGAGGTCTTGCTTCGTCAGTGATTGTTAGTCATTTATGCGAAGGAACTCGGTCAGCCCAGCTCCAACAGAACAGTCGCGTACTTGCGCTGATAAAGCCGCTTCGACGTAGTTTCAAATACCCGCTGATCTAACCTACTGCCTCGGGCTGCTTGCTTGTGAATAGAAATTAAATCAACCCGCACAAATTATTCGCTTCTTCATTAAATCCGACACGTGCGGCCCTCATCTTTGTTAGAAACTATCGAGGAAAAAGTGTGATATCCGACGGAGATTCAAACATTTCAAGACATTCCACAATTTCCGATAGTTGCGAAATTTCATTAAAAATGCATGTCTACGAACACGTGATATGTTCAGGCTGTAAACTTTTATCTATGCTTAAGTTTCTGAAACGTTTACATATCCGATTTGCGAGGCCTCTAGTTATTTTGTTCGATGTTTCGGAAACTTTATTTCTTCTTTCGTAATTGTGCTTTTCAGTGAATACAAAAAAAAAAAAAAAGAGAACTGGTCAAAGTTGCAAAGCAAATTTATACCGATGTTCAATTTCGCTTTGTTTGATGATTCCATTATTTTATTCAGACTTTGATACCATTTACCGTGGAATCGTTCTAAAAGATTGTAGCACACTTGTTTGGTTGCCTCGCGGAACAATATTTGCGTTGCCCGTTCGCAAATCCATTTAAAAAAGTTTCTGTTTGATCTTGCAACAGTGATTGTGTATTTTTTTTCGTGTTAAGTAAAGACACACAAAAGAAAACAATAAGACAATCGAATTTGTCTTTACCAGCAAGTGAACATTTCTGATCAAATAGCAAGGTGGGTAATAATAGAGAAATCATTGAGACGTAATGATGTATACAGTTTGTAAATATCAGATATATAGACTAGAATAAAATCTTGAAGCATAATTTTTCGAAGAATTTTCAAGGTTAGGTCTAGATTCACAATTGCAAAAAAGTCACCTAATATGTACGACCGCGAAATTGGTAGTGGCAATAAATCAGTGATACTATATATGCAATTAAATACTTTTTGTCGTTTTCTTTTTTCCCGAGTATAATCTTGTTAATAGATCAGCCAATCAGCCAAACTGGTTTATTGGAATTTGTTTTGAGTAAATAAATAAAAATAAATACATATCATATGAACGTGAAATCTATATTAAAATTTGTTCGTTTGTGCAGGACTATTCGATATTTTCGTGTTCGGTCGAAGTTATTGAACAATTTTTGAAATGTTTTGTAAAATATTCGTAAATTCGTGGTATGTTAATAATGTTTCAGTTTGTTTGACAGCTGAACCAAATATTTAGCTAAGGCTTTTGATGAAGTACGGAATGATGCATCGCTAATATTTTTGACTTGCTGCACGCGCGGAATCCACTTATGTTTTCGAGACAGAACTTCGATGTGAAATTTTCGTGTTTCCTTGTACAACGGTTATACTACAGAGTCTATAGACAAAGCACTCATTCCTTGCAGCTTTTCCTGTCGACAAAAAACAATGAAATAATTGAAACATATGTACCCATCTTTTTACAAAATGCCACCCTCTGGTGAAAAATTACTCGACAAATAAATATACGGCGTTGGAGTAAATTATTGCTCCTTGGTGAATATCATCTGTGATATATCATGCGATCGAAGACACGCCGGGCAATGTATAATCCTGATTATTTACCACGTGCATTATACGCTAATGTTTTAGACTATTTCTTAACCAGGTGAGAGAATTGTGTTTTCTCAGAAGACAGACAGCAATTCGTCTTGCGAGATTAAAATGCTCCTTAATTTCCCAAGCGAGACACCGCCATGCAATCTTACCCTCAATAATTTCCTCTTATCTCTCGCATCTCAGCGCATTTTTTTCAGTTTTATATCATACCAAGTTTTCTTTTTACCCCGCAAACATTGCTCTTCATATTTTTGAAATTTTCACATTTGCAGTCCAAAATTTGCAGTCGAATTCAAGTCAAGTGGAGGGTTACAAACATCACCCATAAGGTCAGACGACACGTCCAAATTAAACAGAATTTGTGATTTCAAAAGTGGGAGAGCAGTAATGGAGCTTCTGGCATGCTAATCGTAGGAATAGAGATCGTTTCGTTAGAAGAAATGGTACCGTCGTCGACGTGTGGAATATGAATTATAAAGTGTCAACGTGAGATGCGGTCTTTTTTGTGGACGCACATTATGCGACTCACGGAAAAGCGTTTAATAATACACGCGATCCGCCGAGTCTCTATTCCAGACACGATGACGCGCGCCACCTGATCGCACCGAAAAAGAAGCTGCATTTTCGTCTAATTCACAAAAACCATACTTATGAATAAATTTAACTCTTGCAAACAAAATGCAAACTGAAAACCCGGTTCAGTTTTATCCGGACTAACAAACTGCTCGACTTTATTTCGTTAACTAAATTAGTTTCTTTTTGTGAGTTTCATTACATAAGAGTTAAAGTGGAGATCATCGCATTCAAACGTGCAAATGGATGTTGTTTTGAACAGAAAAAAAAAAATGTTCTATTAATAATGGTGGGAGCGTATCAATTTTTATTCGTAGATGACAAGCATAGGAGACGATTCACACACACAAGGAACAAGTTTCAAGTATGTAGTACATTTGTTTTGCGAATACAGTCGGCGATAGCTTGAACTTCACAAGGGTAATAAACGAGATTAGATATGTGAATGTTAAGTGGGTCAGGAATACATTTTTTGCACAAACTTTGTAGTAAATAAATAAGAGCATCTGACACCGGAGTCATTCATTTTCGGGGATATCCAATTCTTGTTTTTTTTTTTTCCTTGCGAAGTTTCGTACACTTGTTCCAACACTGAATTTCTCTTTTATTTTTTTTTTTTTTTTTTTTTGTCAACGCGTCGTAATGACAAAAGTTTAAGCGCGGATAATCTATAAATTTGTTGTCGGAATGACCCGCAGAATAAAAATTTGAGTCAAGGTGAAGGCGAAGCCATAAAAATATTAAAATACGCTTGGCATGATGCCGCGTTGATAAGCGCTAATATCTGCATGAATAACATATTTTTAGCGCTGCGTCTTCTTCCGTTACAAGGCACTTGGCAAAAAACGTTGTAATACACATTCAAGTGCGGAATAAAGTACGATCTCGAAGACCCAAAAGGGATGGTCGGGAGGGCATAAGGCCGACAGGCGCCAAATGAGCGGATGTTTTCTCTACCCCGACCCGGTTAATTAATAAAGTACTCGCGTAAACTTACAGTTTTACAGCGCGCCAACTCAATACATGAGAGAGAAGCAGTTTTCATTCTAGTGCGCCGCACTAAACTAACTGGATCAACCTTGCATTCTAATCCTGATTTTAATTATTTCAGCGCAAAGTTAGCGCGTCCAAAACTTTCTAAATAATTCAGCTTATTTACGATAGCCGTGACAAACAGTATTTATAAATTCTGCCCCCCTCCCCCTTCCTGTCTTTTTACTATCCAGCGTATCCCTAAACATTCGTTCCAATTAGGGAGATAATCATTTCGGAATAATAATGTTGCTATAAACACGCGGCTGTTGGCGCATTTCAGAAACTCGCGTTTGTAATTTGAACTTCGAAAATGAACAATTTTCAAAAACATCGCGTTGTAGGTACTTAATTAATTGTAATTTAAGAGTGAGAAAACGCACTTCAACCTCACGAGGAGATGTTTAACCGTGCGATCAATTAATCAATGAATGTTACATACAAGGATAAGCAACGTTGTAGCCTTCCCTCGGTCATATAGATTTATCTGTTTCATTACTGATAATTAGACGGTACAATCAATTTTAAAGTAACGATATAGACGATGTCGATCAAAATAACATGAGGCTCGTTCTCAGTTTGATAGTATGCGGGCTGGTGTGAAACGAAATAGAAAGAACGCGCCATGCGAATAATGAAAATAATTTGAAAAACAATGAAAAATTTCGGACTTAATTCGTAATTCAACGTTTGCGTCGGCAAAGGGGTATGAAAAACGCGCGAGTTTCGATACAAGAGAAGAAAAAAAATTGTGAATGGTGGGTCGGGCTTTTTACTTGGCCTAACGTTGGCGTGAGATTTATGTTTTTTGCAGACCGTGCCCGCCGAGGCGGCTGTTTACCAACTCGACCACAAGAATGCTACCTCCTGCGTTACTTCTGTCGTACGACACTTGGGTACATAAGCGAATATATATTTATATATTTGTGTGGATGTCAACACCATTATACAACCTGGCTCGTTTTTCGAGGTGCGAGCTTTCATTACGCGTACAGCCACCGCGTTCGTGATTAAAGCTCTGAGTTATGCACATCTGCATTTTTCGTTAATCTGCATTAGCAAAATGCAATTAAAATTCAAAACAAGGCCATGAAAAAGATTACGTAGCAAACACGTGAAAATCAAAATAATTATTTCTTTGGGCGCTGTATGTTTGCCTACGGATGTCGTCTTGTAAAAAGATTTTTCAGCGACTCGCATCGGAAAATTAACATTTGAAAGTTTAATATTCATGAAATTATTTCGTTATCACGCACACACACCGTCATGAAAAAGTTTCAAAATATATGGTGTCATTAGTTCTTACAACACAAATAAACGTGTACATAAAGTTGTTGTAACTGCAAAATGAGTTTATAGAACAGTTTGACAGCATGGAAATTCAATATCAGAGTTTTCTTTAGATTGTGAAAATAGAATGTTTTTGTTGTAATAAATTTGAAACGTCTGAAACTTTTTTGCAACATGCTTTATAATTTAAGTTTTAACAAATATGTAAGTTTTTATTCAAAATATAACTTCCATTATAGAAGCAATTTTTGAGTGTACAGTTACTTTGTGAAAAATGCAAATTGTAATTTGGCCTCTCTTGTGTTTATTAAACATCATTCTTTACTTCGAGTACTGTTTTCGGAGCCATAAGAAACTCGAATTAACAAATTGATGAATTATTAAAAAAAAAAATGTTATGTATTGAAATACGTTCATATAAAGAATACACAAATTATAATAAAGAATTCAAAGTCTAAAAATTTCAATAAAATGCCGCAAAATTACCGTTCAGAAAACAGAAGATTATTGCATACAAAAAATTGTAGTGTGAAAAGACATTTCATAAAGGTAAAAAAAATAATAAGCATTTATCATTTTATGTGATTTACACACTAGATTGAATCCTTGATGAACTGTATTGTTGCTGCTACTGCGCCATACAGAAATGTACCTGAAATTGAAAGTCTCAATCAGATCTTGTACTATGACGCAATCACTTCTGATCACTTCCGATCGCAATAAGAGCCTAGTCACTGTCTCATCCAATTGGTCTTTCTGACTAATTTCGTTCGTTCTCACCTTTTGGTTTTTTTTAGCCATTGAGTATTCTATTAACAAAATACTCACTTGTCAACCTTTGATTTTTCAACAAAATGAACGTAGTTGAATGTTAAGAAGAATTTTTCTTATAAATTCAAAATTCATTACAAATTTTAGTCAACAAAATTTATATTTCATTTAAAAATAAAATTAAAGCAAATAAATATTGCTTATATTTATATTTATATTATGTAATATAATTGATTTTAGAATCATAACATTTTAATGAGAATCATATATGATATGAAGGTGGAATACGAAAATGGAAAGAGAAACAAAACAATCCATTACAGGACTTCTGTTGTACCAATATTCAAACGTTTTGCTGTTTGTCGAGCTTCGTTACAAATAAATTTGTAAAGAGAGATTATTTTTAAATAAAACTGAGACTGAATAAAAATTTATTAATGATACAAAATCTGGAATTTGCAACGAACTGTAATGAAAAAACTATGACAAAAACAATAATTGAAAGTTTTAAACTGTCTGAAACAAGTGGAAAAAGGAAACGACTTCTCGAACTTCGAACCTGTTTGTACATTCTTCATCAGTCTTAAAATTTACTTATATACTATTTTAATTATATCACATGCATACACTGTTTGTTCTTTTTCTATTATGAATAACAAAAAATCGGTGAATTCATATTCATTAATCGTACCAATTTTTGTTTACAAATATTATTGCATAAAAATAATAAAAGTAGAAGAACAAGCGTACAGTTAGAGTAAAAATGAACAGAATATAAAAAAAATAAAAATTCTCGTTATGAGATGGAAGTTCAAATAGCGAGTGGCATTCGGAACATTTTTGAAAAGAATAATTCGTTTGCCCAATCAGAAAGAAAGCCGACTGAACTGAAGTTAGAAATTGTGTATTTCAATTGCTTGGCAAAAGAAAAGTTGTTCTTTGTCAAATATTTGAGCAATAAACGATATGGAGGTTTATTATTCATAGATCAGACAGCAGCTGCGCGTAAAACAGTCAGTTGGACTGTGTGTTTGCCCGCGGAAACAGAGGCTGCGGAACTTTTCCGGTCTCCATTGGAATTTGAAAGCGGCTATATCGAGACCCAGTAATGAATTGTCAACAGATAATACACTGGCCGACACTTCTCTGCCTATCCACCCTCTCTTTCGAATACACATGTGTCAATAGTTACAGACGTACGTATAAATAATACTCACGAATGCAAACCAGTTCTACTGAAATAAAACACGTACTATTTGGCTCTGAAACGAATTATTTCCTGCTACCCATTAATTTTGGTCTAATTACTGAACCGCTGACTACAATCGATTCAAGTTTATTCAAATAAAATATCCGTCTCTGAAAAAAAGAAATAAAATAAAAAACTTTCAGGATCGAGTAAAAAATTCACCGCTTTGACAGCCAGATGAAAACATTAAGGAGCTACACCATTCAAGTTTAATATTGACGTTTGATATGATAATTTATGTGTACGAATGTGTCATGTAGAATATTATCAATTCCAATACCGTTGGTGTCAAGAAAATCTGCTGTTCAATTTTAACTTCCGCATACAAGTGGTTTCCGTCAAAAGTCTGTCGCAAGAGGTTTTCAGTGGAAATACTCGTTTTCGTCAGACGATCCTTCTGTACTTGTGCAGACGCAGCCGTCTAGAATACCGCCATAAAAAATTTATGGTTTTAACGATTTACGACCTGAAGTTGCGGATATGATTTCAGCGTTTACGATTTCTAAGATTTATAACTCGGTAGTATAGCTGTACATAATCGGTACGATATCCTTACTAGTAATACTTTATATTACAAAGTGAAAGGCATTGGTGTGAAATTTAAAAGCTCACTGATTCCGTCCGAATTATTTTCTCAACTTTGTCACTCATTATTGAATTTTGTACAATTCTTTTCAAAGTCAGTGTTCTTTCCTTTGATTTCAGTACATTTTTGAGATATCGAAAAATTGAACAGTTGAGAGTACTTTCTGCATGACCAGAGAACCAATTGTTTCAACAATTATTTAAATTTTGTAAACAACTAATAGCATTTGTATGCATCAACACTATAAAACATGAACATTCATACGAAATAATAGCATGAGAGTCTCTTTCTGATCAAAAAAAAATGCTACAATACGACAAAAAGCTGGTCAACATGCTCACCAGTATTCACAGTTTACCCCAACGCTCATGTCATCAGCTTTTTCCACCGATGCTCTCTCTGTTAGCAAGAAAAGCGCGAACCAGTCGATAAAGGTAAACTGTAATAAAAATGTATCTACATTTTTTTTTATTCTTTTGTGTCAATTCCGTTTGTCCGATATGTATTACAGTATTACAATACTGTAATACGAGTTATTTGAGTGAATAGCAATCGAATGTAAAGTACATGCATGGAACCAATACTGCGTTATTTAATTTGAAAAGAAGAGGTGTAAATTTTTCGGAAATTGGATACACAAGTTCTTTGTTGCAAAAAATGCATGAATAATCTGATATTACATTTTTCTCTTACTTGTATTTCACGTTCTAACATCGTTGTTTGTGACGATTGCGTTACACTTTCTTAGCGCGTTAATATATTGTGTCCTACGATATATTACTCACAATATAAAATTGCGTCTTAAATTAGAACAAAATTATTGGAATAAAAGGTGTTCACTGCACATAATTGATTATCAAAATGTTAACCCTGCGTTTCTCGTTTCTCGTTAGATCGGATGTTGAATTTACAATTTCATTATTTTAATTACAACTAAAGTTTAAACAAAGAGAACTCAATTCGGAAATTGTACATTTAAAGTTCTCAGTTATTTTAACTAATGAAATTTTTTAGATGTGCACGCGGTAACATCAACGCTGGTGAATGATGTAACTTCTTGCACCGAAACGTTGCGAAAGAAAAAAAAAAGCCGAATGAAATAACTCTCTCATCGGTTTATTGCAAAACGCAACCGAGATAGTTAGCATGCAAACTTCATTCGGTAGTATCGAGGAACGATCGTAGGTTGCGAGAGAATTCTTATAAGAAAGCGCGAGGACGCAAACCAAAGGACTATATTGCGACTTAATTTCATTGCGACAAAATTTGCGGGTGCTATTGAGATTTACAAATGTTGTCTTTATCTCAATAACAAGTATAACGCTTATCATATCTATTCAATTATTCAATTAATTATTGATCTCTTCTCTTGTGGTTCCAAAACCAAAGTAAAAAATAAAATCACTCGAAAAATCTTCATCAAGGAATTAGTTTTATTTCAACAACTTGCTCTTTGAATTTTAAATATTTGCCTCCTCAATAATGTTTCAGATTCATCAACGTTTGTAAATACGACAGAATAATTCTTGTAATAAATAATGAAACAAATGGAATTAGTTAGTTAGTTCCAAGATTAATAGTCATTAGTAAGTGAAAAGTTAATTCACTACAAAATATTAATCGAAAATATATTTTCATTAACCCAATCTGCACTTAGAAAATATAAATGTAGTAGATTCGTGCACTTGTTAGATAATTAGAACTTTGTCAGATGTAGAATGTAAATAAAAAACTTTTTAGAGTTATCAATTTAAACGACATAGAATTAGTTCAGAAACAAATCAGATCATTAAGGTTCTACAATTTTTTCTGTGTAAATTTAACATTGGCAGCCACCTTTCTCAACGTTCGTTCAACATTGTTTCACACGTACATCTATATACGGGCTTCCATGTTGTGTTCCATTATGGCCGTATGAGGACGTATGGTACCGGCTCACTGCTGGAATAATAGATACGAAGAGCATATAATGTAATTGTGTGATCGTCATTCCAGATGTGACTCTCATCTGTTTGAAAAATATCATTGCAAAGTTTGTCTGCTTGAACTGCAGACAATTGAATGTTTCTTGAATTTTCTTCGACTGTTTCTCCATTCACGTTATGTTATCTTAGCAAACCTTCCGCCGAATGACACAAATTAGAAAAATTGCATAATTTATGAGAAGCGAGCAATTACAGTTGGTTGTCGTGAATAAACCATCTAAAGAAGCTCGAACAAACAAAGCCAGCGGAAAAATCTGCGCTTTCAAAAAAAGACACATTTCGTGACGTGCGGAACAATTAATTAATAACAAACTGGTGAAAGCGGAATGAAGAAAGGATTAAAAATTGATGGCATCAGTTTTCCGGTGCATCAAGCGCGCGGGGAATCTGTTCGCGGAGAATTTGACTCGCGGATACTCGCTGTTATTAAAGCGATGCGAGCAGTAATTAAAATAATTAAATGTCTTGCGTTTGTCTTTGTTAAGTGACATGGCGTAAAAAGGTTAGTGCGGTGGATGAATCACGACTCCTTATGGCATACACATCTACATAACATTCCGCAAAACAGAGAGAGAAACGTACGCAGAGATCAGAAATAAACCCTACCGCAACGTCGGCGTTGGACGCAATGCGCAAAACCCCTTTAGCTTGGCCTACTCCCGCCGAACGAGTTACTGCCATTACGATCCCCTACCGCCGCTTAACAACCCTCGTGTTCCTTTTTCCACGCCAGCCTCTTTCAGCTTTTCTTCACGCTTATTCAAATGCTCGCACGGCTCCTCTTTTGTATCTCCCCTGGTTACGTTTTAACTCCTTTTTCGCCTAATTGGATATTTTGTGTCCGAGATATTATCATCGTAACAGCCATCCCCAAAAACAAATTCTAATACTCGTATCCCCTTTGTCTTCTCATAAAAAAGTGTGCAGGGGGAAGAGAAAAACATGAACCCAGCCACGTGGTCCATGGCAATTTCGTACAGCGTCGTGTAATTTGCTTGATCCTTTTGCCTTGTCGCGATCGTTTTCTTTGGCAAAAAAAGCAGATAAAGAAATTGCTTGGGGGCCTCGACTCTTATTGGGGGATGATAGTAGTAACGACGCGACCTTTTAAGATTCCCTCTTGTCTGTCGTCGTTCTTTCGTAAAACAGTGCCTTCTTGACTTAACAGAGCAAAGCGCCAGGCAAAACTGGACGCCAGCAGTTTGTCAAGGCTGCTCCAAGCGAACCTAATTAAAGTCCCTACACTTTTCTTTCATTAACCCAACCCCGACATCCCGTTATCGCTAGCCACGTCGACCGTGAAACGTCTCTCTTTCCCACTGTCTAATAAGTGTTGCAATACAATTCTTTCTCTCTCTCTCTCTCTCTCCACGACATTTTCACCTTACACTTACGTTTGCTTTTTTTTTTTTACTTTCCATATGTGGTGCGAGTAGGTTTTGTTTGACTTCTTCAAATGAAATATCTCTCTGTTTCCATTTGGAAGAGTAATTTGATCCAACGTATCACGCTCAAAATTTATTAGAACCAAGTCACGTAATGACTTTTCCGTGTTAATGAAAAGTGACTGAATATATCGCGAGAAATTTAATTTTCTTATGAATCAAAGTTGGATAACTTTTCAAACATTAAACACTTTGTGTTGACCCGACGCCGTACATCGCTGTCATCGTAACTTGCGGTTGTGTGGACACTATGAGTTTTCGCTGTACTTCTCCTCGGGAGCCAACTTGCTTAAAGTATGATTTGGATTTCATTCTCACCACATTAGACGTCATTAAACTTAACGACTGTATAGTTAGAAGAAGCTCGAACTTTACGAGATCTGTCAAACTTTTCAACCCTTGGCTGATAATTTTCTAAATTAAATCTCCAATCAAGTTGCAATAACGTTTCTCGATGGTGAAAAGTTCAACAAAAACCAGATCAACCCTAAACAAAAGTCAAATCAAATGATCAGGCAGTTCAGTACTAATGACAATTGACGTTATTTATAAAGCAGTTGACTCATCACGATTGTGATCTGCTAAATAATAAATAGACGCATTATCAAGACGAGCATTGATGAAAGGTTGTAAAATAATTGAAGTGCGAATTGAGCCGAACAAATCATCAGAGTTGCCTTCACGCGCGCTAGAATATCCAAGTAATCTCACTCTTTGGCCATTTACATTGCACTCTTACGACCTACATGTGAACCGCTGAACATCATGAAACACATCCGAGTGAAACTGAATGTGCTACACCATGCCCAATGATTTCAGTAATGTAATTGTTGTGCTGTTGTCGCGTCTGCTTTCTATCAAATCCGTTTAGAGACCACAATCTCTTGTCGAGTTCGCTTTCGAACCTTCATATACTTGTCCACGAGCAGGGGAACCAACCGAAACATGTGATTTTGAGAATTATCTTCTGTCGCGAGCTTTTTTTTCGTCCGAAATCGAGGGAACATGTCGGTGTAATCACTATTATTTAACATTAACTGTTCAATCGATACTATCTTATGAGATACAACGTGTTTGAAAATTGTACATTTTATCATTTTTGTGCTGAACCAACATTTCACTATGGTATCAGTGTGTTGAACTTATGCAAATTCCGGGGGCCTCTTGATAAGGAGTTACTTTATAGTCTTTCACAATGGATCTGATACGTTGGTTCCTACGTTCAGTGAATAAAATGTATGGTTATTTGTCTTTTGAATCAATTAGCGTTCAGATGTGAAATTTGTGTATTATAGCGTGGAAAATTCATTTGAATATGATTTCATGATTTGGAAGCGGTATTTTCGTCACGGATAAAGAAAGGTGACAAATCACCACAAGTCATCATTTGGTGTACAAGCACAGACGACTGGATAATATGTCGCAGTCTGATAGCAAGTGGTTTATGTGTTTGAACAGGTTTCGGTTTGGTTTGTAATTCATCCGTAGTGTACCGTGTATATCAATCTCATTTCCAGACATAAAAAAAAAAAAAATTTTTGAAACACAAATACAGTATTCGGAACGTAAGAATACTTTGATCGAAATAAAAAGTAAATAATCAGCTCTCAAGTATCATAGATGGCTCAAAGTATTCTGAAATGAAATTTAGAACTACGAAGTGCATCGGAACACTGAGAGAATATTTCTATGAAATATCTTGATGCAATAATTGCATCACACAATAGTGCACACAAAGTCTTCTTCATTCATGCAAATGTAATAATCGTGAAGTTATACAATCGTAAAGATTGGGAACCGGGTAAAGTTACTGTCGATTGCTTTGTAATCATAAGGCCAATAATCTTTATTGTACATAGAACCAACTTATTACGCGAATCAAGATAAATATATGCACATTACATCCTATCTGTTGGAACAATGAATTCAAGAGCTTTACCGCGTTGTTCGGACAAACGTACGTTTCGTTCTACCACGATGATTAAATTTCATGCTAAATTAAATATTAGTGTGTGACATGGTAATTGTGCAATTAATTTGAAAATGAGATTCTTGTCTACAGGTCATTTGTTAGTATTCAACGAATGATAATTCAAATGTTCATATCAGCAATGATAATTTTCGCAACAAAAACATTTGATTGGCAATGATTTATGAAAACTGGAAAATTTCATTAAGCGATCTGAATGGAAGTAGAAATGATGTAAAGTTGAATTTTGCGTTGCAAAACAGGTCATGATCAGTAATGATGTTTCAGATATATGCCATCATAAAAGGCAAAGTGACGTCCGTCGCAGATCTCTCAGGTTTAAAGTTCCGTTGTACTCATAGTTGGTTGACTTGTTTGAACAATTAACATTCTCTCCGATGCCGGGAGTGTCATGTCGGACGAGTCTAGTAGAATGTGAATCCCGAGTAGGCAAAGGCTCCCGGGCGTCATTCGAATTTCGTCCCTTAATAGCTTCAGAGATTGGAATTATAATGACTGTGTATTTTGTACGATGAAATTTTCAGCACAGCAAACTTCAATTAACTCGATGAAAATAAAACAAAAATATTATGTTCATTACCAAATTATACACAATAATTATTCTCGTTAATAAAAACAAATTACTAGTAGCCAGTGGGCTTGTTGTGTTCGTTATCATTCGCTAAAATGTTGCATGTTTTACCTGTGAAAATTATAAAAAAAAAAAAAAAAAAAACGATTTTAATTCTTTCGAGTGAAAATTTTTTATTGAACTTTTTTGTGAAGAGAAAAGGTATATTTGTTATTCAGTTAGTGAAAGTTGATCATGCTTTGGATATTGTTTTCTGTTTCGTGATGAAAAAACAACAACGGTGATTCAATCTTTAAAATTTTAAAACTAAAATGAATTTGAGTTGCGTTCACAGAGGTGTAAGAAATGATTACGCTGCGACGTAACGTTTCAATTAGTTTTTATTAGCGCGTTTTATACGCATCGCGTTACATCAATCGAGATTAAGTAACGACGTGCATAATTACGAGCGGACATCAATATGCAACGCTAGAAATATAATAATTATCCGTGTTAACTGAGCAGTAATTCAGTGGAAATGACAAGAATTTATCTTCGACTCACTAAACATTTTCGCGCCTGCATTTGTTCCTGTGCTTGCTTTGGAACATAAGAGCCCAGAGGTGTCGACGTGGAATATTTTACGTTCGTTTAATTAGCGTAAGACAAATAGACGAAAGTAACAGCGGAAATGCTCTTTCCGACTTGCATCTCCCTCCCCCCCCCTCCCCCTGCCGCGCACTCTTGCGACCTCTTGGTTTACTACGCGGTAAATAATGGCAAACAGACATGTTTTAATTTTACGGCAGGCTGTTTGTTTTGCATTTAAATGTAAACGAAGGATCCTCCGATCCAGGATGAGACTGTTTTATTTACAATGCATTGCTTATTCAGTTATAAGGGACGTCCCATTCGTCATTCGTGCGAAATCGCGTGACATAAGAGAGGGGGAGAAAGAACGAAACGAAAAAAAAAAAAAAAAATCAAATTACACCGAAAAAGAAAAGATGGATTGTGTTTTTAGATGATTATAAAAGTTAATGGTATTATTTAACTGCGCAGAACAAGAATGTTTTGATTTGTCTCCTATGGAGAATGAGCGTTAATCGAAAAAATTGGGTCACGTTGCACCGTGGGTATATATTTTTTTAACATCACATTTGCAGCAGCAATTTTAAATCTCATGATAAATACACAGCCGTTGATTTTCAAACTGCTGATAAAAATTCGTAATGACGTCCCGGAGGAGACGGCGATAAAAATTTCGAGAAGAAAGTGTGTGTTATAGCGGCGTGTGAATTATGCGCCGTTGTTTGGACAGTTCCGTTGTAATGACGCTGATATTAGCATATCAAAAATGACTGGCGGGGGAAGAGTAAAGCAAATTTGTATCGTATTACATTAAAAATTGGGCATCACAATTCAGCTCCTCTATCTCCGAATTTTCATCTCAATTCGCTCTCTCACTCCAGTTTTGTGGGTTTTCCGTTATAATTGTTTACCAAATGATAAGAGATATTTACCAGTGGTATATTCGAGATGAGCTACTTCTCTTGCTTATTATATGCCTAGATGATAGATCGAAATTCGGTCACAGTAATTGGTAATATCAACAATATAGTTTCATCATTGATACAGATGGTAATTGATTAGAATGCAATTCAAGACGCTGAAATATGATTCCTCGGGAAATATGTCGAATATATAGTGATAATGATCTATCGATCAGGATATCATGATCAGAATAAATGTATTTACGTGAAGACATTTGTGCAAACTAAACGACAACTGTGGGTTCAAGAGAGATAAATATATATATACACACACATAGAAAGAGACAGAGAGCAGCGGCATAATCACCAAGAGTAATGTGTGAATTATTGACTGTTTCCTATCTTGCAACCTATTCTAGCATGGCGGTGTGCGTTTATTTATGTGTGCTATGGACTACCGTCTCGCGTGCATGTGTTGCTTTACGTATCCGTAGATTAGGCATCATGTCGCTCGCGTGAAACTGACAGCCATCTGTGTGCGTACGGAAACTAACGCACGCATAGATCTAACTTCACCAAACTGCCAGCTAGTTGCTCACTTGGGGAATGCAGCCAATCTTCGTACGCATGCGACACCGCCTCCCTCATTTTTCCCAATTAATTCACAAGAAATATTTCATCACTCATGAATTATACACTGAACATTAGTAGAAGCTAAAAACGACGCCAGACATACGGATATTAATGCTAAACTGACTTTTTTCATGACAGTGAGAAACGCTGCGGCTCGAAAAATAAATGAACAAAAGTGTACAAACTAATGCCGCAAGTCAAGTAAACGAATGTTGAATTTTAAGATGCATTTTTTATGCATCTGTCGTAGACCAATGAAAAAAAGCTCTTTTGTGTTTCATATTCTAATTTGATATGCAACATTTTGACTAACGACTTTAGACGAATTTCTTTTCCGTTCATTTTCGTTGTTAAGTATGTGAAAAAAAAAAGAGAAAATTGGGTATTGTATATAATTCGACTGAAGATTGCTTGTAATAAATTTCGGTATAGAAATTGTATAGAAAAAAAAAAGAAAACGAACCTTTCTTCCCGATAATAAGGGATGAAGTGAAAGAAAAATTTACAACGAGCCTGAACACTTTTTCAAAAATCAATTACCAACTATGGCTGCACACGAGTACAAAATAATTTTTTACTAAAAAAAAAAAAAAAATAATAATGTATAAAGTTAATTGAAATTTATATCGACCAGTGTGTAACCTATTTTCCATCTGCCTTATCAAAAGCTCTGCGTTTGGTCAAGGCGTATAAATAACACTATAATTAAATACTGCTAAATCGAATTCTATTTTCTCGAAATAAGGACGTCATTCACATGTAAAAATTAAAAGCTTGAACCTGATACGGTTCTTTTTTGAGATCATTTGGAAAAGTGAATTCATCCAGGCCGTTAATATTGCAATTGGATTCTTACAAATTTGAAAGTAGTATTCATTATGAATCAACCGTTAGAAATAACTTGGCTATATCCTGAATAGAAAAAAATAACGATTTTTAGTACAAAACTGATTTCAGAGGACAAAAGTCAAAGGTTGTTTGATACGTGGATGAAAAACCAAAATTCGTAACTCAAGAAATAAAAGCGCTTGTCACTTGGATGCATTTGAATACAACATTTTTAATAGCTAAACTTTCTGGGTCGACGGCAAAAAGAATAATTATTAATGACGTCAAACTCGCTGTTCCCTTGGAATAAATGCCGACAGTATCTTGCGGAAAACTTAGTTAACCCAGTTTGAAATTAATTCTTGGGTTGCATTATAATAATAATTAATTAATCGCCGCTGTTAATGATATGTCGCGCTAGCAAACAGTCATTTATCAAAATCCACATTAATATGTATGGAATAGAAATTAATACAGCTTATTATGATAACTAACGATTTAGTCAAGTGAATCTTGTTGTCGCGCAGCGGTGACAATTAACAATTTTGTTTCATCAAACAGGGACGAGTAAAATTTGAATTTATTTCGCGCGTTGCTCGTTTGACTGATGATTTGCTTGATGTTTGTAAGGGATTAGTAAATCAAACGGTACGTCGAAATATACGCCATCGGTTATCGTGCACGCATACTATCCCTTCAGTCTTGTCTCTAACACGAACAGTAGTGTAACACATGTACGTCACGGTTTCCTAGATGCGACCTATGATCTACACACCAATTTAATTCGTCAAAGAGCGAATGTTCAGCAACAATAAACCGGCACGATACTAATGTCATCGTTGAATATGAAATATCAACACTATAAGAAAATGTTTTCAGTTTATTGTTAATAAAGAAGGCGCAAAAAAGTGGCTCTCGTCAAAAAAAAAAAAAAAAAAAAAAAGAAATCCACGGACGTTCCTGTTAAGGCATTATTATTTCCATGAAATTCCGGGAACGTTCCTGGTAAGGCATTGTTTGATGCAAGGTGATTTGAAAACGCTAACATATTTTAGTTTAATGTTTGTAGTTGTTGCGACATGCAAGATACCTTTAGGTGCATGTTTTGTTGATGAAGTCGCATCTTAAAAGATCCGCATCTTTGATGACGTTCCATTATGAAACTTGCCGAGGGATTATTCCTCGAAGACCAGAGGATATTCTCATCGTCTTTTCTGTCGACAAGATTAACAGAATAAAGGGTATAAGAGAATGGTACAGGAAGTAGTTCAACCGTTTAATTAGTTACAATTACCGCAACATTGTGATGTCGGAGCGAGCGAGAGGGATAAGCCGCCCCGGGCAGATCCTTATATCTTTGCTCGGTACATTTCATCCCTCATAGAAAATCTTCGCAAAAGAGCCAATTTGTAAAAAAAAAAAAAATAAAAAAAAAATAATAATCGCAACCTAATGTGCGTTAAATGAAGGACGATCTTTGTTGTTGTTCTTGCAATTTCAATTACGGCCGTGACCATGCAAATAAATAAAAAGAATGAAGAACGTCAGCGAATTGCTTTTCTCACGGTTTCGTCTTGTGCTTTCATTATTGACGTTAAAAGGCTTGCAAATAAATTTCGAGCTTTTGTTTTTGCGAGAAGGAATTACGATCATTTTATAATGCGAAAACAGTTTCAGAAGGCAGCCACTTTCTGAATAATGCATTTTCTACGGGCTCGTCATTACCGAGGGGCTTTTGTGTTCGAGCGATTTCGCCCGCGCAAAACGCGCATATATCATTCAAGACCTTCCGTCCCGAGTGAAACAATGTTAATCGGTGTCAGTTCAATCAAACAAGATTCAAACAGATTAATCTTATGTACTGTCCTCAATATTAGTTTGTAGTTGCGCTGTTTGTCTTATGCCAATATTATTTCGCTGCTGATTGACGGCAAATCAATTTTGCATCAGATGCTTCAGACATCTCTTCCGATTGCTTTCAAAGACAGTTCACTGGCAATTCATTTTCAAACGATATTCAAACTCATAGCGGCTTTTGCCCAATGCTAAAACCAGGTCAGGGTTGTTTACTAATATCAGGAATATGTAACTGAACACAAATTTCGTTCGAATTATTTAGCGTTGTGCCGTTCTGCTTATCCAAACAATGCGGAATTATGTGAGGTCAAGACGTTTAATCAATTATGATTCGAGGTTAATAAACTATGACTACCAGATGTTGAAGCGTCATAAAATATTCCATATCGATCGTTAGGTGAAATTATGTTAGAACTTATACACTGTCGTCGAATACTCCATTTTATTAATAAAAGAAGCAACCGCTACCGTAAACAACTGCACCGGAATATCACAATTATCGTAATGTTGTAATGGAGTCTTTAACCGTCAGCTATTCTTGTCGACAGGGATGTCAGTGGGTCTTTCCTGGCAAGACGAATTGTTAATTTAAAAGCTTCATTTTGCGGAATGGAAATTCGGTGGCTCTCAAAGTTAATTCTTTTCTCATTAATTTTTCGTTGTAATTCAACTTATGCCTCAAATATAATTATGCGAAACTTGGAATTGAACGTTATTTGCAATTGGATAACCAAATCGTTCGCCTACAGGAGAATTCACTGTATAAAGTTTGCGAAACGCACGCGCCCGTCTCATGCATTTATAGAGACAAAATAGTGAAACAATTCTGCTCTCGTGGACGTCTGGATATTCAAGTCACGCTCCCAGATCCATGCACATCTGCTCGACTGATGCTGAAGAGTTGTCGAAATTAGCCTAACTCGAGCTACGTCGGACCTTTCGAAGAGAGGCCGAAATTCGCAAGTCGAACAGAGATCCTGTAAGACAGGCTAACTACGCTACTGTGTCAGGCGAGCTCGACGTGCCCGTGGCCGCGTAGTCAAGCAACGTCTTAGTGGCTTACAGGCGAGCTTTGGCTCGCATTCAAGCTCATAAATAATTCTGTTTGTGACCGCGGGGGGCTGCCCGTGTCTATCGGACCAGACTTCACAGAAATGCGCGAGTGCCGCGTATATAGAGAAAGGGAACACCCGGCAGCGCAGAGCCAACTCGATGATCCCACACGAGGGACGCAGAACTAACATCCGACTGACGTCCAAACTTACATGCGGTGACACGCTGCGCTGACCACACACAATCTTCGAGCTATCAATCTTTCAAACTAGCGCCAATCTAATGATCTATTCATTTACAAAAACATATTAATCGCGATGCATACATTTCGCGATCAAATGCATATTTCATTGAGTCTTTTGCTAATGGAAGAGATTGCACAGACGCCGTGTAAGATCCAAGTTTCAGAATTCTTAATGAAATGCCTCGAGAAGCTTTGATTTTTTTATTACGATACTAATGAATCCTACTTCCGACTCGATTACTATTCATGTTTTGGTTGTGCGATGAAACATAAATATCGCCGTTAAAAATGTACATCGCGTTACAGAGGGCGAGAGTTTGTGAAACTTGAATCAACTAAATAAGAAACTTATTCTTCAATGTTTAACTCATTTTTTTCTCCTCGTTTGTACAACTTCTGTTGGGTTGTTGTACTTTTTTTTTTTTTTTTTAATAAATCCAAAATTAGTATGCTTAGTTGGTTTTATATATGAAAAAATAAAGTATCTCAGTCATCATTATTGGTAATAAAAAATTGATACAATTTTTATTATTTTAATGATATAAATATTCTTGCAACGGCCGTATAAGAGTTGATTCATATGTTTTGAATAAATTAAAATGTTATTGGAAAGCGAGCTCGTTCAGGAAATTAATAATTCACATTGGGATAATTTTTTGTGCGTTTTGAAGTAAAACCAATATATAAAATGAATATTTCAACTGCAACTGACGCGAGAATTGATTTAATTTATTTGAAACATTTTGTGCATTGATTATTTTGACTTTGTTCTTATAGGTCCGGTACCTCTTTGCAGGGGTCGCACCGACAAATTACATCGAGATTTATAAATTTAAAAAGGCTGCACTGCGTAAGATAATGATTACAATTTTTTTAACCCAAAAATTGAATTTATATTCAAAGAAACGTAATGAAAATTGCTAATTGGTTTGTTTCGTGCGATGGCAATATGTACAGATGCAAATGAGAATGTATCTTTAGGTCTTTTCGTATTATGCAAAATCTAAATGGATTTAATCACATGCATCGTAAGTCAAGAATAATTGCACAGAGAATTTTGCCGAAAATTAACGCGATTCTGTAATCAGTAGCAGCACAGTGCTTCGAATATCATTTCGCTCGCTCATTACTTTGTACAATTATCACGACAAAATGCATAAATATTCATGATCACCGTTGACATTGAAGCGCAAACAAATCAGAACGAGAAATAAGTTGCTTTCTTTGCCACGCGTCAATGTTACCAAAAGCAACTCAGACATCTCAGTTCTTTTCCTCGGCTGGGAAGTAGCATCGCAGTCACTCTAGTACATTACGTCCCCAGCGTGCGGCGCCACTTCACGGATTAAGTAGTCGATGCACGTTTAAGTCAGACGCATGGTGATTCCAAATTTTTCAAAGATCGAAATCAAACAAGGGACGATAAATTCTGCGCCAAATACTCTATAAATTATTGCGGGTTAAAAAAGTAGGTTCCCAAAAAGAGAATAGGCTGCAAGCACGTAGTGAATAGCGAAAGTAATAATTTAAAGAAAATGGCTCAGAGTACAAAGGTTCAGTAGAAACAGTATAGATGACAAAAAACTATACCATTCGTCACAGGTATATGCCTCTTTCCCAACGGTATAGATCTCAGAATCATCGTAGTTCGATACCTCAAAAATACGATCAAAGTCATACGCACGTTTGTTGTTTACGTTTCACCAGAAAAATTTTATTATTCAGCCAATCCATAAAAGCTGTGACAATGGATGACGGAAACAAAGGAGGAAGCGTCACTCTCGTGAATAAAGGATTTGTAGCTTTTCAATGTTTCGAGATTTTGTCCGGGCACTAAGAACAATAAATAAATAATCCGTAAACCGTAACTTACCATCTTTATTAGCGATTTTATTTTGATTTTCCAACATCGGAATAAAAATTAAAAATATTCAAAGGAAAACTCGGATGTTTCGCGCTAAACAAATTTTATTTTGATTGCCCTCATGAAAGAAAATATATTTTGATTTGTATCCCTTAATGCAAGTTTTTATTTTAAACATAATAAAATATTATATTTTTTTATATAAATTTATATGATGAAATTCATAAAAAAAAAAAAACAAATATTGTTCACATTTCGGGAAATATATCTGATGTAAAAATCTGATGTTTTTTTTTTTTTTTTAATATTTTCTGAATATATTTTTGTCCGTGAAGGTGTCACCAGGTGGGTATGCAAAATTATGCGAAAATTTACAATACACATGGTTGTGGATAAAAGCATAGATAATATCCATCAAATAATGTGAAGTGAATTTTTATATCGACGCCATCGGTTTTCGCTGTTCGAGTAACACGCACTCAATGAGCAATATTATGGTACTTGAGTCAATTGCATGCAAAACAATAACTGTAATTGCAGCGTAACAACAAAACTCCTTTATTTGCCATTTTTTACTTATTCCTTTTGTTTGTTGTTCAAACATCGTTACTGCAATTGACTGGAACGTAATAATAAACTTTCAATTTTGAAAACCAATTCATGGATCGAAAATTTATACCGTTGAGTACGACGAAAATTGTTTCAAAATTCATTCAAAACCAGTAAAATTACTGTTACCAAAATTATTATTCGTAACATTCATATAACCATATAAATAATTTTTGATTAGACAATGATTATTTTGAATCAAAAAGATGATTAAATGATTAAAATAATGAACTGAATAGAACAAACAAACTGCAGGACAACTAATGAACAAAAAAAAAAAAAGAAAAGAAAAGAAAACACCCACACTCAAAGTGAAATAAAAATGAGCGATTGAAGCTGGCAGAATGACCGGAATAGACTTTTTAATCATAGCAGCACTTATGCAGGGCGACCCTTAGTTTTGTTAAGATGGAGCGATGGCTCGCAAGCTCACTCTCGTGTGGATCGCGCGCGACTGTTGCCTCGCGTCTTAACTCGTGCAGTTCCGCGGATGCTCGGGGACGCCGGCGCCTCTGGGCGTCGCGACGGCGACCGTCCTGGGCGCCAAGCAGGCGTCCCTTGGCGTTCACCCCGCCAGACGCCAGACGAGTTCCGACTGTACGCTCGTCCGGACGTGACGTAACGCGCGCCGCATTGTGCTCGCGATCGCACTAGAGCTCGTCTCGTGTTTCTCGTTGCAATTAACAAAACGAGCTTTAGTCAGCATCGGGTCTTGGCCAGCCCGACAACTCGTTCGAATTTATTTGGATTCGTATTTGCATGTGGGCGAGAGTGCGAAAGCGTGGTTCGGTGTGCAGTGCAAAGCAATCTTAATCTTGATTCAGAGATTGTTTGTATAATCGCTGGTTTTTCCGCGCACTCGGTGGGATCGATTGGTGGCAGCACGATGACACGCTGACTGCTGTAGCGGCTCTGATGGGGCCTCTCTAAACTGGCCCCGCGTTTGGCTACCCTGCGGACTAACGGGCAGCCGTGCTGCTGCGGAGTGCCAAAAGAACACGTGCTATCTTTATGCGCGCCGTGTGCCGGCGTACCAGCCCCGATCATGCTCACCATGTCAACTCTGATGATGCCGACCACCATGACGACTATGACCAATCCTGCTCCCATTCCGGCGCACACAGTGCCCCAAAAGCTCGAACCACCGAAGATCGCCGCGAACACAATCGCCCACAACAACACCTCGTCCACCAACAAATCAGGTGCGCGATTTAAAAAAAAAAAAAAAAAAAAACAAACAAACAAAACAAAAAGAAAAGAAAAAAAATTCTCCTCATCATTGTCGTCAACTCCTTAGCATGAACAAAATGATGCAAAACTAAATTTCCGACAACGCCCTAATTTGTCCCCAAAGTTTATAGTTATCGGCGGTATGTTTGAACAACAGCTCTCTGACGCAAACGAATATTGTTTGTCTTTTGTTTGTACGGTCGAACAAGTCTATGCGCGAGGGAATTCAATTTGAAAATTTTCATTTCAACCTTGCATTTTTCAGTTTGCAATTCCGAGTCCAATTTAACTGTGACTTGATTTCGTTAAACTTTCTAGTGCAACTGTAATCAATGGGCTCAGTACAGTAATTAGAATAAAAACGAAATAACGCAAATGAGCAGCAATTTTTTTTATCGCCGCGGCTGCTGCTCTGACTGTGCGAAAAAACAAACGAGCCTCCTGTCAAAAGCAAACGATTTTTTAAATCAACAAAATTGTTTTCTCGATGTTGTATCGGGCCAATCGAGTGTAAATAAAGAACGCCGCTCAAAAACGCATCTCGCTGATGCACATGTTTTGTTGCGACCAAGCGATTGCGATTTTTGCACACGCGAAAAAAAAAATTGCTCTCACCCCGTCACATAATTTCGCGCGAGGTAATAACAAAGTCGTGCGAGTGAAATATCTGTTAAAGCTGTCCTGATTTTCGGATTTTCTTCACAGGATTGAATGCATTTGAAACCGACCGAAATTGCAAATTAAATTCCGACAAAATAAAAAGAACGTTTCTTGGTACCGCAGTGCGCGAACGTATATTTAGATTAACGGGAATTATTATTTGTAAACGAGCACCTGAATCCATTAGAGCCTATTTTGCGTTCGCATATATTCCTTTCAATTCAATCATTTTAATCACGTAAAGTGTAATGAGTAACCGTTTATCACGGTCCCGAGATTGTTCAAGATTCATTCGGAAATTAAAATTTGCACAACAGTGAGTATATAATTTTCGGCTGTGCTGAGCTATATTTTGTCGATTAACATGTCGAAATACACTCTGGAAGGCAAAGTTTTTGAATGCAGAAAAGTAGTTCATTCTATAAACTTTCTGGTGGATGCAATATCACGATTTCATCAATCACTGTGGCCGAAAAGCAGTCGCAAGAAAATTCATTGATTGCACAAAGTTACTCCAATACAGCTAAGGGTTGTCACAGGTGAATGTTCCGCTGAGAGCGACTGTGCATTCAAATGTAAATGGAAAACTGACCGAACGATGGAAATTAAATAACAGTTTTTTTCCACCTCAAGGCAATGTCTGTTTGATTCATCGAGCACAAAGCTAGTCAGGCTTCGAACTTAGTTAAATTTGTTTAGACAAATAGAACCGAGTCTTTTGATGAATTTATGAAATTCGCATCTGATGCAGTTATACGAAGATTCAATTCTAGTTACTTCCTCGAATCGGATATTTCAATGTCTGCTTTTCGCCATAAGAGCTACACAAAATTTTTTTTTCATTGGGCCAGAGTTTTAATAAATTTGATTCGATTAAGCTCTTCATTGCAATATTGCTTATTCATACAGTATAGCAAATTACATGCTGTAAGTTGAACGTAATGAATTGAATATTTTTCAAAACGAATCATTCGAGCTTGAATGATTTCATCCGAAATGATTAAATCAATTTGATTAGTTACGATCTACGGGCTGAGCCAAGTCGACTTTTAAAATTGGAGGTATTACTTAATTACTCAAAAGCGGAATGTATAAGTTAACGCCAATTCGTGTAGCCCGCGATCGTTAGTTTTAAATCATTACGCCATATCTTTTTTAGATATCCCGATTCATATTCCGTAAAAGTCACAGATTTAATTTAAATTCAAGATTGTTCAACACTAATTAAAATAATGTTCGCGTAAATTGGATTTCAGAATTACACAAAGTGTCACAATATGTCCTCTGATATTATCCGTTGTTATAATTTACTGTCGAACATTTTGAATTATATTTATATCTCGCATGGAATCAGCAATTTTAGCTGTCAAAATTATAATAATAGGTTATATTTATCATCATGATAGACATAAACAACCTAGCTACTCTTGTTCGTTGGTGTACGTTCCACCGGCTTACAGTTTTATGCCAAATTGATCGTAAAACGAACGTATATATTTATCGCGCGAGCAGGTGAGTTTCATACATCAAATGATAAAAAAATAGCAATGAAACAAGGTTGAACAAAATGCCATTATGACAGGTAAACGCGTGCCGAACAAAAAAACATAATTTTTTTTCAACATTTTCTTCCTGTTTCAAGCTCTTGTAAATTAATTTTTTACCAACTGCTGAATTTCACGATATTTCATTAATAGCCTGGTTCTCGCACAGCGAGAAATATTTTTCAGCTACGTTGTAAAACAAAATGTAACATTTTATAAAAGAAGAAATGTTTTTAGTATGAGAAATCGTGTGTGTGTGTGTGCACAAGTCTTTATTTTTTTGAAGCTTTTTCGGTTGGATCAAACTTTAATTAAAGTAATTCGTTTCACTGTAACCTGTAGCGATCCGTTTCAAGTTACTTGCCGTTTATTCAACAAGCTCAAAGCACCATACCAAAATACACTAACGTTTCACGTTAAAACTCGAAGAAGAAAATTAATCCGTTTGATTTTGCATACCAGTGATAAACATTTTATTTATTACTCGCGTGCATTCAGATATTTTTAACCCAAATGGAAATCTGATTTTTGAAGAAAAAGAGTCATAATGGCATTGCAGCTATAAATTTCGAAGAATTTCAATTATACCATTACATGAAACATGGTTAAATCCAGGCACATTGTTCCAGACACACGTAACAAAAAATCACATTGTCAAACGTTCGGTGCACTTTTGTTGGAGCTTCGAACTCGCTTTTTCACAGCCTAAAACGTCAACACGTCCGAATATAAATGGTTAATTTCATCGGATGTGCGGTTACATTGGCGGACAGCTCATACCGTTGTCTGTGTTGCGAACATCGCCTGAAGTAAAAGCTTTTGAGTGCTATACACTGAACACGTTTGCAGCCCAGCTGGAATCGCGAGCTAATCGGAACATTGGTAATTTGATGTCTTGCCGGGTAGCGAATGTTCGGTAACCGAAGTTCACATCTGTGTTGCAAATTCGAGCGTGAATGAAGAAAACATGCAAATCGCGTCCGCAGCTGGCGTTCTTAGTTGTTAGTATTTCCACGCGCCACTTTCCTTCCTCTTTAACGATACTGGACTTTTATAAGGCTGCCCTTAATCCAACGATGCTGACCCATTCGATACAATTTGATCTACATACGTAACGCGTTAGGAATAGCGAAACGCGAATTTCATCGTCTTTATGTGCATACGTAATTGCACTTCAGGTCCGGCACAAACATCACAACAATTGTCTTATCGATGTCTTATCATACAACATTACATATATGTTTTTCTTGTCGAACAATTTATTCAAAGACTTTGATGTTATCTTTTGAACTGAAGTATCAAGACTCTATGTTTGCAGTTAGTAAATTACCACGCTAGGTGAAGGCAACAGACATCACTGCACGCCCTGTTCCATCGCTAATTATATTTCGATGGGAAAGGAAAAAATTTTTTTGTTTTTTTTTTTTTTTGCACAGAATAATTGACGAATATTTATTCATATTTCGTGTCTTGTGTAATCGATAACAACGGCAACGCGAAGAACGCTAACAATACACTCTTATCTATGCTTCCCCTCTTGTCATAACATACGGTTAAACTCATTCTTATACCAAACCGAAATTATTTTGCATTCCAGTGCAACGAATTCGTAGCCCCTGTTTCAATGACTCATCGACCTTAATTCCGGCTTGCTGCAATTAAAAAATTACGTGGTATTTGAATTATTCATGATTCATATAATTTGTTCATCTGACACCGAAATCTTATTTCAGTCGTGTTGATAAACTTTCCGAAGTATGGTTTCCAAGCAATCCCGTTTTTGTTGCAAGTTTAAGTAATTGAGTAATAATTTTACTCAGTTTTCATCGACGATACCTATCTGTTATATATTAATGTAATAATAATGAAATTATCACGTTATGAATGAATGAACATTAAACTCAACAATTATTTCAGTCATACTTTATTCTCCAAACAACAATGGATTGACGAAAGTTTTGTATACGCCATTGTAAGTAAACAGTAGTTATTGCAATTGGGATTCTCGATTACAGCAAAATTGGCGCAGCTCCTGGGATTACCTAAATAAAAACAAATAGAGCAAATTTACCCATACGTTTGGAGCAAAATTGTTATTGACGAAGATTATCTTCTTCGACGAGTGATAAAATTGCATTTTCGATAGCAGCGACCAAAACACGACGAAAGCAAAACTGAAGAATAAGTGAATAATTTATCAAAGAGTGATTGGTAAAGGCATTCATCACGCTTCAAGATCAATCACGTTAATAGCGTTCGGCAAAATTCAAGCTTAAGTGTTCGGATTCATTCGCCCTGATTGGACCTGCAAAACCAATCGTTTGATTGAACATATATTTGAAAATTGCGAATTATTATCAGAGGAAAACAACATTAGCTAGCTTCAATTGGCAAAGGCTTGGAATAATTTATTTTTTATATTCTTTTATGTTCAAGATTCTAATTCATTTTAATGACACGATCATTCCATTCGCATTTCCAATCGCAGGTTTGTTCGTGGACGGAGGTTTTTTTTTCCACTGAGCCGCGGCTTCTAATGTAATGGCTGACTGAAGGTAATTACTTCCACTTGGCTAAAACGCGTGGTCGTTGATGTGCCGAAATTGTGGGGACTAAAACTGCTTATTCTTCAATTTAATTTGCGAATCAGAATCAAGGTTCTTTGATGCTGAAAATTATATCTGTTCGTCGATGAATGAAAACCAATATTGACTCGTTCAAACTGAAATGTTATCAACCCAAAAGAATAACTTGCTCGCTTTTATCGATGATTACATTATTGCAGCGCGAGTCGTATAAAATACTACTGCAAAATTCGCCTTGCCGAAGCATTATGTTTGATCAAAACATAAATGACGTGATGAAATTGAAATCATGAATTTGAGAGAGCGTTGCGGTGGGAGAGAGAGAGAGAGAGAGAGAGAGAGAGAGAGAGAGAGAGAGAGAGAGAGAGAGAGAGAGAGAGGAGCCAACCGACAATGAAAAATTAAAAGCGCTTTTAACACCCCAATAAAAGAGCAATTTTCTTAAACCTGATGGATCTAATAAACTTAACGAAATGAATTATCGTAAAAGCATCGCTTTAAGCGCGACTCAATCAAGATTACACGCGGAAACGAGGTCCTCGGGTATACACACGTAATGACCGTGCTGAAATAAAAATATTCCCAGGCAATGTGGAAATAGGTTAATAAGGTTATTTGAGGGAATGTGATGATCAATAAGGTGGAAGCGAAGATACCGTTATAAGCGCGAATTTTAAAGCTTTGGAAGCTTTGACGGCTCGGCGCTAATGCCGAAACGCCGCTCATTAAGTCGAATATTCCCTGACCGAAACAAATCCCAATCAGTGCAAAAGACGGCAGAGTGGTTATATAGATCGCATAACGAATTGGTCTTTTCGAGCAGACGACGTGGGCGCGCTACGGGGGGCCAAACAGACTGACGCCTCGCACCGCAAATGTGCAGCTCTGCTTTCTTCCGGCCAAGGTGAATTACACGCCGAGGCTTGGCGTGCCAACTAAAATTCAATCTACGGACAAAACTTCTGTAACCTCATCAGGAAACCGAAGCCAACCGTTCGCCGCCTCTGTCTTCTTCGAAGCTTTCCATCTAAGTCTGCCACCGACCATCTTTTTGTCATTTCTTGCACATTATACAAATATTTGAGCGGCAAAGCAAGATAAGCAGCCAGCCATAAACACGCCGATGTCATGCATGATGAATGAGTCAACTTTTAATCAGTTTCACGCGAAATGTTTTCCCGCCGATCTCCTTCTTTCGCTGTTACATTGTCGCGCAAATTTATTTATCATCAGAACGTTATGCTCGCCTATTATAATGCCCATTACATATTTCCGTCTATTGACGCTGAAAATACACCAAAAATTGCTGAATCGAAATTCCCAAAATTCATAACATCGATATTCATCTCGTTTGAGTACCGCAGTAACAATGCTGATTCAAAAGTCTCGTTTAATTTTTTTCACATTCTTATATTTTTCATTCAATTTCGAACTGCTTTTACTATTATACTCTTGCTTGCTATACTCGTTGTCATTGAATTATTAATGCTGCCAACCCGCATTGATTCAATTCATTATTTAGACATTTTTTTCTTTAAACTTTGCAAAAGTAAATTCATTACCACTCTGATTTAGAAATCCAAACGTTTGCTGTAATAACGTCAAGCATATTTCATTCACGCAAGATTAGAGACTTTGTGAGAAGCCCTTTGGCAATGATTAGCCGTGTCTTTTAATTTCTCAATCTCTTCATGTCTTAATCACCTAAGAGGCACATTCACTTTAATTATGTAATAAACAGGGATAGCATGAAACATTCGAACTTGTCTGTGTCTGAGCGAGGCAAATGAAAAATGTAACGCTTCTTTTCTCGCAAAAATCAAATTTCGCTGAGCAATAAGAGTCCGGCAAGCGAGTCTTCGAGAGCCGTGTTCTTATAACGATATCAGCTTGCTAATAACCAGGTTTCGTCGACGATCAAGATCTGATTCACAGTCTATCATCAACTCACTCGACTAATTAAAATCTGCCCTTTCTTTCACTACGTGTCACTCAACTTAATGCAAAGAAAAGTCTCAAAGTGAAACATGTTACTCGTTTTAACATAATTTCGAAGCAAGCTTTATAGATTCGTATTTCGTTTTTTTTTCTTTTTTTTTTTTTTTAACAAAAAGATTAATGAAAAATAAAGAAAAATTATTAACTTTTTGAAGTAATTTTTCATATACTAATTTCTAAGGGCGGATACGGAAGGTTTCTTGTGATTGGCACAGCCGAGTCAACTGGCGGACGCAATACTGACCGGAATATCGATCTTGTTAGCTATCATCACGCGGCCCCTTGTCACCCTGGGAGGGGCACGCTAACCCTGGACGTGTAAAATGCGCACACGTGTACATGCATCGTGCGATGAACGTGGCGCAAAAGTCACGTCAATCTAATCGAAATTTCAAACATTTGGAAGACGTCTTTATTCTTGCTTCGCCGAGACCAAGCAGTTTTTTTTTCTTGCGACGTCATTTTTACGATCCGAGTTTTATGGTCCCTGGGATTTCATTTGTGATTTGCGCGCGCGCCCGGGTATTAATGCAAATCAATTGTAAAACACCTCACTTTGCCCGTAAAACGCGTCGTTTTTTTACGACACCGAAGATTAATCGCGACAAATATTGCAAATTTTGCATGTGCGTGATTGCTTCGTGCCTTATTCGCTGCATAATAAAGATATCGCGATGCTCGACGAATTTAGTTTAGAAGCATTTAATGTGATTACGTGGAATTATGTATGCTCATTCAAGCGCTATTGATTGAAAAAATTACTCTGAAAAAAAAAAAAAGCATTTGCATAATGTTGAGCAACATATAAACAGCAAGAAAATATTCATTGTTGATATATATTGAAATTATAGAATCATTGTATGGGAAAGAAAAAGCTGTTTTGTTTTGCGATAAATAAAGCCCTGAATGAAACAAAAGTATGTTAATGGCGCGTTTCAAACACAGCGTTCGTTTTTATTCAGCGTGCGTTTTACATATTTTTTCTATTTAGTTCATACTATACAGTTACGTGCATGCTATACATTTATTTTAAACTCAAAGTATGTACGCATGTTATATTTTAATTCACAAACATCCAACTAATAATCGAAAGTTAAAACATTCCAACATGTTTTCATTCTTATCAATTGTGTTAATAAAATAGGTTGAGGCATGAATTCATTTCTTCATTCAAATTCATTCCCTAGTTTTTGGAGACGACAATCCTTAAACGTAATAGCGAAAAACTAATGGGGACAAACCTAATTTATTAGTTTAAATATCATTTTTTCAATAGAATTGAATGAACATTGTGACATATTATGTGAATAAACACAAAAATCCAACAATTGCGAACATTTTAATATTTGTAAATGCATGTAAAATCTGACCTACTCAGATTTTACATGGCATGAATAAACCTTTATTTAATCAAATTTGTTTTAATTTTCTCAAATCTAACTTTATCTGAAAACTCCGCCGATCTGAGAAGTCAAGACCTAAAAGTCAAGATTATTAAAATGAATAAATAAATAGATTGCGCATATTGATGCAACTAAAATATTATTTATATTAAATTTTTTAATAAAATACAAAAGAGTTATAAATATTTCAAGATAAGTAAATATAATCTGTTTTAAAACTGGATCTAAATCATGTTTTTTTTTTTTTTTTCAAAATGTAAAAACTATCTCTATTTCTTCTACGATATACTATCTGCGTACTTAATAAACATGTACAATTTAGTCAAACTGCCAAACACATCTATAAGAGCGAATATCAACCTGTATCAAGTTTCTGAAAGGTTACTGAACGAAAACATTTTTTTTTGACCCGAGATTTATCTGGTTTTACAATTTTACTTTAGCATATGAAAAAGTGTTTAATTAAATTCAACTGTTTACATTTGTTCACTATAGTCACATTTATTAAAAAATTATAACAGAAAAACGGTAATGATAACAAATTAACAGATAATCGATATAAATATTGTACTACACGTTTGTGGTGTATATATATATATATATATATATATATCTGATTGGAACTTGGGGATCTGTTATATTTTTAACTTGCTGTAATCCCAATACAGATTACTGTTATAAGTTGCTAAAGTTTATCTGAAGATGGAGCATCAGTCAAAGTATACGTAAGTCGATGTGCAGAAGTAGGCGATATAGGTGAGCGGGTAAATGGGAAAAAGGTTGCTCCTGCTACTGTCGGCGAAACGACTGAGAAAAGGAACAAGGGGCCGCGGATGAAGAGAGGGTTTTGTCCGACCGAGCCAAGGGGTGCCCGTTGGGCAGCCAGGCAGTAAATTCGATCTTCGGGCGCCCTCGAGCGAGGCAAAATGGCACGTCCTCTGTTTTTCTTCGACGTCTTTTTACATCCACCTTCTTTTTGTTTGTTTTTTCATTCTTTTTATTTTTTGTTTTTTTCCCTCCATTTCATTGCTCGCTTCTCCTTTGACGTCATCGATTCAACGCGACACTTTTCACCCGTTTGTCCACCTGCTCGTTAAAAAAAAGAAAAGCTTTCTCGAGAATTAGAAAAAAATAACCACTTTTATTGCGCTCTACAATCTTTTCAACAACTCACATATTGATTCTTTTTCACCACGACGGTAAACTTAAATTTCATATTTTTCCGCAGCCGAAAAAAAAATTTACGAAACGAAATCTGGTGATGAAAAGACAAAAGTTTAATGACAAGTTAAAAATGAAAACATTTTTTGGTACGCAGAATAAACATAAACTAGTTGAAGTGTTGATGCAATGCTTTTACGACTGACGGTTAAAAGTGATACTTATTTTATGGACGCAGTGGAATAAATTTATTTATGAACGTAATTTGTTCAATTAGGAGTAAAAAAGTTTTGCATTAAAAACGTTTTTACATTGTTTTGAATTATGAAGGCTATTGAAGGGCTGAAATAAAACTGTTCATAACTGTGTCGGGATAAGCTGCATAATTTACGTTACAATCAAGTTGTCTGGATTATTAATTTAGAGAAAAAAAAAAAAAAAAAAAAAAAAGGAACAAAATCACGCCCCGGGGTGGGAGACACACAAAGAAAGAAATGATGTGAATTTTGGAAAAATCAATACCGCGCACTCATTGCAGCGCATTCCCGCAAAATTTCATATCAAATATCGACTGAGAGAGGCAGACGCGAAAATTTTTATGCAAATATTTTGCTCTCAAAATGTGAGTCCCTTTGTTCACCGACTTATTTCCAGTTTAATAACCAAGCCGCTGGAGTCTTTTCGTCTTCAAAATCGGTTTTTGATTAACAAGGTGTTGTGCATATTCGCATGCGAGGCCAACGGATGAGTTCACACTCTCGAAAATACGAATTGGATATCGTTTCAGCTCATCGAAAAACGATTACGTTTGTTCGCTCTCGTTTCACTCACAAAAATGACATTTTCGTATAGTTTAGGTTCTATACAAATAGTTTTGACGCAATGCAAATTCTTTTGAGGTTAACCAATTTTAGCTTTAAATCAATGCAAATGACATTTTGACAGATATTCGAAATGGTATTTGCATGGCCCCAATGCTCAAAATTTTGGTCCAATTATTCATTTTTGAGTGCGTTCAACGTCAATTTCGCTGTCGCTGAATTTCAGTTAATCTCATTAACGATTGGGATGTATTGTGACAAAAAAGACTCGTCGCTTGTCATAACGAAGGGACTGAAAAAAAATAGAACGAAAAATTATGAGTTTAATGTTTGAAAAAACGTCACGATGCAAATGCACTGGGATGCACCGGCGAATGTCCCGATGGTCGAATCTTTCTTAAAACATTTATCGCTTGTCGTGGAATGACGCGCGAGGCGGAATTCGCTTTAGTAAATGCCTCTCGGCCAGTTGGTAACGACTGATCTCCCTATTCCCGGTGGCATTGGAAAGTCGTAAAACGGTACTTGGAAATTCGCTGCGCCAACTTAAACTTGATCGAGAGGACGAGAAATGAAGGATCCCAAGGAACGTCTGCAAACCTTCAAATTACTTAGACTCTATGACTTTATTTCCAGTGAAATTACTTCACTTGCACTATCATCAATTTCCCAACGTATCAGAAAAACTGAAAATATAATTTTGGTTTGTTAATGTAACAAATTGGAAGCATTTTCAAAATGTACAAATTAAAAACAACAATTTGTCTTCAATCACATTCTTTTGTTTTTAATTATTGCATTCAGTTTCAGTTGTAATTAGATAATTTTTTTTTCCTTTACTTGATCATAAATTCTGGAATTTTATAAAATAAAGCTTCACTAGTGCAAAATTTAAATATTTTTGTCATAAAATTTTGAAAAATGTAAATCTGAAATTCCAATCCGCTACATTGTGTAGCGGACAGTTTAATTTCTTATTTTTGTAGTATGTATATAAGATTTGAATTTTCATAATATATTCATTACATCATTTTTGCAAAAAACATGTTTGTAATCACAATTTTGAGTATTTCAAGAAGAATTCAAAAATTGTCCGTTCTTATGTGATAGACAGACACTTTTTCACCAAATTACAATCATGTGTTTTAAATGGACAAATTTTGAGATAGGTCCTTTTTCGTCTGGGGCGAAGATTTATTTATAAAAAATCTTGTCACTAATAGAATATCAAACTTGTTTTATTTTTTCATACATCGCAAAGCATTGTAAAAATACTCTAACAAAATTTTCTGCAGACAATTTGGCCTCAATTTAATGTTAAATTAAACATAAATTCTAATGTTTTAAATAGAACTGATAGAATAAATGAGAAATCCGGTATTGTTGGAAAGTCTTTTAAATTCATTATACCGCCATACTTGTTTAAAGTCTGATAAAAAAAAGTTTTTAAAGCTCTTCTTTTTTTTCTTTTTTTTATTAATTAAGACCTAATAACTGGGACGAAACAAAATAGTATTAGTTTGAGTTGGTTTTTTTGACACAGTGAATTTTATGATAAGTTGGCCTTTTTTGATGCAAGAAAGGTAATAATAAAAATATATTTACAAGTGGATGAACGGAAAAAGTCGTCTGCTGTTAAAACATATATGAAGTATGAGCTGAGCTCCTGAAATGGCTTCTCGTAACAAAAATGTACGATATTTTTGTCACCAAAATTGATGTTCTTATTTCTTCTTGAATGCTGTGACAGAAATTTGGAAACTCAAGAAGCATATTTTCCGTGAGAAGAGAAAACGAACAATTTCATGGACTTTTCCGCGCGATATTTATATGCCAATTTTTTGTCGCTCTCTTGCGCTTGCAAGACGCCTATGCAGCGCCGGAGGGGGACCGCACAGACTGCGTGAGATTTGGCTACGTGCCCCGCGTTAGGGCAAAATTTGACCCCTTTTCTCAACGGATAAATCTAAAATTTGGCAGTCTGCGACACCGTTGAAAAACGAACACCAAGCCGGCAGGCCTCCCGGATCGCCCACCGCCAATTGTATTTCATTTTCTATTATAAAATCGTTCTTCCTATCGCGCGCGCGAATTCCTCGCACTTTTCATGCAAAGCAATCAAGATATTCCCTTCTCATAATGACAGAAAATCGTAGCAAAATTTATGTGACCGCTTGAGTCATGCTACCAAGATATGCATAATTTAGCGAGCGACTTTCTCGGCAGATAAAAATTCAGTTCTCCGGGAGAGCGCAACGTTACCTTATCGTTATTATTTTGTTCATATTTTTTTTTCTTCGCTCTCGACGGAAAGTATTTTATACCGACAATGGTATGTATTAGTTTACGGGGGGGAGGCAAGGGGGGCGTGTTGCATTTTTCGTAAATTGTTTCCATCGTTCGGCGTAATGTATGTTGATGTATTCAACTTCGCCCTAAAACCTTATGGAGAATCGACGATGCTTCCATCAAACGGTAGAAGGCAATTGTAGTTCTGCCTACTGAATGGGATCCGCCGTTCATTCGATTAGTGTCATATACAGAAATGACATCGGAGAAAAGTTATAGCAGATGATGCAAAGTACCAGCGGCGGTTGGATGTCATGACGATATTTAAAATATGACATCGGGATCTAAAATTTCCGTGAATTCAAACTTAATTCGCAAGTGCTTTGAGCGACTTTGTGGATTTGCATGCAAGAGTTCGAGATATGAATTGTGACTCAAACAATTTATATGGATAAGCTATGGAACGCACAAAAAAAAAAAACAAAAGTTTATGTATAAATTCGTAAGGAAAAAGGTCGAGTAAATGTGTATCTCGGGCGGATTCTGCAGCCAGTGGATTCACGTGTGATTGGATGTTTATTGAAAATGGCCGAAGAATTTCCGATGATGATTTGATGTTTTGAGGAAAGAGGGAGCAGCAATAAGAAACATGTTGCGATCGTGGTTAAGCAGAGTTAGTGGCAGCTTTGGGCCGTGTTACGTGGCGGCTATGACTAGAATAATGCTGTTCTTATGCGGCTCTCGGTTAATGGCCTGGCTGGTTGCCTACTAGCTTGCTTGGCCGATTTCAGACATCCTCCTATCTGCTAAGTTCCGGACGCGCGCAACTTCCGCGCTTCGGTCGGGTCAGTTTTCTCACGACGACGTAAGTAATGGAGCTGCCGGTTGGGCTTCGAATTATGCATCTGACTTATGTGACACATGAATTAGAACTGCTTAAACTATTTGGCCGTATATTGAAAAAGCGGCGCAAACGGTAAATCTATGATTTATCGCGAGCCACGGCGGGCATGTTTTGTCGGCCGGAGCGCAAACTCGTCGCTATTAAAAGAGTTATTTATCATCGCATTAATTTATCACTATGGGCGCCGTCATTAATATTTCAAGCTCGGCTCTCGCAAATTTTGCCGCCCCGAACATTTCCTCCCCTCCTCGGAATTGCAAAGTATTATTATTTAAGATCGCGCGCGGGAATTCTAGTTCGGTAAACTTACAATGTGGTACTTGATAACTGTTTAAAATTTCAAATTTTTATCTCTTGTGCTTTCCTAAGAGAAACGGTCCGTGCTGCTGCAGCTGGGTATTGAATTTTTTACGACTAGTATTTAAAGTTAGACACCCTGGTTTAAAGTTTAACCACTTTTAGTTGTTGAATCACTATTTACACACAATCATTGTATCGAAATACACGCCATGAATAATTCCCCTCAGGCTAATATTTCTTATCAATCTTTTTCTTACCAGTGTATTTCCACGTCAGATGCATTCCAAAGTTTTCAGAATATTTATTGAAATTCATGTTATTTTATGCAACAAATAGAAAAAAAATTGTTTAATAAACTGTATCAATCTATCTGTAGGAAAGACATTGACAAGATATATTATTATCTATATTTTTGAGACTTCAGTCATTACAAATTAAAATCATCTTCAAATTGTCTAAATTGTTCATTTTTTATTATCGCTAAAATTTCAGACGAATTGGGAATCTACGGATTTAACACATTGAATTAAATATTTTATAGTAGGAATGTTATGGAACTGTCAAATTAATTTGTCAAATAATTGTTCAGATATAACCAAGGAAGTTTATTGGAACTGTCAAACTTAAAATTGAATATAATTTGAGTTATATCAATGAAAACGCATGAATACTCTGTCACTTTTGCAGCGTACACATTTTATCATAAATTCCCTAATTCGAATAAAACTCAGTTATATCGTGTAATTTATCTGAAAAAAAAAAAGGTTTCAAATTATTCACATAAAAAAATAATTTGAATAATCATTATCGTAATTAATGGTTTTTTGTTTCAGAATTTTTTTCTCTAGTTTTTGGTATGTTACCGTAATTTTGAAATTGCCATTTTCATAAAAAATGTAAAAGGTATGTTACGTTTCGGGCTTATTTTATAATTGGCATCCTTATAAATTTTCAGATTCAACAAATTCGTAATATTATTGACCTATTTGAGCTAAAATACATCGACTTAAATTCACGACGTATTGTTTATCAAAACTTGGTGAGGACAAAATTGTGTCCCTTTGGTAGTTTTTAGTTTGAAATAGTTTTTATAAAAACCATCTAGCGGACCTTTACGATAACTTTTCCAAGGTAAATGACGTGACCTCTTTCCTTTGATCTTTCAATTTATCTCTGACATATTGACGAGCAGGAAGAATCCGGTTAATTAAATAACGTAATGCGTCTTGATACACCATCTAGTTGGACGAAAAAGAGGACACAAAATTTGTAATGAATGTCAAAATCCGTGCGCAGGCTGCGCTTACACAAAAGGAGATAGTTGATTCAAAGACGCAGACGCCTAAAAGTCTCATTCACCGGTGCTTTCAAGGCAGCTTTTAGCGATTGCAGTTTTCAGCTCGTTCCTCTCAACACCCGGTCATTTTTGACTAAAAGGATTTTTAAAGCAAGACATTCACGTTCTTGTGAACAGCGGTCCCGATTGTTTTTTTTCATTCTTCACTCGTTCAGTGAATTTGCCCAACTGCCAATATCCGGGCGTGATCGAAGTAGACGCGCGCGCGGCTCTATAGCGTTGAATGCGAATACCCGTTATGCATAATTCGCGCGCGTGTCGGCATCGATCCGACACGTCCAATTATCCTGGCGTCGATGTTTTGGCGACGCTACACCGGATCATCCGCTTATCGCAAAAAGTCGAGCTTCGCAATAAAGATAATCAAAAGGTTCACCTGAACAGCGATTCGTTTTAATAAGAAGTCAGCCGATATAGTGCGACGCTTTGCTGCAAAGTACAGAGCAGAGGCACAAAAATAAACGGCAACGCGCGTGGAAAAATCGAGTTAATGAAGAGAGTCGGTTAGAGGTAAAGAATAGACGTGGATTGAGGTACAACAAAGCGAAATAAATCCCCCGACGGTGCTTCCGAAGTGCTTGATATCGGAAGTCGTGGCGAGACTGTGTTCTGTTATTTAGACCATCCTTCGTGCGCAGCTTCGGGTCTCTGATAGGTTAACGAGAAAAGTTTATTTGCGTATTTATTGTCCCAAGACGGCTATCTCAAAACGCTCACACAGAACCGACCGACTGTACCAAGACAAAGACGCGCGATTGCAATATATTTTATGTGAGCAAACTTTTTCGCTGGATAATTTAAATTACACGCTGAAATTAGTCGGTACTTTGTCAAACGCACATTCTATGAATTGCACGCCGCGAATTTTTATTTTTTTTTTTTTTTCTTCTCGCTGCATAAATTTCGCGCTACGTTTCGATGTCAACTGTTGAACGCGAAAATTTGTGCGAAACATTTACCTAATTACATGAGTGGATTTTATTTCTTTTTTTTTTATTAAGGACACAAAAGTTGACAATAAAATTGATTCACAGAAAAACAGGAAACTATAAGTTCCCATAGGAAAATTTATATTTCCCCAAATGAATCAAAAAAATACATTTTTTTTTTTTTTAATTCCATTCTTCACACACGTTTTCAGTAAAATGCCATTCACGCAACTCATCCGGCGATAAATTGCGTTGGGAATTGAAAATAATTGAGAATGAGAAAAAAAAAAAAAAAAAAAAAGAAAAGAAAAAATACCTTCCAATGAACCGCGTCGAGGTCTGTATGCAAATTATCGAAATAGCATATTTCAGACGATCAGGGGGTATGCTCTTTTTGCATTAGTTTCTGACGAAGACAACATTCAATTACAGGCATACTCGCACGCCCCTGCCAGATATATATCGTTATTCCTCATCTTCTGTATCCACTTTTGCTGCACGCAATGGCACTTTGCAAAGTTGGCAAAAATTGCCAAGTAGAAATATACTCTAGATATCTCGCTGAATGCAATAAGCGAAAAACACAAATGTGTTATAGAATAACCTGACAGTGTCTCGGCTGTGTTCCAGCCTTTACTGAGTTTCTTCGCAGATGTTTCTGTAAAAGTCCTTACATTTAAATATCCGATATGAGAGATACGTTCTCACTCTCGAGGGAACAAGTGAGCTTGCATCGGGCAAAACGACGAGCTGCATTCGTATCATCGATATCTCAAAAAAAAGGGTTAAAAGCCCCTTGTCAGTTTTTTGCACGTATCTTCGTCTCTGTTGTCGAAAGCAAAATGGAGAGAAAGGTGAGAAGAACTGGCCGACTATCAATTGCAGAGGACGTCTCTCGGTTATTAGATTGTCTCTTTCTCATATTGAAAATGGACGTAATAATGTTACCCGGCGCTCCGAATAATCTCGATAGAGATCTACTTATTGGGTTAGTAAAGAATGTCCCTGGCACATTGCACTATCTTTCTGATTATTTCATACTTTGCGCAGAGCGGCGGACGACGATGGCTGCTTTTTTGTGACCAACTTGGCAATCATCTGTGCATTTTTCATCATTTTCGGACAATTTTTATAATTCGATTTGTTCGCCTTCCCCATTTGCCTCGCATTAAATTCCAAGAGCTCGGTTTGATTTGTTTTAATTCCGCGCTCCCAGCTTGGGTTACGATAACAAATCGTCAGTCCAGCTTAATTGGATTGAATGTTCGTTATGCCGAAAACGAAAATGATTAAATCGTGTGTGTCCCGAGACGAGCATCGAAAAACGATCCGGACAATTTCGAGAAACTGCTTCAACTTTGTGCATTTTTGTAAATTTCAAACTGAGTTGGGGAGTTTCGTGAAGTAGTGTTTTGTAACTTTTGGTATTGTTGTTCGGCGTCCCCAGTTTACTTTTCAAGACTTCTGCGACATTATACTGCAGAAAATCTTTATTTGCAAATGAGCGATAAAAAAGTCCCGCGTTTATTGTTACTGTATTTATTTATTTTTTTTTTTTTTCCGGAAAAAAACGAGAAGATGACTTTTATGATTTTGCAAACATCGAGTTCCCCTCCCTCTGTCGCTTCTGAAAAACAAACATCGTTACAAGCATCTCTTTCATACATTTTATTTTGATAACAGTTATACAATTAATACTCCAATTATTTTTGTTCAATTGTTCCGAAATTCAATTAGAAATAATTGATAGAATAAAATAACATTTGACAAACATTGAAACTAATAACATTGAACAAATGTTTGTGTTTGTAAAAATCATTTATTTCATTTCATCGCGTATTTGTTATGAATACTTCCAAAAATAAACCCGAATATATAATAATTGCATCAATGATTACAACAAAAAAAGAAAAACTCAAAAAACAGAAACTTACTTATTCTCGCGATATTGTAACTCAAAAGAACTCAATGCGGAATATCGAATTTCATGCTCGTGTAAGACATTCAAAAGGTCCGTGGAATTCTGATTCATGAAAGTTTTCCGTGCCTTAAAAATATTCAGTGGATGCACTTCATCGGCGACTTTTTTTAGGTGCGGAGCTAGGAAAAATGGGGCATTTCGTTATCGTTGAAAAATTGCGCCATGATTTTTGCCCACGACTTTCAAACATTCTTAGTTCAGTAGAATCTGAGAGTGGCGATATCGATCATGCGCCGCCGACCCTGAATGCATTCAACATTAGAGCGGGAGAAAGATCTAAGCGCGAGGCGCATAAGGGCGAGGTGGCCAAGGTCGGGACAAACCCCGGCACGTAGCGCAATCGCCACACGATGATTAGTCAACGTCACATTTTTTTTTTTTTTTTCGTAGCTGACGGCTGTCTCCATCGCGTTACATTCATAAATGGGTACACGCACCTTGGCCCTGCCAAGCACCATACATCTTTTGCACAATTTGAAAATCATTTGTCCGCGAAAAGTCGGGATCCATCAAAAGTGCCAAGCATTTCAATAAGCTTCGTGTAAAATGTGCCCGCAATAATTATTCGTCGCACGTTTTCCATCAAGCATTAATCAAACTTTAAATTAGACGAGCGGCTTCTTTGCAATGGAAACAATAACTTGGTGATTAACAAATAAACGATAATAGCTGGCTTGTGTAACGCAAGTTGTATAAGAACGGGCCAAGTCATATGTAGCATCCTTTAAGTGAACAAAATCACTTAAGTTGGGGTATTGAATTTCAGTTATTTCAACACTTAGGCAAAGTTTCTCCCCAACTTCTAAGCAATTTACTTAACTGACGTTCTATTGCCGTTGTAATAGATACATCAATACAGAGACTTTCGTTGTCATTAATTTTCGTGGGTCGCCCTTTCTCCGCTATATTTTGTTGCGTGTAATGTTGTTATTTATCAATCATTAAGCTGCAATCATCCGCTTTTGAATAATTAATTCAATTCGATTCGTCGCAGTTCAATATAAGCATCCCAAGACCGAATTTCGGCACGAAAGTATTTACTTTCGGTTGAATAAAACTCGGGCAACATTTTCATCTTATCGAAAAAAGAAGTCGTGCACAAATAAAAAAAGAAGACTATAAAAAAAAAAAAGGAAAGCTCTTCGATTATCGGAACTCTCGAGTTGGCGATGTTAACAAACGAAAAGGAGGAAAGCGAGAAATCGGATTCTCGCGAATGAAGCTGTCACTTTTCGTGAAATTTTTCATCAGCGTCACTCATAGTAATCCCGCGAGCGCTGTAAATTAATTTCGTGGATACAACCTGGCGCGTTACTTTTGCGTGAAAGTCCGTTTTCCAAACTGCAAATTCCCATGCGTTTTGGTTCCGCTTCGTAGGAACGAGTTATCTGTACACAGTTGCACAAGCCTCGACTCGGTGGATGTGTGCTTTTGCACACACCGGCAGGTGTATTTATACAGGGCCGAAGCGGAGAGTTTAGACTGCGGCTGGTGAGTCGGGATCGATGGAGATAATGCCTATTACCCTAATACCATCTCACGTTTCTTTGCTTTCCAATTCAGCCGGCTCCGACAGTTCCATTTCCAGTAGCTCTGATCAATTTGTAATTGACGCTTTTTACGACCGTCTCGCCGTCCAACGTCACTGGCGAAAAAATTCGATTCTCACCGAATTTTTCGGATTCCCGCACCAATACTCCCCCTCAATCATATTATTCCCAACTCGACTTGTTCACAGATGTAACTGCAGTTAAAGTTTCGCTCGCGAGATAAGACAAGATTCGCAATCTTGATAGCCTGCCTACATTTTTTACTGCTCCGAAGAAAACTATAAGAGCGACAGTTTCGTCTAAAACGGCGTTCTAATTTTGATGATTTTTTTTTGTCACAATGTCAACGGACTTTTTGGTATTCGATTGTCCAACGCGTAAAGAAACGCCCGTCGCCTGAAAATAATACAATTTTATGATTATCTCCGCTTCAGTGCCCATCATCAAACGAGAAATAGCATTTTAAAAGAGAAACACATAAAGGCGGATATTATTTTGAATGAAACTATGTGTACCGGTTCGAAAGATTGCATTCATCCGCTCTGCCGTTTTCTTCGCGCGCCTTATTTGAATTCCAGCTTTATTTTGTTACGAGTTAAGAATTTCACGACCCCGTCCAGATTGAATCATAAGCCAACACAATGTCTTTTCCCGATTTATAATCAAACTGTATTTTACTCTTTTTTTTTTTTTCACAAATTAAAAAACCATCTATGCCAAAGTGTCCGTCATTTTGTTTGAGATAAAACTCGCGTCGAATAAGCGAGAGAAATCGCTTGTGATTTCGAAAAAAAAAAAAAAAAAAAATCCGCGCCGTAAATTTACGACGATACGTTGTATTTATCAGGCGCGTTTGGATCGTATTATATGTCAACCTTATCTTAATCCTTTCGCGCTTACGAAACGTGCAGAGTTCACATTGGCGCGACAAGAACAATTTCGCTGATTGCCACGAAAAATAGCGCTTCCAATTGCGTGTTTTTCGTCGCGCCGAGCTCAAACCAGCCGACCGGCGTTATCAGAAAGATTGCTTTGCGGAGGATGTAACCGGTGTGGTAGTTAGATGAGAGTGGCACACAGGCTTGTAGTAACCTGTTGAGTGCGTTTGCGTAGGTGCTAAGTAGCCGTCCTCCAAGACCTATACTACAGTTGATAAAAGACACAACGATAAGTTAACGCTGACAATAAATCAATAGTCATTTGGAAGTTTCGATACAACAAATGACACATGTTTTTATAATCATCACTGTCGAATTGATTGTTCCAATTCGTGTCTTGTCGCTTTTTTAGATATTTTTTTTTTTTTCATACAATTTGTGTACAACATGAATGACTTCTCTGCTAATGTAAATTAACTTTTTTGTTGTCACCGATTACGACGTCACAAACTTGTATGTGCTTCTCGTCCGGAAACTTTAATGAAATTTTGTAAACCAAGTTTGTATTAAAGAATTATAGTCTTGTCACAGAGAAAAGCTACGGTTAATATTTTAAACTTATCTCATTTCTTAGTTTCAATTCCATCGAAGTACCTACAATGCTTCAACTTGTTCCAATACCAAAACTTATATCCTCCTTTCCCCCTACCTCACTTGTCTTTGAATTTTATTCATGGCTTTTGCATATCACACGTAAAACAGCTTTTCTATCGTTGCTTTTTCAGTTTCCCAAGTGCAATCGCGTACCTTGGAGACGGCAAACCAATAAAGCACCAGTTATAAGCAATCAAACGTGCGTGAAGTTGACGTCAGAATATAGTTGGATTAAAACAAATGTTTCAATCGAAGCGTATATATCGAACGAGGCAAATTTTTTTGCCAGTCTGTGACGCGATCGCGCACCATTGACGAATCGACGGGATAACGAGTTTTTTATTAAAAAAAAAATTTTTTTTTTTCTCAAAAAAAGTGTACCTCCATGTAAAATATCAAAAAAAAATTTGCTTTCAAAAATCCGGTCGGCATTTCAGCTAGTATGCTCATAAAGGCACATATATGTAAAGTCATTTGATGTGTCATGTGTCCATAAATGTTCATATATGTACCATTTATGAAATTATATATAAATTTATACTTGTGCTGTATTGTGCTTTTGTTATTAAGTTTTGAATGAGAAGAAGGAATAAGGAGTTTATTTTTCATGATCAAATTATTGCATTACGTTGATGATTACGATGTTTTAATTATCGCATTAATGACTCTCTTATATTGAAAAGGTTCGTACGTCAATTCGAGTCAATGCAATCGAAATATTGACGTTACGGTCGTATAAAAAGAGTGTCCCGCTGCATCTGCGGCGAATGTAAATCATAAAATAAATCAGCACGCGAAAAGTATCGAAGAGTATGAAAAGGTACGACGTAATCGTGTGTCACAAATAATGTTTTATCTGGTGCGGCCACACAACGTTGGTTTTTATATTTTGCATGCGGCAGTAAAGTTTTGTGAATGTTGAGCCGCGCCGTAGACGTCTGCTAGGTGTTGAATGCTTTCAAGCAACATTGTAATGGAAACGTATACTATTGTTTCAACCGGCGTGCATTTGATATGCCCGCCTTCCTGTCGCGCGTCTCTCCTACAGTCGGCGGCTATTGTCAGCTGCGTGCACATCGTACGGTGATACGATATGCTACCGATATGTCGACGTTGCGTGCAAACTATTATTCGCCACGCTTGCCACGCGCCCAGTACAATGCGCGGTATCGCGCGTGCCGCTTGCCTTTTTTACGGTCCTTCAGTTAGCCATACCGATACACGAATTTGACAGCCACTCATTGTGCTGTAATTGAAACCGACGCGAAAAAGAGAAACTTTTTTGGTTTCCTCAACAACGTCAAACATGCGGTTCTAAAGTGTGACGACTAAGACGTTTTACATAGTGAAGTTTCATTTTTCTTCTCATCGATTGATCCCGGTTAAATTGTTTGATGAAGCATAATCGAGTCTAAAATTAATTGCGAATTATATAATTAGCACGAGAAATACGATCACATTGAGATTCCGAACTACTTATTATACTAACGGTATTTTTTCCATGATATGAACAAATCTGATAGTACAAAACAAGGAGAGAAATCAAAGTTTGTTGTACTCAACTATATAAAAACGCTGCGGATATAATAATGAATTTTGTAGTATCACTGTTTGTTGTACCAATGAGAAAATTAGTTATACATTTGCTGGTTATTAGATTCTACGGTTACGTTATAGTTTTCATGATTCTGGCTTCGCAGATGTTTATTATTACTCGTTAACGCAATATCTATCAAATAATTGTCAATTTTATGCAAATATGATACATTAGAACTTCGATTTCATTTTACAGCTCAATTTCAGCATTTGTATTTATCATCTATTTTAGTTAATTTCTGTTAACATGTTATATAGCAGCTGAGAAACAAAGTGTTGTAAATTGTAGTTTGTGCAGAATGACTTTTAAAAACAAAAAAAACTTGTTTGTTGGTTTTTTTATTAAAAAGTTATTATACGAAAGTGGCAGTATTTGCGTACAATTCAACGAGGCTGCGTTAACATATACGCTTTATCTGACCAAGTTTACGACATGTAATCAGAGAGGCACCCATTGATTCGTGACATTTCCGCTTGAGGCTTCCGGTTCGCGGACCACGCCGTTTCCGTTCGCTGGCCCAGCCTACAGATCTGACCAACGTCCATTGTATCTTTACTGCCCGAGTTTTGCGTAAATTGTTTGCTTCTGTTATTTAATTGCGATGTTAAGAACACAAAACAATGCTATATTTTCGTAACATTCAAACTCTGTTATTCAGATGCTTTTTTTGATATTTATGTTTATTAATTGCTTTTTAAAGGAATAAACATATTCATGTAAGTACAGTATTTCACAGTATAGGTGTACCTCTATTATTCGAAGAAATTAATTTTCACACAAATTTTTATAATTTTTCAATTTTTTTCTCCATTTTTTAATTTGTTTCTTATCTTTTAAATTTACTGTTGAACCTCCGATGAATAGAATATGTTACAAGAAAAACTTTAAATGGCACTTGAATAATGAAACAAAAAGTTAACATTCAAAACAGTTAAAATCATGCTTTACGACTTGACGTTATAAGATGGCCTTGAAGCTTCCATGTGATCTATAATTTCAATTCATAAAGGATTTAAATTGATTTAGACAGAGTGTTATTTTTTAAATGAATACTTTTTCTCGCGTTTCAATGATTTATAATTGTTCAATACTTTTTAATTTCACAGACTAGTCCCCGTGTTCTAATTTCGTAAACACATTTTCAGTTTAAAAAATGGCTGTTGGCATTGCAATTTATATTTGGTTAGGTGAATTTTACAAATTCATCGCATTATTTTCTCATCCATTTGAAGCGCATTTCTCACTTATCCATTTTAAAATGTATTCTCCCGGTGAACATTCATTTTCATTTAAAATAGCTGGAAGTTAAAAGTGTTGAACGTGACGCTGAACTGAGGATTCATATTACAAGTCTTTATTGTGCTCTAAAGTGCATGAAACGTTAGTTGTCATTGATAACTGTAGTTTGTCAGTAACATTACCTCGAAAGATTTTCTCTATGCAAATTTCGGGATCTCTCATGCGAGCAGACGCAACGTGTGCCTGCGTTTTTGTTGACTTTGGCCGATGAAAATGGAACAGAAATTACATTCCTTTAACAATGAACTCGTTATAAATTATAAAACAACATATGCACACTGCAAATGGCAAAAAGAATAAGAGATATTTCTGACCAAATTTTTGCAGACTTAAAAACACAACGGATAAATGCGCTCGGGCCATTTTGAGACAGAACATAAATGAAAATTCGAATAGAAAAGTCATAAAATGTTGAGTAAAGGCAAATTAAAAATGGGCAGTGCGTGTCATTACGGAGTCTACTCGATCTACGACGTGGCTAACTCTTACTTGGCCTCTTTGCGCTCGAAAATTCAACCTTTGACAATAACGCGTCCGAGTCCACCATCGTCTATTCACATTCAAAATCCTCGTAAGTGTTTTTCTATTTTCCTTTCTTATTATGCCATCTATTTTTGTCTTTTCGTTTATTCTTTCTGTTTTCTGTTTTTGTTAAGCTTTTTTTTTTCAAGCTTCAGCACTATCATAATTTGCTTCTTCAATATTTGTACAGTCGACTATTACATTAAAAATAATTTCAACCTCAAATATTTGAAAATCATTTGTACGAAAAAAAAAAAACAAAAACAAACAAAAAGCAACTGGTAATTGGCAATGCCTATGTGTCAATTTTTTTCCCTTTACTGAAATCGATTTTTTTTTATTTTCATAGATTTATTTAGAAACAAATTATAATCTAGTCGCTCTGTGTACTCTTTTCGTCGAAAAACGTGTTACACCTTTTCATGAAAATGGGAATCGCATTCGTTCGATGAGAGTAATAATTTTTGATATTTTTACTCTCTTCTAAAAGCTGATATAACGCCCGAGTTGTACCTTTTTGCACATAAAATAGTTGCCGTATACAACATAGAGAGGAATTTCTATTAAGTAAATAATTTTTTTATGAGAAAACAAGTGAAATGAAAAGGATCGATTCCATGAGTAAGAATCATGTACGCAGTAACAATTTATAGTTATAGTGAAGCAATTGGATCCCGCCCTAAAGATATACAATTTACCTTCAAGATTATTGATTTCAAACAAAAATTGCAAACAAACATTTTTTAATCCATAATCCGATTTGATTGTTTCCCTGGAACTGAAATTAATTATAAAATTACAAGCGTGATATCCAAGTGTTGTTCGTGTAGTGAGTTAAATTTGATATATCCTTAACAGAGGTGAAATATTTTTTTTTTTCGTTGATGTTCCACTATACGGTCTGTGTTGGGCAAAAAAGGCTGAATAACATGGATGGCGAGGCAGCGGCAGAGCCGAGATGGCGTGTCTGTTTTGATTTATAAGAATTCGCCACGAACCTTTAACCCACGTCCCTAAGTCTGCCCTTATGCCTAGATCAGTCTAAATCGTCCGCCCTCGCCTATCCGCGTGAATAATAGGCAGATATTCGCCTGCCAGCTCCTTCCTTCTCGCGCTTTTATCCACAGTTTGCTTAGCACGCATTTCACAATATCGCTTTTTCTTTGCCATGCGCCCTCTTCCTGCCTTCGTTTTGCAGCTGCCAAGTCGGGCTTATTTTCACATTGATCCCTGAATAATCGATGCTCTGACGTTTATGCGGATGGCCAAAATCTCGTTGCTAACTTGATAATTCGCTAACTTGAATGAAGAAGGCCTGAATGAACTCGCAGGGTTAACTTTTGCCAGTCAGTTATGCGCGGCAGGGATTTCGTGTAAAAAAGAAGTGACGTTGGAATTACTTACGCGCGAGTGCCAAGATTTATTGCTATTTCAAAATTTTCATTTGGATCAGATTGCGGAAAATAAGTGATTTATACGCTACAAATTCTGCATATATCACACCAGAATTTTGGTGATTCATACCCTCCCCCCGTTGTCGGCAAATAAATGTGCATCTTGTGGCATAACTTCTCATTTTTCATAAGTCCTTTTATGCAAATTATCGCGGCGTTATCACGCCGCGATCGATCAGGGGAAATTGATTCCGATCATTGTAATTTAATTATCGCGCAATTTTCTGTCATTCAGCAGCGTAGCATTTTTATTTCCATCTTTATTTTCTCTCTGTCTCTCGCTCTCGTTCCCATAAATTCAAATTATAAACCAGCGCCAATAAAATTCGCGTTATTGCAGAGTTTGTATGAAAAATATGATGTTTCAAGTTGGGCTTTATACACGAATTACCGGGCATTTTCCATAATTTATCATTTCAGTTTCAAATCCGAGCGAAAGCCAACGTTGCATGCGACTTTATGTTTTCAATGCACATCACATATTTGGTATTTCGATGTTAAACTCGTGCATAAGACGATCAATTGATTGCCTTTATCTCAACCCAAGCGATAAGCTCGTCACTTGGAACAAGTATCTCGGTTTGATTGTTAGAACAATGCTTCGTTAACATTACAGTAAACGATTTACTGTCCGGTTTTTCCTCTTCTTAGCAGTATTCTTTGTTATCTCAAAAGGGTAATTGTAATTTTCTATCTCGGCAAATAGCTCTTTCTCCAAGAAAACAAACGTTGCTTAAAATTCGCCGAGCTTTGTTCAGTCTAACGAGGAATTTGTTTCACCCAACTGAAAATAGTTTGTTGCATTTTTTTTTTTTCTGCCAGCAAGACTTGGATTGAACTTATGTTATTTGAGAGCAGCTAATTACCATTTGTTTGCAAAATGAAGTTTGGCAAAGAAAAAAAAATCATGCAGGAGCACGTAACTGATTATTTCATTTTATCATTCTTTTTTTTATGTTTTCAAATTACTTTTGGCTGTTCAGAAAAAAAAAAAAAAAAAAAAACGTGAAGCGACAGAGTTAAATTTGATTCAAAATTGTTCAACACTCGGAATACAAAAAAATTGAAAGATGAAGACCCAGCAACAGCTCAAATGTTTATGAACTTTTGAGACGAGATTTGTGATGGATTTTTTTGTGCACGTCCAACGTTTGACTGAGTTGGTAATTTTATCAACTGACGACGTTTGCAAGTGGTCTTATGTCAGAACGAGATGATCAGTGAGACGAGAAGAAAAAGTAAATGAAAACGTCAAGCGGAATCAAGATGATAGTTCCATTGAATTGTGCGGCAGCAACACTTGGATTAATTGAGGAACATCTCGGTGTCTTCATACTCGATTAAACTCGGGCCGATTTTGTTGAGCTTTCACAGCGGATCATAAGTTATCGCGGTCCAACAAATTTTGGCACCGAGGATACTTTGCTTAGCGCCAAAGTTTTTCGTATTTATGAAATTGGCCGATGGCACAGAAGAAGAGAGAAAATCGCGTATATACGAGACGTGATATAACTTGGAGCAATAAATTTCAGTCAGCGGAATTAACTTATTCAATCTCGTGACGGCCTTAAGGGACGTCGCGACCAGGCCCCTCGTTAATTTTCGCGAAAGCTCTTTAATTTTCGCGGAGGCTTTAACAAGTTTCCGTGCCACGAGCAAGGCGCGCGATGCACGCGCCGTTTTCCGCTATTGTTTCGTGATACTTTATAAATCACGATTAGTTTATAAATACGATAGGTATTCGACCCGAGCTAATAAAGTCTGCGGTCTCGTATATACCTTGGGGTGCACTGTAATTATTCTTTTCTCGGCGTTCGTTTTCTTTACTGACAATCTCTAAAGGTTACAAACTAACTAATATCCAAATGTAGGCCAAACCATTCTTTGCATAATTTTTATTCAACCTTTGTCATCTTTTACAGCAAAATTTCCAGATGTCGACTTGACTTTTTCTTTCGGTTCGAACATTTTAAGTAGAAACAACTTTTTCTGCCAAATCTCTTAATAATACTGTTGACATAACAAATTTCGTCGACGAATTAGAAACTACAAAATTGTGTTGGAAATTACAGTTACGGAAATACGGCAACTAAATTGGCATCAAGTTGTAACTTAATTTCGTGGAAAAAAAAATTTTTGCGACAAAAAAAAAAAAAAAAAAAAGAACGCGAGAATGAGAATACAAAATTAGCAACGACGGATGTTATTTGTATAACGAATTTATAGTTCCAAGTTTAACTTGTCCCTGTCATCTTGTTGTGATATCAGGTTATGCGCAGTTGAAGAAAGAACGGCGAACAACAGTTGTCATAGGTAGGTCAATGTTTTATTCTTCAACGTGAGACGCCGTAACGAAACACGACGAAGGATGAAGACGACAGCAACGAAGCGGTCTTGTTCGAGAAATTAGAAAGTCGCCCGAGTGCAATAGTGAGAAGTACCGCGACGCGAGGGGGAAATGAGATTGTAGATGGGACATATCCAGAGAGGATTAAATGGCAAAATATCACTCAGACCGAGGCTTCGTGCAAGCTCCGGCATTCTTGGGAGAACGATGGTTGCTACGTGACCGAAATATTCTTTTACATAAAGCCGTCATTCGGAGTTTCGCTCCCGTCAATGACATTGAAAAATTGCATTTCTGCGAAAAATTTTTACCGAAAAACGAAGATGCTGTCCAATTTTCGCCTTCTTGGATGAACTCGGCTTCGCCAAAACTAATAAAGATTTGAATTCAACTTGGTCGAAATTCAAAACCCGCGCGTGGGTCTCGGGTTTTTGCGTTTTTTTGTGAATGACGATTTTTCGGGCGACGATGGTATTAAATTCGTGTCCGACGTCCGAAAGTTTACAACGCCAAAACTAGGGGAAAGGAGAGAGGTGGAAGAGAGAGATATATATATATATATAGAGAGAGAGAGAGAGAGGGGGGGGGTGGGGAGAAGAGATCTAATTATCATTTTCATCATGTTTGTTTTGCGCGACTGGTGCGCAAGCATGATGAAGCGTACATGAACACAACATGAGAGGCGAAATTGCGTGTAATCATCGGGAGAGTAATAAATTTAGCGATCCCGTGACGTTGGATTAGACGGCACGTTTTATGTCCACGAAATAAGGCTTATTATGTACGCTCGTTTTGGATCGTTATGCGTGCTGCAATTCGACGATGACTTTTTTGCCCATTTGCATAATTAGTCCGGGGACCTTTTGAAGTTTTCGACCCTGGCTTACGTGTTGACGTTATTCTTCATGCGGATAAGTTGCATTCGTTGATGAGAATTATGTGACTGGATATACAAATGCTGTAAATTTACATTATAATACAGCCGAGTTGTTGCCAGGTCTGATATTTGTCTTGAATGCTGGTGTAAGTCAAATGTTTTGCGAGGTTTCAGAACGGGAGACGTTATGCAGAGCCTTGTGCGTTGGGCTGCTCGACGCCGTTAACAGTTAACCATTTGATATTGCGATTTGATAATGGAAATCACATCGAACAGCACATTGTAATGACGCGATTTATGCATGAAATTACATTAAAACAAAGCGTTGAATTAACGATCAATGCCCCGACCGGGGTAGAGCGGCGACATTCAACAATCGCGCTGATAATCAAAGTAATAACTTGCAACAATAACGCCGGGGCGATGCAAATAAGCAATATATTTCGATTTGTTTGCGAAAAGAGATTGGATAATTTATATTTCGTGCGACTGCACTTGAAAGCTCATAATCTCGAACGTGCCTTAATGTAACCGTACTTAATGCCTTTTCCACCATCTTCCTGACCAACCTACCGGGCACAGCTATTTCATTACCCAGCCTGCTTCGGTCTTAATTGTGAATTTAGCGCGTCGCGTTATTCTTCAGGGCTCGGCTCGTTAACGCTCTGAAAATGCGTTGGATGCGCGAGGAAATGAGATTCCACCGGCGAAAACCACGAAACGAACAAATGCTCGGTGAAGAAGAATAAGAAGCAACAGAGAAAGAGCCCGGCGTCGACCTTAATGAAATCCGAGGCAAGATACATCCTCGCAAAAATGTGACCGCCGTTAACTCCCATCACACGAGAGCAAACTTTACTTTTCCACGGGCTTTTCTCGGTCGAGGGATGTGCTGCGCGCCATATATCATACAATCGATCATCCTTACGGCTCCCATCAACTCGTCTCCACCCTCTCTCTCCCTCTTTGTCAAGCTTCTTGAAATTGAAAATAAGTCCTGGTTATCCGAAACTGTTCATGATCGCAAACTTTTTTTATTGATTCTTACAAAACAAGAATAATGATGTTTACGCTTCTGAAAATTATGAAAGGGTTTAATGTAGAGGAGTAGAGGCGATTTTGAAACTTTCAGAGGACAGCGCACCACGAAAATAAAACTCTATCAATGAGATGCTCGATTTTTTTGTAGACAAAAAAAAAAAATGTTTTTGTTCAAAGAAATCTCAATCCGAAGATTATATGTTTTAAATTTAAAATTACAAATTTTGAATTTAATTTTGCGTTTACAAAATTCAATATGTTTCTAACTCAATTATTTTTTTAATTTCAATTTCTTTGTGGGTAAAAATTGACTGAAACATAAATTGACTAAACGTTCTATCATAAAAACAACATTTTTAAAACCATATCGAACAGACTTTTTAATGTTCTTATTATAAAAAAATGTAGTTACGTTTCAAACATAAAACTAAATTGTGAACAGATTGTTTGTTGTTGATGAAAATTGACGATCAAGGATAAACAATGTAATTGATTATAGGAAGAGGAAAGCCACGCTGATCGAAATAGGGTGAACGAACAAAGCAGAAAACCTTACGACACGGTAACATTACTGTAACGACCATAACGCTCGTAGATCCTCGAACGTGATCTTCATATACAAGATTGTCGTATGCTTCTTCCGCTTGATTGGATCATAAATTCGCCGAACTCGTGCTCATAATTTGCTCACTGCGGTATTGTTTACAGAGGTGTTCAAAGAACACTGCGAATCGTCTAGTGACGAAAGAAGACGGAACGTTATTCGAAAGCTATAAAAACGAATTTTTTCATCCATAAAAAAGGTTTCTTTCAGACGGAAATAAAATGATACGTGTAACATTTTGCGACATTTTGTAATAGTCTGCTCATTGATGAAAAATGATCAATTGCAGAAATAGAATGAAGCAGGCGTCTTAATGAATGATTGTGATAATTAAACACCGCGCGCGTAGTTGATGTAATTAAATGCTACGTGGTAATTAATCATAATAAATCTAATGGAACATGCGAATATTTTGACTTGAAATAGGAAAATTTGCAATTTCCAATGTACCCGCAATATTGATAGTGTAGACGACGAACAAATATTAACTTTAAACAGAAGGAGGGAGGGTTCAATAGAGCCATGAATCATAACGACGTTACATCGCGAATTGGAACGTTGGTCGTAAAACTTTTATTCCAATTAATCAATTCAAAAATGTGCTAAATGCCGCGACTCTGGCAAGGAGTACAAAAAAAACTCATTAGTATGTGCAATTTTGATTCAATCAATGTTCGATCAAACAACAATCTAGTCGGCTGTTCGATTGAACAAGCTGAACAATGTTATAATGAAACTCAAATATTTTTAAGCCCAGAGTTCCCCCTCCCCTCCTCCTCTCATAAAAAGCTGTTTCTGATGCGTGTTCTGATAGAGAGCGGAGTCTGCATAGTAAATGGGTCGACCAATATTTGTCGGCTTCTGGCAAACAATCAAACAAACAAGAACTATTCGGTATGTTCATACATTAAATGTTAGTTAGCGGTAGTAACAGTGTGTTGGTACATGATTGACACTTTCATTAGTTGATGTGCGGTTATATTTTCCAACCCTGACTCCATGGAAATTACTTTCAACTCGTGAGCAATATTTTGAACTTAAGTATTATTGTCGACTGATGGTTGATCTAACTGTTAACGATAAGTTGGCTGAGATTCGAACCCTCGTCTTCAGAGATTATGACTGGTATCTTTGGCCCTCTTTTTATCTTAAGGACCTTAATCGCAAGGAAAAATAAACCCCGAGATAAATTCCTAAGTTGACCATTTTTTTCCTTATGTGTATGATTTATTTATGTTACACGTAATTTTTGTATGAAGGTAAATTTACATTTTATGAAGACAATCATTATTGGGGTGATTGAAACTTTCCTTGAAATTGAGACTGATTTTAAACGTCAACAACTGTTAACAATGAGACGCTACTATCATGAATTTTTTTTACGACATGATTCTGATCAAGCGAATTTCTTCGGATGTAATCGAAAAAAGTTTTCGGTGAGTTATTGCAAACTATTGGAAATGCGTTTGATTTGGTAACAAGTATTAGACCGAAAACTCGCTTAACCAGCATTTACATACCGCGCCGAATTTCGTCGAACGGTACTGTTAACAAATCAATTTGATCAGTTTCAAGGAATGCTTTTTTCAAATTTTTTTGATTTGTTCTCATTTTGATTGCTTGTTTCGGTCAAAATTGTGCACTCAAAAGTTTGCTTATTCGCTAATACAAACTCTGTAACGCGTGAATAACTTTCTAATAAAACAAATGCTTATTTTACCTACAGCTCGTTCGTTTATCAAATAGAACGGTCGGCCAGTTTTTACCACTGTTATGCACTTAGAAGAAAAATTTCTTGAGTGGTAAAAACCCACTCGTCAAATGTTCATTTTACAAACGAACAATTTCAGTAAAAAATTTCAATTAAATTTGAACTTTGATGCTAAATTAAATATCACGGTTTTCATAAAAGTTAACACGAAAACGATCTCAATTAATTAATTTTACTGTTATTTTATTACAACTGGATGCTCTTTGACGCAACAAACAAATTTTTATTAGCAGTGCATTCATTTTCTATCATTACGTTTGAAATATTTCTTCTGTTTGTCACGATAAAGTTGCGAACAATTGAAAATTATCAAACAGCAAGTTTGTCGCAAGCTGAGCATCGATTTATTTCGGAAATAAAAACTATTTTTTATTGTTTTTTTTTTTAACTGTTATTTGCTCTCTTGTTACGTGGACAACTTCGAATTTGAATTCACGGAAGACAAAACTTGAAATTAAATGAAGCATTATTTTACACTGCGAGCATGGTGCGACTTCGAACGGCGTCATTATTTGGTATTCCAGAGGGTAAGCATGGCGTCCTATCAGTTATCCAGAACTTTCCTCAATCTAAACGTTTTGCTCTCGTTTCGCCGATTTATAGATCTGGCCCTGAGGCTGGGCTACATAGCGGCTGAGAGTCTGGTTTAAATTACCTGTCTTCTACTCTTGCGTTATGGCGGTTAGATGCTCACTTTATGCACCACCATTGAAGTTTGCAGTCATAACCCTCTTCGCTCCGGGTATTTTCAAATACCAAAAAACGGACGATTCTCTCTATGACCCGCCCTGCGCATCTTTCTTTCCACATCAAGTCAGCAGTCTTACTCACTCTTTGAACTTACGATGAAAAAAAAAAAAAAATAAAATAAAACTCGAAAGCTTTAAAAGCCACGTTTCCATTCAACTTGCATTCCAACCAAACAGTAAACTTCTATAAATTTCATTTAATTAAACTATGAGCACACAAATAGACCAACGTTGTACGATTTAGTTTACGATCAAATTAATTAATTTTATTTTCATGTCGATTTGAAAGTATTGGAAACGCACTTTGAAAGCAAAGTTGCAGCTGCACATCTTTTTTATTACAAAAATTCAACGTTGGCTTCGATATTTGCATCTGGGAGAACGACTCGTTTTTGGAATCTCGTCAAATTCTGTGAATCTATTCAGATTAGAGTTTTTCGCAATGACAAGCCGTTAACCCCTCACGTACGGAAGCGCGCAGCGTGTGACATTGTAAGCTAACTTTATACCTCAGCAGATCGAAAATGAAATAAACACACGTCTGGATGATATTTTTTTTTTTTTTTGGAACAAAAAATCAGTTATCTTCAACATAAACAAGATAACAATTTGCCAGTAGATACAACTTTGCAAAAATGATCGATCGGTGTGTCATGAGGAATTGAATAATGTTATAGGCTTGCGTCGCATATTGTGATATATTTTGTTTGCCACAATAATATTTTTCTCTCTAAAACGCAAAATAATTATGCAAATAGTTCTGCGTTATTCTGAGGGAACAGATGAAAAAATAGCTCGCTCTCCCTTGGAGGAAAGCAAACGTCTGCAAGCGGTGCTTTATGTATGAAAGCCAGTTACGCTCGTAACGCCAAGCCACATGATTCACCGGCTGTGACCTATATCCAACTAATTTTCAGATAATTAATATTTCAGTCGCGGCTTTGTTACGCGCGAGTTAATTTCGATTTGGCCACGTTTCAGTTTGCTGGCTCGGACTGCCGTTGGTTAAAACCCCTCTGGTAAAAAGTCACCAGCAAACTGTGCGCATTTATACGCAAAACGCGTACATGATTAATGTTTATCTTTTGTGGTAACAATTTTCAATCACACATCGTAGATTAACGCAGCTAATCAACGAAAAGTTATCCCAACACACGAATTGTGCAAAATTATTTAATTAATCGTTTAAACGCAGTATTATGAACAATTGGACAATTTTTAACTTTAGATATATTTACTACCTGAAACTTTGTATAATCTGTAACGTCAATAAAATTGAAAAAAAAAAAAATGTGTTGTTGATTATCTCAAGAATTGAAGGAAAACAAAACGGAAAGCAGCAGCCTGAAAATGAATGCTGGATAATCACAAGTGTCGGAAATGCGCGCGGAAAAGCTCAATAATATTTTGACGACAGAGGAAAATAAATAAGTAGTAAAGCTAAAAAGCACAGGAGAGTAGCCAGATATAGTGTATTAGAGGCAGCGAGTGGTAAAAAAAGTGAGAATGCGGCGTGCAGCGAAGCTGTAAATTTTACGCAGGGAAAGCTCAGAAAGAAGAGGAATTATTCATGTTTGCGCGAAGCAGGGTTCCTTCTGAGAGACGACCTGCGTGTCTTTGCATATTTAGTCCTGGTAAATATTTTAATTTCTTCTTCATACGCGCGTGCTTCAAAGTCCAATATTTGTAAGAATAATGTCTCATTGGGCTAACACAACGCTCTTGAATGAGAAAACAAAGCAATTTGAATTCTTCATCCTCGACAAATACTTTTTCTTTTTTTTTTCACATTCGCTTGACTTTAATTAGAAAATGTATATTGTTTCTGAGTAAGAATAATATTTGAAATATTAAATGTACTGAATATTCAAAAAATATAATATCTTAAATATTGGACTTTATCAATCACAGAGGATGATTTGATTTTTCGAACCAGTACTACTGGCAGAGGAGATCCGAGTAAATAAGGGGAATTAAATAATTGACCAAAAGACGAGAATAAATATTCATTAGCGGGGAACTTTGTAATGATCGACGGTAGAATTAATTTGAATAATTTTGTCTGAAGTCGCAGGATCTCGGGAACTAATTACACAGATGTCCAAATCTTAGCAGATCCGGCTAAAGAATAAGTTGGCGTTACCAATGATTGATACATTTCCCATGCGACAGACTTCGTGTGCATATTCAATCACGTCACTCTACAAGACAGCATCAAAGATTACGCGTGTTACGTTACAAATGTAAACTCTGTAATTTATCATCAGCTTGCTAGCATAGCTTATTGCTAATGTACAATCCTCCATCGATTTTTAGTATAAGCTCCTGGTGTGTACTGTGTAAAACTATAGATAAAAGAAAGGAAGAAAGAGGAGAAAGGAGGCCGAGACGTTCATTTCTTCAGGGTACAAAAATTAATCTTGGGATTTTCCGCTCCGCTGGAAGCGATATTTGAAAGTATACAATTAGAGCAATGATATGTGGAACAAGAGCAAACTTTCGGACAAAAAGCAAACAAAAACGATAAGTCAGCCGAGCATCTTGACCTATCTGGATCTCAGACGATTTTTACGAAAGCGATTCCAAATCGCCTGCGGGTCCTGCCGTAAAACGCGAGAAAATGTACCGAGTCGGATCGATTGGCGAGTCAGGCGGAATGATAGTTAGAAGAAGGAAAACGCCGAGGATATTCGTTGCAGCGAAATGAGACATGAAGAGCAAGAAAATGACGCGATCGCGCCGAGGATGAGGAACGAAACGCAAACTAGAAAACGCATAAATGTCCTTTCACTCTGACACTCGAGTTTTGGTTCAAGAGACAACGATTGCGCGACGATATTGCAGCTGCATCGCGAGACAATGCGAGCTCTCACAAATTTCGTGGCGATTTATTTTCTCAACAGAAACGTAACGAGCGCTGTTAATTCGATCAGTGCCAATAACGAGTCATATTTATAGAATTCGACGTCTATCGCGAAAATTCTTTTTGTCGATCGTGTCCGCGGAAACGATTGACAGCACTTATGAGTGCGCAAATAAGGATACGAGTGGAGGAAATATTGCAAAAGGAGAGAGAGAGAGAGAGAGAGAGAGAGAGAGAGAGAGAGAGAGAGAGAAAGAAAGGTGAAGGGACAACAAAAAAAAGGCTAATGAAAAAAAGATGAAAGCGTTGGATTTTTCAGTGATTTTGCGATAGTCTGAGTCAAACGGTGGATACTCATGAATGTTTCGGCAAAAAATCCAAGCGACTCGCTGGATACGTGTCGGTGTATTCAAATGTCTACTTAGTACGCGCTTTCTGTGCTGTTCAATCCAGGTAAAAAAGTGGAGTCGGTTAAATGGGAGCTGAATGATCGTTCGCGCAGAACACTGTGCAGGATAATGTGATACTGATACCCCCGGTATTTATTGTTGGCTCGTAGATGCGTTTACGTGCCCATATTTGCAATGAGATGCTTTCATGGGCGGCGCAACGCAAAACACCGTGCATGCGCTTGCTCTCGCGTGTTTGTTTTCAAAGATGCGCACTGCGCTCATGTCTCCGAAAAACAAACATTAATTTGTTCTGCTGTGCAAACAATTGGTCTCCTCCGGTATTTATTATTTACTCGAATGAACCTCGTGATTCGCTGAACGCTTCGAATTGCGCCGCCGCTCGAGTTATTATTTCATCACGTTATTACGCTTAACCTTGTATTTAATCGCTTATCAATTAATTCTAGAATTTAAACCAAACATAAACAAGCTTATACACGACAACGGAGTACCTTAAGAACCGAAAAAAATGAACGAATGAAAAAAAAAAAAAAAAAAGAAAAACTGATTATTGATAATTGAACAACGTTCTTGTTGGGTTTTAAATAAAAATGGAGTACAATAACCGACCTCAGGGATGACAAAAAATGGTTTAATTAGCACCACGAATAAATTTGTGGATTCTCTAAGTGTTATTAATGTATATCACGATGAGCATGAGTTGTTGACTCGACAAATATTTGATTAAACGTAATTGATTACCCGAGCAAGCGCTTCCATTCGGAGTCGTGCAGCAGGAATTATTATTTTCCGAGTTTCTGGCTGTGCGAAAACACGCAAATAAGACATTTTCAACGAGATATATGCAAGGGAAAATGATATTCACCGTTTCTTGAACAAGTCTCACAATCTTAGCTGCGTTTTTCAATCCACCTCTCTTTTTTCTCATCTCGTTTAATGCGGAGCAAGAAAATATCCGCAAATCCATTTGTTTTTAATCTCAATAAATCCTCAAGCAAAGATACATAATGGCGAGCCAACTTGAAATGTAAAAAGCCGCGAATAAAAATATAAAGTCAATGCAAATTTTAAATTGTATCACACAAGTCTGATCGATCTCCCTTTTCATTTTCACATTTTCTTGTCTTTTCTTTTCTTTTCATTTTGCTGTTGATTGTACATGAAAAAAAAAAAAAAAAAAAAAAAAGAAATGTATGAAGTGAATTTGAATTCGCCATGCCTCATCATGAGAATTAAAATCTGCTATGCATCCAAATCTTTTTCGCTTGATGATTATGAACGTTCGGTGCATTTTTTTCAGTGCAGAATTCTAGCAAAAATTGCACACTCATTCACCTAGAACCGTATTTCTTTCCCTTTCTTCACTATTTGTCGTTAGTTGCTTCTATCAGTGGTGCTGGATCGGGAGCGTCGAAGCAGTGACTCTTGTTTACGCTGCAAAATTGCGCACCAAGGAATACGACGGTATTATTTCAGCGATTACACAGGAACGGCTGTACAAGATAGGGAAGAGTTAAAATAAGGAGGAATCGAGAAACAAAGAGAGCTCCAGGCACGAAAGTGCACTTTGTTTTGGTTGAAATAACAAAAAAAAAAAAAAAAAAAAAAAAAAAAAAAAAAAAAAAAAAAAAAAACCCCACAAAACAACAACAAAAACAACAAACAAAAAAAAAATACAAACACCTTCTTTGTATAGCTTTGAATGAATGACAACTTCATTTACGAGCAATTTATGCTGACAAACATTTTTCACCTGTTTCGATGAAAAATTAGTACGAAGAGTTATAATGATATAATGATATAAAATAATGAGTCGAATATATTTGGACAACACTTCTGTGGTTTTGCAATCATGAAATGAATTTGCTTTGGCGGACTTGGTTTTATCAACGAGGGCAAACTAATCGAATGATAACGTTGGCTCAGTTGGTTCAGCTGCATTGGCTTTAATTAGCTAATAAAATTATAGAGTCGCATCACCGAATCTTATATAATCGTCTGATCTAGATTCAAAACGAGCCGTGATATGGAATTCATTGGTCAAGCAGCGCCAGCGATGCCTACAAATTAAAAGGTGAAGCAACAGAACTTGCGGTGGAAAAAGTGAGAGGCCGGGCTGACAAAACGAATCGAAAGACGAAATTTAATAACCGGTCGGGGTTTTCTTGCCTTGGCTATGATTAACTGTATTCTTGGCACATATAGTCCGCAACTGAGCTGTATCGAATGCAAGCCGCGTCTCTAAAGTATTTTCGAGTGAACAATGAGAAGTTTCGATTCAGGACAAGCGTAGACATCGCAGTTCTCGTGATTCGAAAGATCAAGGTGGCGGGGTAAAATCTAATCTACGGGCGAATTGAGAGAGGCTGTAAGATAGCAGAGAAGCGTTAGTTGCTTTCGTACCGGAAGTTAGGAATGGGTTTGGCTTGCACTGGCAGTAGGTGTAGTTGAGTCAATGTGTGAGATGGAACAAGTGTGTCCGGGTTCGAAGCAGAAAGGCTGGCTCCCTCGGAATATGTGAACCCATCTAGGATGCTGCTCACGTGCTCCTAACTGCCACGGTGTGTCTGTTCTCCAACCTCGCGCGCATTGTGAGTTATATTTTAGTATGAACCAGCCAGGATGCAACGCTGCTTGCCATCTTATCCCGGTCTAAGTTCGATTGCAGATTATTCATGACGAAAACTCATTTTCCTCCCTACGGCCGTACACTTAACCCAGAAATCTTTGAGTTTTGCAAAACCCGAAAGATGTTTCCGGCCTCATTTTGCCACAAGTCGAACGGGTTAACGATAAAGCGAACGTGAAAATACCACAAACGCTGAATAAAGGAGAGAACTTTTGAGAAGCAGTTTTGAATTCAGCACCTAGATGAAAACGATATAACAGGAAGCCAGGCAAGGCTTCGAGCCTTATTATACCGGCATTGATCGGGAGACGCTTACTCCGAGCTTACGAGGTAATCGCATTAAATTTAGCCACGGTGCGATTCATAATTCCATTATTAACCCCCGCAAAGGCAAACGGGCGGCCAGCTCACTTTGTTCAACCCGATACGCGTCATTCTTCGCGCTATACTCGTCAGCTTTTGCTATCGAGATACAAAAAAAAAAAAAAGGCAGAAAAAAAGTGAGAAACATCTTTCAAGTCGATACCCCTTGCTAAATAGGCCAACGATCATGTTATTTGCCAATTAGCCACGACACTTTTTCTCCTGTCTTTGACAAGAACTTCACGTTTCAGATAAACAAACCAATAGAACCAGTCGGACACAATTTAATTGCGACAAAAGAAAATTATCATGAATTCACTTTGCCTGTCCTTTGTTGGAAATAAATGAGCGGTAATTGTTGCATTTCAGAACATTTTTGTTGAATAATATATTGTGTCAGGAGATCAAAGTCCGACAAGAGAGCTGGCTGAAATGTGGACTATGGACCAAATTGAGTATCACTGTTGAGATTCTATGGGTAATGAGGAAAAAAAGGAAACGTACAGGAGGTGCTTGGTCGACCACTCTTTTTTTCCGGGTAAATCCATCAATTTGAAATGCAGACAGGAAACGGGTGATAGCGCTGGATAGGTGGAGGTTGCGGGTGAACCAGGTCGGTCTATCGGCGACATGGGGATGGATTGGATGGGGGAATGAAAAGGGGATATGTAGCGCTCTGCGTCACTTTACTATAGAATGCATTGAATCGCGTCGAAATAAAAACAGCCCTTTGAATGTTTTATATTCGGAAACTAAACTTCTACCCATGGCGCTGTACAGTTACAGGGTAATACTGCGTCGACAAACCCTATCATTACTCCTTTCTTTCATCTCACAGTCATGTTCCGAAATTTTTTATTGTACACGATACATTACAGTGCATCAGTCGATTGTCCTATTTCACACAAAATGATATACACATCCAAAATACAGTATCTACGTTTGCACTCATCTTAGCTTTTAATTTTAGTCCTTTGTTAGAAGATTAATTAAAAAAAAAGGCCATTGTCATCGTTACAAGCCTCTTGAATTTGTTATAAACATGAATTATCTAGAATTCGCGTGGGCGCTTGAATGAAAGCCATCAATCTCGAACTTTTTATTTTTTGCGCACTAATGATCGCACCAAGTTCCGTCAGAAGACTACAGGATTAGAATTCTACTCGTTAACGAAGCCCGAGGGAGAATAGTCGAGCGGAAGAACACTTCGAGTTAATGTCTTTAAAGTATTGAAGGGATTACGGATCGTCCGAAAGATTTGACAAGAAAACTAGTTTCAGTTTAGATAATCAAATCTGTCAAAGAACTATTTCTAATTAAAACACTCTTGTCTATCACTAATTAACAATATGCACACTATTCCAATCAGAATCAGAATAAACCAAAAAAAAAAAAAAAAAAAGAAGTCAAACAGATTTCATTGAACCTTAATTTATGTAACAATTTTGTACGCTACTGATTCAAACGAATTTGCGGAAAGTTTTGTAGGGTTGTTCAGCAGGCGATTGACATTTTCGTTAAGCGGTCAACAGTGCTTTGAACTCGGCACACACTTCATCATGGTAAAGAATGCAAGTCATGAATCTAAAATCGGGCAGAGATAACGCAGCCACCCTACAGTGATATAACCTCAGCGTTGTGGATGCCAAGTTTCAAATAGTTTCCACTTATCGATAGTAATGATCCCGATGGAGGTTTTCCGGCGTGCATTAGTGATCGTGCCTAATTACTCGTTATCGAGTTTGTGCAAATTAGTGGACAATGGAGTTCTGGAGATGGAGTTGCATTGGTTCGAGGGCACGAAAGAGACGCCCAACTATTTTCTGTAGCACGCCAGTGTGTCCTTAAGTCGTTTAATGGAGAATGCGCCCGGGAGAGGGAAATAACACCCGGGGTTGACAAAGCGAGAGGCGCACTATTATTGATATTAAGAGGAGAGAGCAACTTTGTCGAGACTTGCGGAGACGCGTCTGCTCGTCGCAGCCCAAAGATTTATAGCTCGAGTGGCCGACTCCTGGTTTTACAGCAGGGGCCGATTCGCTTTAGTCGATTCGAGCCAAGAACCCGTCTCTTCGTCGGCATCCGACCCCGACCCCGAATCCAAACCTCAAACTCCCGGCTCGCCTCAGCCACCTCGGCTGCAGGGTAGTTTTCGGATGCAAGTAATAGTAATTCGTTTCAGTTTCGGCGCACCCTGCCCGGAGCTTCCTAAATCATCAGATAATTACTTTGGTAATTAATTACAACTCCGTTGGGCCGTGGACCCAACGACCGCAGCAGTTTAGGGGTTGCGCACGCTAACGAACGAGTGTGTCATCTCTGCACTGCCAAATCATTTCCTTCTTATTCTTCTTCTTTCTCCGTTCCTATTGTTCCAGCTATTACAAATCTCTCGTCAGCGTTCAATTTTTTTTTCTTTCGCCTGTCATTCACACACGGCCTCGCGCGGCTATTGAAAAGTGTTTCAATAACACTTTTCCTTCCTCGGGATTACATTATTGCTCCGCGTGAATTATGATTCCTCCGGTGATAATTGTTATAACGCTGAATCGGATGCGTGGCGTCTCAGCGCAAGAAGTGCGCAACTCTCAGAACGCGAATCGATGTTAGGTTTACATTCTCTCCCGGTATACCGAAAACTTCTATTCCCAAGGTTCGCGGTTTAGGTGTAAGAGTAAGGGACTCGAGCACATGTACACCCGTGAATGTATCACGAGATTCGTCGAGTTGCGGAGTGCTTTCGCGGTGGAAACTTTTGCCGCCACAAGTTCGAGGTTCCGTCGTCCATTAGTTAATTGTGGTTTCTAGATCAGGATATTCCATAAACCACTCGCTTGTTGTTTCTACAGAATAGGATACGACCTCAAATGAAGGTGGATATTGTTCGCCGAGCTTAGCAACTGCGAAACGTTGAAAGATCGCGCGACGGCGAACTAACTTCTCGAATTTTGTTCGCCGTCTTCATTATCATTCGATGTCGCGCTATTGATTCGTCAAACAAAACCGCTGTCGGATGTTTGTTCGCGTCGAGAGGTGCGCTGATCCCCAAGATCGAATTGTTCCATAGCATTTTATTAGCACGTTTGAACAAGTTTGCCATAAATAACGTTACAAAATGTAACGGAATATTTCCGAATGGAGGAAACGTAAGATAACCTGAGCGCGCGTGTTGGGAGCCCCTCAGCTAAGGATGAAAGGATGCTAGGCGCCTCTGAGGCGATAATATTGCAAATTTATATTCCGATGGCGAACAGGCTGAAGCTGCTGAATGCGCACTCCTAGCCACACAGTCAAGACTTCTTTTTTGCTCACAATTTCTCGGTCCTTTTAGAGCACCTCACTCACGTTTGCTTTGTCACTCCAGTGTTGCCTCGTGCTGTCACTCCCAAATTGACAGCCAATTTTTTAATAACCTCTCTTTCCCTCTCAACATTTACCCGTTCATTCATTTTTCGCTCGCAATTTTTTGCGTCACATTATTCCGTTCGTTACTGACTTCAGTTCGAATCAACGACGCAGAAAAAAACACCACGAACACTTTGATCAACCGCTTTTTGTCAAACCGGTTTGCTATTTTTATTCAAGTTTCTCTTTTCCTGCATTTCCCTACTCAGCAATCCGTTTTTGCTTCCTTACAAGATTCCAATATCATTATTGACATCACCTTCGCAAACAAACTGCATCGTAAGACCGAATTATCGCTTACTCTGGACAAGCTCGGATTCGTTCAATAGTTCCATTGAACGCTTTTTGGAATGAAGACGCTGAAACACTTTCGCAATATCATGTTTCTCTTACCAGCCTGTCAGTCGAATCTCAAATTAAAATCACTTCAAAGTGAATGCTTTTCTGTATCGCGGATGTATCTGTCGTGCATTTTTTTAAATACAAATTATATCCCCCCGAATGATCGAGAACTTGTTAGTGTAATCTGTTTGTCCACTGAAACATGTAAAATGATTGATTGCACCGGGGGAATAAAAAATAAACCCCCCTCCCCCCCCCCCACACAAGAACGAAGCTTCCGCAACTGATCTCTCGCTCTTGTGATGTTCATTTCATCTGTCAGGTGAAATAATTTCTTCGAACGTGACCGTCCTAGATGCGAGCAAGCTAGATGCCGGCCTATCTTATATTCATAGTAAGACGAAAGAGTTATTCAAGCAACGCGAGTATTATGCAAGTAACGTTACAGTGAAATGTTGCGAGTCACACGGTGCGAGTTGTTCCTCTAGTTTCACCAAGTTTGATATACTCTGGCATCAGTTCTTGATAACGGTAATGAAGAATCCATGGTCTATTACCAATTCTGATTCAAATGTAGAAATCGTGTGGCAGCCAGAAAAATCGATGATTTAAGAATGTATTTTTATTGACACCATTACGTTTATTCATAAATAACAAATACACTCTTTGACAAAAGAAATAAGAAATGATTTTGTTCACACGACACGTTCATGCAATGTTCATTATATAAGTGACTTGTCAACTTTGTTGAAATTAACAACAACTTGACATCAACAAAAGACAATCGTGAATACAATTCAAATTCGTATATCCGTTCCACAGCATGCAATAGTATAATGCAAATCAAATTTATGCGTACAAGTTGTGAGGTATGAATGATTCTTCAAAAGTTTTAAACGAATTTATTGTTCTAAGAATGTTGAATGATATGTACACATTTAAATTATAAACAACATGGAAAAAAGTAGATTCTTTATAGCTGTAATACAGAACTTGGAATCCGGATGAGTAAATTTAGCAAAGATCTTGAGAATCCGCATTCGATATCAATAAGGTTTTCCATCTATCTCCAAAAACTTTTTGATGCCACGAAGTTCACTGCAAATGCCTGATGTGCGCGAATTCGCGCATCGTAGCAAAGTTATTACACGGTTAATAATTTAAATGATAAGAAATTTTGAATATGATTCTGCACCTGATTCATCTTTAATTTCGTAAGGGGTTTCATGGAAATGCAGAACATTTGTAAAAGAATGTTCAAAAAGTCCGGAAAAAACAATAGATGTTACAATGAACTACTTTTGATAAGGGGATTTCTTTTCAACAAATCATTGTACATAATTTGATCATAATAAATATTTTTATCATCCATTACTTTTTTCGACTCTCGTTCATTATAACGTCTTTTCTCGTTATAATGATCTAGATGAACTTGCAACAATGAAAGTTGAGGTAAATGATCGAAGTTCAGCACCTAAGCAAGCAAACAAATTCGCTTGCAAGTAGTTTTGTCCGTCATAACAACCAGCCATTATAAAGCTGATTCTTTGTTGTGCAAACCATTCAGATTAATCATTTATCAATTAGACTTCTTCTTTCGTTACATAAAGTTCTGTTGTGGTTGCTTGTCGAACAAATCGTAATTTTTTTCTGCCGTAGCACTTTGAGTGCATATTTGCCATGCAAACATTCATTTTTCAAACCGGTCAACGAAACCAATTGGAACTTTCTTGATTATCTTTTACAATCGACCAACTATTGGATGTACACACTTGTAGATGATCTATCCTTGAAAAGGAAAGCTCACTTTAAAGTTGACCATGAAAAGGAGCGTCGTCGTAAATGTGTACGCATGAAGTTATATACCAACTGTATTAACATTTTTTTTTTAAATGAAGCATTTTCTGCAACAACCCCTATACTTACAGAGTTTGTACGCAGACCACTGTTTTTATGGAAAACATATTCAAAAGCATATATCAGCGAAGTTTCCCAGAGATAATACAATTTATAGTTATATGTTGCAATTCATATACCTTATCTGACCATCGAATAGTCGATTCTCTTTAAAAACCCCTTTAAGTCGATTAAAGGCTCTCTTTTCATTTCATGTATTGATTTGTCAATTGTTGCTGTAAACTGCAACCTACTGACTCTAAGTTATCTAATAATGACGAACAAAAATGGTTGAAATATTATAAAAATGTAAATAAAAATATTAAGATAATATTTAAGATCTTTGATTAGATGGCTAATCACATTCGTTAGCTGTCATTCGTCCAAAACACCAAAAATTAATTTACGATTTTATTTCAAAAACAGATGACGAACATTTCGACCATTTGAATCGACTTAGAGGGTTATTGCATAAAACGCTTCAAATTCTTTCTAAGAAAAAGGAATCTGAAAAAAGAAGAAAGAATTTTTTTTCTCAGACAAAAGGAAAAAATACGCGCCTGGAGAGCGCTCCTTAATCATCTAGTTGAATCCATAATGCTTACACTTAAGATACTTAAAGTTTCAGCAGACCTATCGCTTTGGTAATACGACAGATTGAGGATTAGAGGGACAGCAAACAGCATCATTTTGGCATCGCGCCACCACGCACACTGATGGATACATGACGGATGTATACAACAGTATATATCTGTACACGATGACGACCATACAAATGATTTAATTAAGCTGATTCGGTGTACATCCAGTCACTCTTCCTATGAAAATCCCGACTGTTTCACTAGAATTGAATTTTTTGTTTGTCAAAGAAGCTCGTGTTATTTCAAGCAATTGTATGAGTCTCAATCTGAGAACAAGTAAGCTTGGCGAAGGAAAAAAAAAATTGTACGATCAAATTGTAATTGCTTTTTTGGAAAAGATTCGTACCATTTGATTGATTTAAATAAAAATAATTGAACTTAAAAAATAGAATTCTTCGTAAATCTAGGTTCGTGCATTATTAGAGAATTGTGCAAAATTCGTTTCTGATCTATACATGGCCCTCTGTTAATTTAATTGAAATGAGTGTTTTACTACTCACACTCTCTATCTGCAACGACTACAAATCCGTTCGAAATTAAACGACGTTTTTCGAATCCTAATAAAATGACTGACAAGCAAACGAACATGACACGGTTCAGTTCAGAGACATAACGTCAATAGCATTGGTTTAGGACTGTAAATCGTGATGATTTAGTAGGTGGTCGACATATTGGATAATGCGCGATTCGAGCCGTGCACTCTGCAGACAGGTGTAGGCATGTTTGTTGTATCGCGCTCGGCAAACGGTAATGTTAACGGAAAAGGGAAGCCTTGAGTCTAGGCCGACGGAACGCGATGCATCAATCGTGCGTCTATTTGTAGGTGAATGTGTCGCGTCACAAACCTGGACAATGATCGCACATTAGTGTTAGGCGTGCTCACATAAGCAGAGGCACAAAAGCATCTCAAACTTGCGCCGTAAGATTGAGGATCAACCGAGCCGAAGACTGAGCTCGTAATTGCAGATTACGACAATAAACCCGAACATTATTTGGCAAATGAAGCGACCGAATCGGGTCTCTAATGAAACGCGTGACGTTCGCGCTCGGCGTCGTCTAAATTCGTCACGCGACGATGGGTGTCGGAATCAGAAATTTAAATTTGATTGGCGCGCGCGACGACGGCGATTTTTGTAACGCCGCGAGTAATGTTTATTAATGCGCGAACTTAAACGGTGTGTCCACTTTTCGACAGATTTTTATCAATCAATGATCGGCTCCACGGAAAGCCAAAATTGCATGTGTAATTCATCTGGCGCGCCGAACAAACCTCGACGTTCTTCTTCGACGGAATGCCAAACATTGTTTCTCGTGCAATACACGTTTAGACTCCCTCCTGATGCATGAACTTTTGGCAACATCTCCAACCCGCATCGCTAACGCTGATGCTTACGGGGTGGAAATAATCGACGAAAGGTTGCACAGACCAATCTGGTCAAAATCCCGCGAGGCAAGAGAAGACTGTTTATTACGTGCATTGTGAAATAGTTTACATAGATATCGGAATGGACGGCAAACGGCGAAAAAAAAAAAAAGAAAGACAAGACAGGGGTGGACAACGCGATAGCCGCTGAATACAAATGTCCAAATTAACTACTGATTGGCCGCAATTCAATCAACTCACAGTGATTGGTTAGTTAGAATTTTAACGAAACTCCACTGGACTTGACTTATTTTATTGGCGTTGCTTTTTACGTCATCTACTTTCATTAGAGAAGATAGGTCAAATCTCAATCATCGTTCTATTTTATTTTTCACGCTCATCAAAGTGAAAAGAGTTTTAAACATCTTAATACTCTTGAAAAACAACCTTCAAATTGGAGAAAATTTTTTAAGCTTTTTTTTTGCATGCCTCTGACTATACAAAAAAGGATTTGAATAGAATCGCGGAGTATCAAGGGAAGCTTCATTTTGCTACGGATATCGCTCAAAACTTTGATTCTGAATTGTGAAATCGAATACGTTGAATGAGTCTACTTGATGTAAAAAACGAAAAACGAGTACACCAAGACGTTTGATTAATTCACCGAGCTGTGAAAAACTAGCAGCGCGAACACAATCAAATTTCCTCTCGGTCGGTCGGGCAGTTTTCTGTTTCATCGGTTGTTTATTCATTCTTTTTTACATCTTTCTCAACTTTTTTTATTTTTTCTTTTTGCGTACACTTGTCGCAAATTTCATCAAACATTAGGCGATCTCCATCAGACAAAGGAAATAGTTGACAGTATGAATGGCGTCTGAATGAAAGAGAGCTGAATGATTTGTCCGACAATAAATAATCGGCAATTGAAAGTTGAAATTACATTTAAAATTTCCTTCATGGAATTGTATTCACCATGGAGCGAGATGTATGTGAAGGATCTCTTTACCTATAGATACATTATCGTTTCTGACACCGGAAGAAGAACGGAGAACGAACGTAGGAGCATATTGGGAATCCGTAGGGTGGAATGATAGATTTCGGAATGGCGTGTAGCCCTCTGGCAAAAGCTGCTCCATTCGATAATTGATTGCATTTATACGCGTGTCACTATAATCTCTCACAAAATCCCACTCCGAGTCGTTTCACGATTCTCTCGATTGTCCGAATGAAATTGTCTTCAGACCGAATTTCCCACTCGCAGCGCTGGCGTTTTTTCGGATTTTTCAAGACGGAACATTCCGTTCGATTCAATTATGAATCGTGCGCCGATGCTCAATTGAATGAAAATATTGGCCCTCTCTCTAATTTTTCATCGTTTACACTGTAATTCATACATTTCAACCAAGCGCAAACGTGTTATCTCGCCGCGATATATTTTTCACAATCAAACGCACGAATAATGAACGCACACAAAAAAATATATATTTTCATTAGTCGTGCGTTATGTCACACTTTTAAAACCCCCAACGAATACCGTTATTAATGATCTGAAATTCAAAAAAGAAAGATTTTCAATCCGATTAATGGCCACGGGCATTATCAAAACCTTTTTATGCCATTGGGTTCGTTTTATACGATTTCATTAAATTTTTCTGATATTTCTCAGACTTTTTGAATGATTAATCATTTGACATCTGAAATTATTTCCAGTGCATAAAAATACTGTCGGATAAAAAATTACCGTCTTTCAATATTAAACCAGACTCTATCAAATTGATATATCTCAGCCAAGACTATAATTGGCTTCTATTGAATTCAACATGTTTAACTTTAATTTCGCCTTTCTCATTCGACGTTACAAATACTTGGCATTATATAATAGCAACTGAACAATAATAATTAAACACAATACCAATCCCAACGTGAAACACTTGGGCGACCAATAGCGCATTACTAGTTGCAATAATGAACGACGCTCTATTACTTGCGGTTTATTGAAAACCGCAGGCTTTTCGCTGATGCAGAAGCACTCGCGTTTCACAGGACGTGTCCGATGCTGTTTAGGGTCAACAACTAGACAAAAAGAGTAAAACCAACTCACTGGCGATCAATATTTGCTTGTGGATATTTTACTGCAGCGTAATAAATAATGTTAATCTACACCTTTTGGTTTGGATCATATCGCCATTTTAATTTAGACCCGCAGAGCCACAGCTACAAACTAAGCTTGCGGTTAGACCATCAGCACAGTTGTTAGTTCATGTTTAAATGACTTGATGTGAATAAGTATGTGCAGTTGACAAGCAATTGATGCCGGAAAAAGTTATGTCGGTGGTGGGCGTGAACTCGAAAACCTAATGGGCCTTTATCAGCCTTTCTGTTAATCGATTTCCATTCGGGTAATAGCGCTTGCAATCGTTGCATAAATCTAAGCTTCTTTGATTTCGGCTGTTCGATCTCCAGTCAGATCCGAGAGCGGAGAAAATCCGTGTAGTACGACGGCGTCTCATATCCCTACATTTCCTATCTTTCATGTCCGACTCACCTCTAAGCGGTTTCGAATTTTCGAACGACATTATCCCTTCATGGCATTTTACTTGTCATATATCGCTGAGATATACTTTCACGTCTTTCAAAGCGACTGGAAAATTTTTTTTCCATAAAACATTTTGATCATTTTTCTTTTGAATTTATTCATGTGTGTTCTTTTCATTTTTTTTTTTAATTTATTGTTATAGTATTATCATTATTGTTATTATCATATTTGCTAAACTAACTGTCTCAATTCATGGTTGACGAAAAACGATAGGTGGAAGATCGTTAAACTATTTCATATGAAATTAGATCGGGGTTTACGAAAACACTATATTATGAGCTGCGTCCAAGTGATTTCTATTCAACGCTGGTTTGCAATTGCTGTCGGTGCTATTTCAGCGTTTCGTATAGTGATAGAGAACAGCCTGAAAGTTCGTCAACATGACAAGTTTTAAACTAATTCGAGGCCAACATGTGTGTCCACCGGAACCTTCTGCCGCAGAGAATAAGGCATTGAACCGTTTGTAGCAAAACCACTCTTCGTTTCCCACCGAGCGGCTCGACCCATCTTGTGCTCTCTGAATGCAGAATGTCTGACATAACTGCGACTCATTTCAACCGGAGCCTTCATTTTCAACACCTCGTTTTCAACAAGTCTGCGTTGAAAACAATCAGAAATTTAAAATTACAAGACATTCATCGCTGATTTTGCCATTTCAATCATTGACAAAGGACTGCTGATAAACTCAAGACAATTTATAGAAGGCAAAATCTATACTCGGGAAAATTTTTGTTCATTACAAAAAAATGGAGTAAATTATTGGTGAAATGTTTTAATCAAAATGGTTTAAGAATAGAAAATTAACATTGAGCGACGAAGAAAAAAAGTAATTAGACGTGGCATAATCGTGTAATGCTAATCACCAAAGCTTCGTAAACGAAATTTCTTATCGATTGGCACGGGTGAACTTTGTGCAACTTCCTGCAGAAGTAGTTAAATTGCAATTAAAATCATAAATTAATTTATTGTTACTTCATGATAATGCAAATAAGTTTTGTTCCAATTAAATTTGCAAAGAATTTCGTGGTCTGTGACACACATCTTCTGAAAGCAATTGTCTATACACAAAATCACGGAAGACATTTGTGTTTAATTTTTGAAAAGAATTTACCAGTACCGAAAGAAACTAAAGATAAAAAAGCTTTCAAAATATTATCCCGAAATTGAAACAGGCATCATATGATTACACATAAAACTCTCGTTGGATTTGTTTTCAATTTCATAATGTTTCATTTGAAAGCATAAAAATTGGTGTAATTTGAACAAATTGTTTGAAACATTTTAAAATCTGATAATATTCGCAATGCTTCCATTTGAGATTGAAAAAAAATATGTAATTTGACTGTTAAAAAAATTCGAATAAAATGATTTGTGTTGTTTGTTTCAGAGCACTATCACATATTCGTTGGCGACTTGAGTCCTGAGATCGAGACGCAGACCCTGAGAGAGGCGTTCGCACCCTTCGGCGAAATTTCGTAAGTTAATAATTTTAAAAGCCGATGATTGTGGAGTTTCGACCTATCGTCGACTCGGTAACTTTCGATCTCTTTTTGTGCCGTGACACAATAACACGTATTGAACTTTGCGATCAATGCGAATTTACATAACGTGGCATTGTGGCCGTACAGTCGTCATTATGTGCTCTCGTTTTGCATTGACGCTGTTCTTTTGACGCGCAAACGTGAAAAGGACGGCGTTGAAAGGGATGAATCGACGAAGATGTTGTGGGAATTGCGAGGATGAACCGACACGTCGGGCGATTAATAGAAGACCCTTTGCGGGTTCGGAGCATTTGATTCCGTGGAGGGAAATCCGGCAGTCCATAGCTCGAAAATGAAGTCTCAGAGACACTCGCCATATTTCAATGCAAGCCAGCAGGCCAGATACAGTAAGTTGAGAGTAGCTATGTATGAGTGTACTTACAGGCAGCACGAGGGAAGTGCTGGAAAAATGGAGCCCTCTAGGAAAATCGATTCAAACTCGCTTCCGCGAGTACCTAAGCTGCGCTTTAAAAACCTCGTGAAAAATTGCCGGCGGTTTCCTCTTTTTATTTTGTTTCCCTACAACGCTGCGGAGCTCACTTTCTTTATACCTTTTTTTTTCATGCCCAAGTTGCCGTTTTTCCTTCTCTTTCGGCCCATCCGAACATAACTCCATGAAAACGCCTGCGCTGCCTCCGGTGCCGTAAACATTTAAGATTAATTATATATCCGTGGTTGCCCGTACTACAAGCGCTGATCCGTTCGAGATTCGAACGACTCGGGATACCGGAAGACGATTTACGATCATCTCACCTTTCTCTCTTCAGACGTTATCCCTCTCTCTCTTTCTTTGCTCCTCGACTCGGGTCCTCGAGAGCCCAATAAACTGCTAAGAGCCGAGTCGTTTTACGTTTCCATATCGAAGCTTTTTTTACCCTTTCGATTACACTCTTTGGCGTCAAGCCGTTCATTCTTTTCACCTGGCACCACTTGTGGATGTATGCAAATTAACTCCATTTATGCTACCAAGGTAGTCACATTGTTTCTCAACTACGCTAGCCCTTTGAAGCTCAAGCACACTCAAGTTCCAGTCGACCAATAAATTCATATTGTCGACAAACGTTTAAGCAAATTACAAAGTCGAGTGTGCGGCGTACATGATGTCCTTTCTCGCTCTCTCTCTTTTTCTCTCTCTCTCTCTCTCTCTCATACTCTACTTCTCTCTCAAGAACTTATTCAAGTTGCGGTGCGCGCGGGACAAAAAACAACGCGACAGATAAAATGCACAATTACTCCCGTTCGCGAATTGTCGATGCTCGGGAATCTCTGCGAAGTTGACAGTTTCCAAAAGTTTCGACACCCAGTGGCAAAGCGATGGTTCGATTAGTTTGCAAACGACCGTAACTTTTCCGAGAGATCTTTATCCGAATAACTACATCAAGCTACTTCGTACGACAAGAAGACGTTAAAGCGATGTTCCAATACGATAGCTGCATCCGACCATCGTGGGATACATTTTTTATACCCTCATTTGTTACTATATAAGATATAAATTGTCTAAATGAGTTTTGCAAGTTTTTCAGTTGGGGGGATAACAAGAAAGCGAAACAAAATACGATTCGAAGGGAAATGAGGTAAATGGTTTAATGTCTCACAAAGATAAGAAAATGGTGTTTGAGTGAAATCGTTTGAATTACAGAAGTGTAGAGTCGCGCGCTTGCCATCCACGTAACACGGCGCGTTTAGTTTGATTTTGACAAGCACTACGAATCACTAACAACTGAAAACTCGCAGTATAGAAGAGGCGCGTCTCAAGGAAATTCGATTCATGCATGAGATGTCGTGGCAGGTCGACAGTTAAATCTCTCAGTAACGCCCCAATGAATAGCAATCGTACGAGAATAGCATCTTTAATATCACATCGATTCTCTCCATTCATAATGATGCATCGTGATAGCGAGAGTGTATGCTGCTTCTTCGCATCGACTCTTGACAACTTGGATTTTTCTTCCCAAACTGGAGGATATTTGTCAAACGGGCAACAATTTTTCGGCCAGTTTATGCCGCACGGTGTCAAGTGGAGGGCTGAATGTAAAAAAAAAAAAAAAAAAAAAAAAAAGACAAAGCGACAAACTCCGCTTTTCCCGCAGCTATATGTGCGTTCTTCCTGATGCGTCCATGTATGTGTAGAGGGTTGTGAATGTGCGGCCAACTGATTTATGATTCCTCACGTTTATCTCTTTCCTCCGGTGTAAGGACTTTGGACGGTTCTCTATCTTTCTCAGTGTAACGACCATCTGCTTTCTAACTTTCAACCAAAATGTACGATCCAAAGTTCAAATTCAACGTGTAAAACACTCAGCTCTGGTGAAATGTGAAAATCACGTTACTCCGGCAGTATGTAAGTTCCGAGATGCTGCTCAATTAGGGGACATCCCTGAAAATTTCAAGTAATTACTTTTTAAGAAATTTTCAATTTTCAATTTTGAAACAAAACACATTGAGTCAAAATTGTAATAGTTTAATCAATAATTTACTTACCCAATTTTTATTATAAATTGTGCATTTTTGCAAACCACGAAATCGCTGTAATATATTTTGATTGAAATTCTCTATTCTGAACAACAATGTTAATTTAACGTCATAATCAATTCGTAATTACCATCATTTACAGAACTTTACACAGGATCAATAAATTCCATTTTAAATGTTATGATTACATTGTTCTTATTACGATTATTGTACGTACTAATTGTACCTTGCATTCATTCCAATTCACATTGTCATGTTTACATATAATTCAGTAATTACCTGAATATTTGGTATGGGCATAGAACTTGAGTTTTGATTAATAATTTTCCAAAATTATATGAAACTGCAGTTTCTCTCTGAACAATTTTGAACATAAAAACAATTTTTTGTTGTTTGCTATTAAATGTTAATCATCAAAGCGTTGTTTTATATGGTGAAATAGAAATCACCACGTCCCATCCTTTTCATTCAACGAAGCAATCGTTGAACAATAGAATGTCAATAAGAGAATCGATTTTGTCTGAAGCTATCATGTTTACGGAAGTATTTAGTAACGCCTTTTATCACGCGTGTCACAACATCATCAGCTTGTCGCCGGAGCCTCAATCGATATCGAAAACGGCGATGAATTTTTTATCGCGGCTATTTATCCGCGATCATTTGATTTGCGATATTAAAAAGCGATTGATCGACAAAGAATTCGGTGGGTATGAGCCAAAAATAACGATGTAATATTCATCACGTCTCGTAAAAGGAATAAAAATTTCTTGGGTTTGTCGAAATGATCTTCGTGTAAAATTCACTTGCCCGTTAGTGAAGCGAAGCGACATCAAAAGAAGCCAAACCGCGAGCATAATTCCTAGAGTTTCCGTGGCAAGTTTCAGAATGTTAAGTGACCGGTGAGCCAACTTCTCTTGGATGGAATGGCAAAGTCTTCGGGTCGATAGGTCAACGAGTATGAAATTTCAATGAAGCTAACGCCCAGTCAACTCTGGCACGGCTCAAGCAAATTCAGCGAAAATTGAATGCTTCGAGACAAAAATAACGAGCGGAGAGTTACAGGATGGTTAGATTACATTGTGAATTCCCTTTGTAGTCTCTCGCTTACAAGACACATGAAGTGACTCGACGAAAAATCTTCATGTGTACTCGCAGAGCGCGGCAAACTGCTGCTTTGTACGTATCAAATAAAATTAAGCTTCAAGTTAATTTACTATGACGAACAGATACTAAACTAATAAACACTTTCATTGCAATTTCTTCGGCTTTGAAAAATTAAATCGCGTTTTTCCGCTCGTTTTTCGTCTTTACACTTTTTGTTGCTGCCGAGTTTCTTCTCCTTTTCGTCTTCTTATCCTTCTTCTGTTTTTTTTTTTTTTTTTTTTTTTTTTTTTTTTTTTTTTTTTTTTTTTTTTTTGAAGAAAGTTGTGCGCATCTTGGAATCATTATTTTTGTTATTCGTGTCTGGGTCGGGTGGTGCATTCTAGGTCAGACGATAGGTCAGAAGCTCAAACGTTTGTCGTCCAAACTGCTCCCTTATGCCTTGAAAACGTAAAGCAGAGAGGACGCGAAACATAATAAGACAACAGTTTGTTGCCTAACTTAAATATTCAAGACTCTCGACAGCACAATGATACATAGTCCGCTCGAGTGCTTTGCTTTTTTGTTCAGCTTCTTTGTGCAGCGTCGGCGTTACAATGACTGTGCGCCGGCGACGAACTTTTGCGCTGCCTCTAAAAATGTCTCGGCTATACGTTCACGTCGTGGAGAATCAACTGTAACATCCCAAAACCTCGTGCTAATATCAAACGCTCGCCGAAAGGAAGAGAGTGAGTAGTGAGTCTCGCGTGACGTCAGCCAAGTGAATCGGAACGCATCGCCGTGTAACGTAACGGTGATAAAAGCTCCTTACACGAGTCACTGAAATGCAGATTGTGGCAAAGGAAATGTAATAAGCGATTTGAACTGCGGACTTCAAATGAAAGGAATTCCTTTGACTTACTGCAAGTAGTGTAGTATTGTCGAATCAATTTTAGTCAGTAGCAAAACTGGATCGCCGACGTTTAGTTTCGCTAGATGAATACGTCAAGATAGAAGCTCGCGGAGCCCAACAAAGGGCGTCAAAGGGAAGAGGCGTTCGTACAATAATATGCGCGCGTTACGTGCGCGCGTGCACGCGCCGCGCACTCTGCCGCATATATGCGTCGCCGACAGACAGACATCCGACAGCCAGACCGACGATGGTATTCATGGAATCTAACGCAACATGTGAAACGATGCCGCTGAAACTCAACCCTTCGTCATGGCCCTTTCTTGCTTTTCAGAAATACGATCCATAAAGCGATCTGTTCTACCAATTCCGCCACACTGTGTGTGAGTGTACGCGTGTATGTGTGTGTGTGTGTGTGTGTGTGTGTATATGTCGAGTAACGGGCCATGCCAATGAGTTACGTGGTTACCTCACAATGGACAAGAGCGAGAGAGCAACAAAGAGGTCACAAGCGAGACCGAGTCCTTTGAATACAACCTGAATTGCTATCGGTCCGTTGCTTACTGTGGGTTTAACTTAGTCAAAGGTTTTACCCCAGGATTCGTGCGCGATTATACCAAGGATTCACTTGCGCCGATAGCTCATCCTTTTTCTTTACAACTCAAAGCGCGGAGATAACTTTTTCCTCCGATCTCTGGCTCTGGCTCTGTCTCTCTCTTTTTTCGCGCTCAATGGATAGATGTCTGATTATTATTTTATTGTACTTTTTCCGAGCTGCGATCATTAGTACCTCGTTTAAGGGAATCAGTGTCAATATAGTCAGACGCGAAACATTTATTTTTTCACATGGCCCGCAACGATCGAACAATAATTTAAATCAATTTTACAAGGGGAAAAAAAGCATCGTTAAAACATAAAAATGTATGGCTAATTAATGAAATTCAGGTTTTTGCCTCGCGGTTACATTTATTCTGATTTTACATATTCCCTAGTGTGTGCAACGAGGATTTTTGATGTTTAACTCTCATCAAGCGACGCGTCAACGAGTTTGAATTTCTTGTCGCTGAACAAGCGCGCTCACAAACAATCCGAGCATTGTGTGCTATCCTCTGTCCCCACGTTGTTTACCATGCTATAATAATAATTATCCGCCACATCTCGTTTCCAACTTTGTTGTTCAATAACTTAACAAGGGTCTGTACAAACCCTCTAAATGTTCAATTCGACTATCTTGAAAACAGTTATATTATTATTCCACGTCATGAATTGATTATGGCTCAGTATACATCCAGCGGGCAAACTCAATCTAAACATATTATAAGTAGAGAAATATTTATGAAACAAAACCGACAGGTTATGAAAATCCCCTTTAGATACTCCTGCGATGGTGATTTTTTAATGACAAAAAGGCATATTTTTATTCTTTTATTCCGTGCTGTTGTTGCATCTCGCAATTGGACACGAATATTCGGCTTTGTCGTTTTAGATGATTTAACCTGTCTGCCGGAATTAAGTCGACAAGGGCGCGTGTTGTGTCGGCGGAAAAATAAAATAGACAAAAAAATGTGCAGACGCGGTTTGATTGCAAATGTTGTCGGATCGATTTTGGCGTGAGATATATATTAATTTGACCCAAGGTATTGAGATATTGAGTGTCTTGCAAACGAGTCGTGACGTGACGTAGGTTTCGAGTTACACGGCGCAGTACTTAGCCGAGACAGTTTTATAGTGATAAGAAGTTTGAGCGTTCAAGTTCGATGAAAAGTTCGTGAACTGAAGGATCTAATTCGCGGCACGAGCAATGTCGCGACAAATAGATTACGTTGCGCGATTTCATAATTTCGTCAGGGCGTTTGGAACCGAACAAAAAATCGAGGGGAATTGATTTTATAAGAAATGGTCGATATTTCGCGATAGGCCCGGCAAATCGTAAACTCAGAAGGCACACATAATGGCCGTTAAAGCTGTAGGGCTGTGTGAACCCTGCTCGATACGTGCTGTCTCGTAAATCTGGCAAAACCAATATGAGGATGATATTTTATGAAGAAATATGTTGAGATACATTAGAAATATCATTCAACAAATGCTGTTCAACAATGCCGTGTTCAGGCGTGCCTTCTAATCGATTTTTTTCGTCAGTCTGTTGCAAAACTCACATCGTCAAGGTTTTTCCGAAACGTTTTTTTAGGAAGATGTTTGCATTTGAAGTTCCATTTCGTTTGTACGTGATAAAATTCATACGCGTGTATATATTGAATTTCTGAAACGACAATCCTAGCAAAAGTGATCGTATATTGTTTACATAGTATCAATAAATTCGCTATATATTATTTTTTCAAAAATCATACATTGACAATATACTCATAATCTGATAACAATCAAACAAAATTTATTGTCATTATATGTTTTATTGATGGAAAATATATTATTATTAGTAAAATTAAAAATATAGTCTAACTTTATATGTAAAAAGTTGAATTTTTACCGTTATAAATATACTATTTATAATTACATATATATATCTAAGCGTATACTTTTAGTAATATCGTTGGAATACATAAAAAGTATATTTTCAATTATATTTTCAAGTGTAAATATCTGTTCCACAAAATTTGCTCCTGGTACTTTGAACATACATGTGAACTATATATAAAATATATAACTTTTTGCGGAAATACTATACTTCAACATTTCTATTCCGTGGGGGAGAACACCTGTACAAGTTTATGAAACACGGAGAACATTTTTTTTTTTTCATTCTTTGTATTTTTTGAGGTAACTCTTTTTGAACACAAATATTGATAATGCAAGCACTTTTTGCCCGGCCAATAAAATCGCCCTTGGTCAGCTGAATGTAGTCCGAGAATCAATCTTTCAACCAATGATCAACAGTATAAGTTGTGAGTTTGTACGATATTCTGATTATTGAGTGGAACGCGAGCGGAACTCATCTGACAAATATTCCGTTGAATTTGCAACTGGAATCGAGTCCCGACTGAAATATTAGTCACGTTAACGATGGGTTTCACAATAATTCCAAAAACTTGTCTCATGAATAATATGTAGTGAGTTACAACCGAGCGCGGTAAGACAATGTTCATCATCCACGCGAGGTAAATAAATTCCGCGACGGTAGGGAATCAGTTTTCGATATTTTTCGATACATTTTTATACCAATAACAGTCACACTTTGAATTTTCCCTGGCACGAAGCTGCCGAGTGCAATGAAATTATTTATATCGAAAAATCGAGCTGCGCTATTCACTAGGGTGTAAAATGAAAAAGAAGGCGAGAGATTCGAGCGCGCTGACGGTCGATGCGAGAAAGAACTGAAAATGCTACAATCTCGGCGTTTTTGCGCTCTCTCTGACTCTCAAATGTCAGCTCGCAATCTTTGAGTATAACGAAGAAGCATTAGCGGCACGGTACCAATTAAACGTTTGAAATTATCATTACGTAACGCGATAGGCCGTTTGCGGAGCTTCGTATAACCCGCGCGAAGCCAACGTGTGGGCTTAAGTAATCGAAATTTCATTCGATCGAAATATCGGGACGGCGTGAAAATGAAAAGTCACGTAATATATAGTTAGTATTTGACTTTGTTAACGCTTTATTGAACATCGCGCGATATCGTGCGGTTAGCGAGACTGATATCAGGACTATATTTCACACGAATTATTGGCCCGACGAAAATGCTGACTTTGCCGATCTAATCGCTTCCCGTATTTATTACACGGCGTATCTTTCACCATCGTTCTCTTTCTCGGCCGCGAGTTGTTTCGCTCTGGGCCTCGAAATCGCCCGCTAAATATCAAGATGTAAATACGCACATCCAACCTCATTTGGTCGTTGGCTCGTTGGTCTGCACAATTGACTGAAGAAAAGCCCGAACTTTCTAACGTCCAGCTAATTCTAGCTCGTACTTTCTAAATCTATCCAGATCTTTTATTGCGTGACAATATAAGATGATGAGAATAACTGTCATTAATTTCCTTGTTATTATTATTTTTTTTATATATATCTATTGTTTTTACCTCTGTCCGCGGTTTTTCAGCGTCGAGTGTCGATGAAACGGATTTGGCGGAAATCCATGTTTATCGCTGCCATATCAAAAATAATCTGCGCTCCATTAATCGATCGCTTCTGTACACGCTGAAATGATTCACTTAATAGATAGTTATTCAATATCGGCAAAAATATCCGGAGAGACAGAAAATTATCGCAATCATGTCAATCGAGAGGACCCACGTATACTCGAACAAATTTCAAAGATATATATGAAAATTGATTATCCAGAGGCCGCGAACAGCGCAATATAAATTTCGATCTATCCGTTGCAGCGCGCGAGACCCATCGAGCACGTCGTCTACTCGTCGTCGTTTTCATGAGCTCTCTCGTCTGTTTTCAATTATTTCGCAAATTTTTATCATAATTGTCGTGAATTTGCACAAATACCAGCAGTAATTCGACATTTCAGTTTTGTTCATGCGGGATAAGGTATGTACGAATTTTTCCAACACAGTTATTTGGGAATGTAGAGTACAAAAAAATGTTTTATGATTTAGTCAGCTCTTTTGTGAGTATATATATAGTCTAATAGAAAATTAGAGAATAATTGAGGCATACTCGTGTTCAAATAAGGACTTCAATTTTCTCAATTGACAGCAATCATTTAAAATAATTGCTTGAGTTTTTTTTCGTGTTATTTCTCGAGTAACAATAGGGTACTATTTTAGGATTAGTGAGTTTAGTATAGAAGTCTAAGACGAGACTGAATCTGATCAACTTCAGATTCCATTCCAGACCGAACATTTTGACCTGTGCAAAGTATGCGTCACCTCATTAGCTTCTTAATGATTATGCTTTAACGAGTCAAACATATATAAAAGAGAATAATACAAATTTCATTACCAACGAGAATCAAAACTGAACGGTTAATTTATCTTCAAGCACTAGTCAATACATCAAAATTGCTCTTCAAAGGAAACACATACAAAACACATAATTTAATTTTAAGAGCCCGAGAAAAAAATCCCCGTAAGTTTATTATATAACACAGACAATGCGCGCGACGCGACACTCCACACCACTAAAAAAAAGCGTTAATTGGATTGAAGCCAGACAACATAATTCATAACACGAACAATAAAAAAATGTCTATGTTAGGCATACGATACATAATATTAATGATTGAACCGAGAACTTGAAAAGGTTCCCATAAAGTTCAGTACCAATTTTGGTGTACAATTTTGTAGAATAACATAATCGAACTCTTGAAATAAATAAAACGAGGTTTTGAACATAAAATTAAATCAATGTACCGAGACAGACTGGCTAATTTAGATTAAGGATAAAATTAGCGACAGAGAAATGTAGTTGCTTGCTATAATTTCCGGCAATATTAAATAAAACGAAACTTTTTTTATCTATCTTCATGAAACAAGTGGCAGAATTGATTCACAGATATGTTAATCAATTTGGATAAAAATTAAATTGACGCGCATTAGTCCACTCTGACAAACGAAATGACGACATTCGGGAAGCAATTTTAGATTTGAGAACGAGCAGGGAGAGTGCGTGAGATAAATGTGATAACGGGCACGGTAGCAATTAGAGTCAAAACTGATAGGTGCGCGTCAGGCAAAGTGCATAAAAGCCGTGTGCGCGCGCGTGTTGCATGCATCTATGGCGATTGTTCCATTAGGGGTTCGGGGCTGTTGATCTGCGGCGCTCAGTCAGTCTATTTGTCTGCGTGAATCTCGGGCGTTGACTACTTGCCACAGTGGCACACAATCGAAGAGCAGAACAAATACTTTGACACCCATGTGTACGTTGCCTCGGTTTAGATGCAGAATATTTAAAACCAATGCACGTTTGCAAGCCGAAAGAGAGAGTGAGAGGGACAGGCAGACAGAGACACAGACAGAGAGACAGGATATCTTGGTATATATCGCGCGATGAAACTCGATACGTGCCAATAGAATACAGTGTAATAAACTTTAGCCGACAAAAGCGCTCATTAAGCGTCGAGCTGAGAGCTCTAACAAAGATTCGATCGCCGGGAGTACGGATGTCGGGTCGAGCGACGGTGATCGCGGGTCAAGTCGGGTCAAACAACGTCATTCTTTGCAGCTCTTGAGCTATGCAAATTGGATAGTAACAGCAGCGGCGCAGATTTGTGCCGGATCCAAGAGCCTAATGCAAGTTCGAGTCGTACTCGTAATGAAATTCCACTAGTGCATCGACAGAGGAGGTAGGCCGGTTCTTTGCCACCGAGCTGGCTCGGATTAGTCTCTTAGGATTCTAAAGGCACGTAAACGCCAAAGGCTTTGGACGGTGGCTTGGATCTTAATCCCTCGTACGTTCTTTTAAAAAAAAGATGCGCCAGCAAGATGAAAAGAGGAGACGAAGTTTGAAAGCGAAAAAGAGAGGAGGATAAGAAAGCCAAGAGGGAGGGACAAGGGGGGGGGGAGCAAAGTGGCCACCCTTCGGGCAACCGGCGAGACCTTGCAGAATGAATCGTGTGCAGTGTTTCCTAGGGCAGTCATTTTTCCTCGTAGGCTCGGATTAAAAATCTATTATTGAAGAGAGCGTCGCCTCTGGGGGGTGAGCACGCCGCTCTACGGGCACTCTCTAAATTGTGCCAGCCGAAGGAGCCTCGTATATTTTGCACCCAAGGTATACTGTATCGAACATCCAGCCCAAGTGCTTCCGCCGTGGCGCGCGCTCCAGAAAATGACGCCGCATCGTGCATTATGTATCCGGCGTGCACCTAGCTATGCATTTGCGCCCACCCCGGCGGCGCGATACAACATTGCAAATTTCGTTTCGCAACGGAAAACAAGGGCATCAACGATCCCCCGTTAATTCTTGGTCTTACCAAGCCAATCTTCTGTCCTACATTTTCTGCTTTATTTACCCTCGCCCATCTATTATTTACCATTCCATTCGTGCGGAGCTTCGTCGCCTGGCAGTGTAGATCAATTTGTTAATTGATGTCCTGGTAAATAGATCTTTCATCCTCGTGAATTTGCAAGTAATCGAAAAAAATCGATTTGCAATTGCGACGAAATTCGTTTGCGCAATGACACTTTGATCAGACTTGAGAGCTTCTATACCTTAGCCGGATGAAACGAACGTACCGGATGGGATTGAAAAGACAGATGGTGAAAAAGTTGCGGCTTCGAGTATAAATTTTCTCTGTCAATATTGTATAAACGTACTGAATATACACAAGAAACGGGACTGTTTACGTTAAATAACTGCTAATTCGAGGAAAAGCCTTGTCATTGAGAGAATAATAGTCAATACGGAGGAGACGTGTGCTGTCTCAAGCTCTCAATTCGATTTGATTTGATTCATTCGCAAGAATAAACCAAAATGACTAACGAACGAAAAACTATATATTTTGAAGCAAAATCGACATCGACGACCCACAGCGTGATGAAATAATCGATTTGCTTTTCGATAAAAATCGTCCGTATGAAAATTCGATTATGCAATCAAAACAGATGGCAGGGGGAGAAAAAAGGTTAAAATGTATCAACTTTTTGACGTTACCATCTCGCTTCGACAAATAGAACAATAAATGAGACGAGACTAGTTCCATAAAATCTATTATTTACAAGAAATTCTATTTCATCTGAGAAACTTGAATTTCCCGAGAAGAGAATTTTCGGGAAACGCGATTTCTTTATCGAAACTTGATAATGCTCGCGATGTCGCTTGAGACTGGTAAAAAGTTTTAGTCGAAATCGAAAACCCTGCGATTCCCTCTTGTAATATCTAAATTCATTTCATGCGATCAGAGACGAAAACAAAAAGAGAATTTCTCGATGCGACGCTCTGCGCATTGATTGTTCGCCGCTGCAATATATATAGTTGAATCATCGCCTGACTCGGACCAAGCATTGGCATATACAGTAATGAATGTAAAAACATTGCCAGTCCATCTGCATACCAAAAGCGAGGTCGCTGAAGAGCATGACAAAAATTCAACTCCCAAAAGCTCAGGAGAATAAAACCGGTTGGTTTAGGCTAAGGAGCATCGACAAGCTATTGCCTTCCTCGGTGACGTGTACAGCAGCGTTGGGAGTTTGGTATCATCGAGTTATCGACTTTGGGGTGCACGTGAGAGGGGAAACTTGACGAGACTGCTGGATAAACGTGGCGTGCTATGCACATGTACAAATAAACCAATGTTAGTATTGGGCGGGATACGGGGCGATACGCAAACCTTTTGCACACCGTATTCTTCCTCCTCTGTCGCAGGAAGCAGAACCCTGATTGAATTATAATATCGTCATGGTACATTGATCAGCTATGCTATTTCATGTCTCCGCTCCCTAAAATGATCTAACTCTTGAAATGTAGGTAATTGGGTTTTACGAATTATGTATGTTTCAACTAATTCGCTATTCAAGTGTCTATTCAGTGTATCTCACACCAGGCATCATGTTCAGAAACATCAAACTGTTTAATCAACCTTATTTAAGTTACAAATATCTAAGATACAAAAATAATCAGCAATCCAACTGAAACAAATAATATTCAAACAATTACTTCATATTAAGAATGAACAATGAAAAAAAATGATTTTATTACGATTTGATGGAATTTTTATTCGAATTTAAGGTTTTGGTTTATTGTAACTAATTTGTGTATTGTCGTGGCTCGTATGCAACATCTGTTTAAAATATAACGTGATAGAAAATTTTTAGGTAAATCTGAAAGAAGAATGTCCAATTATGATAAATCTTTGTAAAAAACTCGTGTAGCTCGTAATATTCATTTTTTGGAAAAAAAAAAAAATTGTACCACTCGTTTTTCTAGAATTTTCTCATTCGGAAAACATGATGAAAACTTCTCTTTTCGTAAAAGAAAACATCAACTGACTGGATAAACAGTAAAATCTCACTAGTAAAACTGGTTATATTATAATGAAAATGTATAAAATACATATTCATAATATATTTCATGTTTGGCCATATGATCAGACATGATCTTACATTCTGATTTGATTATGTCTAGAAAATAGATAAATATGATTTTACTTGACTAAGTAACTATTCTATTCAAAACAATCTGTTCAATAATTTTCAGATGTGACTTCGTACTTAATTGATAATTGAACATTATCAGTTGCTTAATTTAATTGGTTAAATCAAAATAGCGTATATATTCATTGTACTACTTGAACACAGAGAAGATCTGAAAAGAAATTAAATTACGTTACTCAAGTTCTCAGAACTTCATACTTAGGTAATATCAATAAAACAAAAAAACTATTTTAACCGAAGCAATAAGCCTAGAAAACATAATTAAATATTGTCCATACACAAAACAGATACTGACAATATATCATTTGAGAAATTATATATCAGCCATGTATAGATTTCTTGTAAAACTTGCTAAATTATATCGTCATTATATGGTACATTTACGAAGAATACTAAAGCATATGTAATCAGTATATTTAAAATTTATTATTAGTCGATTATAGTTTGTCAAATGCTTGCGATACTAAACTCAACGCTTTTTACTACAACAATTGTTACTTAATGAACAATAGATAATCACTTGAACTAATACATAAATTAGTCGATTAGTAATTTGAAAATAAAGACATATGAATGCAAAAGGAACTGGAAAAGAATTTAAAAACACATTCGACTGTTTAATTTTGTTTTCATTGCAAAAACACAGCTTCATTTATTATTTAGCCGGAACAGATTTTTTGCAAAGTCACCAAAAAACCATTATCCGGATCAACGTGATAATTGAACTGTCCTATATTCGCATTCAGTGATTGGCATAACAGGCTTTTCTTTTTTGCCCGAAAATCAATATAGCGGGCATATCACGACTGTAAGCTTATTGAATAACTGAACATCTAACATGGACAAAGTGATAATATATTATTTGAATGTGAAATCGTCGGCGTGCACAGTGACAACTGACCTGCTAAGTAAAATTATATCCGCCAATAAGCGCACGACTCGAGTTGGCCGAGTTACTGCGCCACTTGCCACACTGAGAAGTTGTGCTATCATTTAGCGTTTGAATACATGATAAGAGAAATCGCGGGTGTTTTGGACGGACATTGTTCCCCGGACTTTACCGACACTGCACGACTGTTGAACGTGCATGCATATAAACAACACAGGGTCCGGGGCAGTCAAAAGTGTTGGTATAAATACACGCGGACGCGTGTCTGCGTCGTCCGTGTTACATGGCTCTCGTAGACAACCGCTAAAGGAACGAGTCACTCGTACGTACAAGCTCAAAAAAGGATGTACAAGATAACGCCCAACACGTGACCGGACTACGTCCTCTGACGAGTATCTTGGAAATAGAGTTAATCGATTTTCTTTCCGACTAGTGAGCAATATATTCACGAAATGTATTGTTTTTCGACTGCCAATTTGTACCGAAATAGAGATTGAATTTTGTCTTGCGAGCGGAATAATTTCCACTGCATTGTTCAACTTCGGTTGCTAACATAACAGTTTATAATTAATTAAATTGTATATTTTCAACTGTAATGCAAACATTTCAAACCTGACAACACTCCTGGTTTGATATTCCGAATGCCAATTTCTCTTTTGTTTTCTTTTTTTTTTTTTTTTTTTTTTTTTTTTTTTTTTTTTTTTTTTTTTTTTTTTTTTTTTTTTTTTTTTTTTAAAATTTCTTTTTTTTTTTTGAAAAAGCGCGGTCAATTTTTGCCTCGCTTTACTTTGTACGCCCAACGAGAACGAAAAGCTCGGTCGGTGAATTGTATGTATTTCTGGAAAAATTAATCCACTGCTTAAACCCGTGGTATTAACCGGGACTCATTACAAAAATTGTACGGTAATTAACGAAACGAATTAAGCAAGACAAATGGGCGCTAGCTGACGATAGATACAAAACAAAATGGCTCCCATTAATCCAACTTTTTTTTCTTGCGTGCAAACATTCCAAATCAACAGATTCTCATAATTCGATAGCGGACAGTAATCTACCCAAAGGGATGCCTTGGGATTGGTGCTTAGAGTAGTGCATTCGGCCTGTCTATTACTCAAGCGCTGCACCACGGGACATTAGGACACTATTGGTACATTATCAGCCAGCATTAATACCAACTCAAGCTGCCTCGCACTATCGCACGCTAAGATAATTACAAGGTGAAATATCGTCCGGCAAGGTAGCGTTATATTGGCTACCGTATTGCCTCAATGGTATCGTTTCGTTCTCAGCTCTTTTTACGTCCGCTTTTTGCCTCTCGAAGGTTCATTTTTTGTTGGCGGATTAAAACGCTGTTAGCTGAAATGAGTTTCAACAACGCGGTGAAAAATGTACAGAATGAACATAAATCACCCGGGATAGTGATTTGCACACATCAAAAACATGATTTCGCTCGCATCAACACGCAGATGAGTCATAATTAAATAATAAAATTGACCAAAGTACGGAGTGGTTTGCAAACAGGGAATTAAAACATTCGAGAGGTTCTGGCAGTTATGAACGAAACATTGACGCCCCAAAACACATGGCGGGATTTCATCGTGCAGCGCAGTCGGTAGGACACATATTTGGGTACGGATCAGAGGAAATAATCTCTTGCATTAGCCCCTTGATCCTTGCCAACATGTACCTCACGCTCCGTGTCATTTCCTAATCCAATCAAGTAATCAAACTTGCATCTCTAATAACTGTTCGTAGTTTGACGTGTGTTTTGAAAAGTTGCGGGCGTTTTATTCCACTTTATTTCGTTCGTTCGGTTGTCTTCAACTTTTCTGATGTATTGGTAATTCTTGTCCGTTCAACATTATTTGTCGAACCTGTTGATATCTTGATACAATAACAAACTATTGATTCCCGTGTCTATCTTAGCAGGGTTACAAAAAATTGTCTATTCCCGTTTTGTTCGACTTGGGTTCTCTTCGACAAGGAATGCGGAAGTCGACAAACCGACCAGAGCGAAAACAGGAGAACCAATAAAACGCGGCGAACTAAGTTATGCGCGTACTGACAGAAGTTTTCCCTGGCTTACAACTTTACAAACTCAACATTTCTTACTTGGAATTTTTTCTATCGATTTGGAATTTTGAATGAAAGGCTACTTCTTCGAAGAGTTATCCAAATACGGGTATTTTGAGTATGGATGAAAGGTACTCCAACGGAGATTGGATTCGCCTATATAGTTCATTACATTTCAAGTACAAAGTTTCAGATCTTCTGGTAGAGTAATTAAAGAGAATAGTGATATCGAGAGGGGTTACGAATTCTCGTTGATTTTTGTCGTAATTGGTTAGATCAGTATAACCAATGTTTAGACTCTTGATGCAAAATACCACTTTAGTCAAGTTAATAAATTTTACAAACATTAATCACATTTTACATACAAAAAGCTCCAACAAATCAAGCTACTCCTATCTCAGCAGAAATTTGCATGCGAAGATTTATGAATTTAATTAAAAAACCACCAGTAGAATACCGATTTCTGACCACAGAGACCGGCCAGGTTTTGGTACAACGTTTGTTGCACTGTATTGCATTTGTGGTGAATCAGATCAAGCTCAGACAACATTTCCACCTTTCATTTGTGGCAAACCAGATGAGTCCTAGACAAGATTACCACATTACAGTCATGGTGAAAATCCATCAAAAGGAAATCATTAACGTAAATCGTAAATTGATAAATAAATAAAAACTCTTTTTCTTAAATGAATGAATAAATAAATTAAAAACTTCATCATATAAAAAAATCTGTTGTATTATTTAAAAATTATTTAAGTATTACTTCAATATACTTCTGAAAGCGAAACAATATCATAACAGAGATTAAGATTGCTCAATGGTTGTTTTATGGTAAATTTTAGAAAAAAAAAAAAACACGAACAAAAATGTTACTATTAAAAAGTCCACAAATAATAGTAGAGTAAGGAGTGTGTATAATACCGCAAAACATTTTGTAAGCGTGGGAAATATAAGAGAGATTAAAATATAAAAAGACTGTGAATCACTTGCAATGTATATAACATCTCGGATATTAAAAATCACAAAATGAATGCAAGACACCAGGCATCATCGCGGATCTGTGAGCAACAATTTCGCGACAGTGACAGCTGAAAAAAAATTGATCCGTAAAAAAAATGGAAAAATTAAAGTTTACGTGCAATTTTCAGAGACAAATTGTGTCACGAATGCTCGGCCATGAAAATCGAACTTGGATATTACTTTTCGAAACGGTAGAGCGTCTAGAAGGAAATGTTCATAAATTTGAATCCCCCGTTGCACTGTTCGACGTGCAGGAACATAAACTGAAATTAAAACAAATTGACTCCGTCATAATTGTTGAATTGGATGTATCTGGCCACTTATAATGCATAACAAATGAATTGTTTCTAGAAATTTAAAGATTGCGTTTAGCGCAATGCGCTTTTGTTCGCGTCACGCGCAGAGAAATTACTCAAGTCGTCTGATGGAGATTAATAGCCTTACAAATACCGAATGATTTCATTAATTCGTTCGATGGGTCCGATTTTATTTACGGCCGACAAGGATGTCTTTTTACGAGCACTTGAAACATTTGTATGGCGTAGAAAATACACGACTGGCTTGATTGAAAACGGTCAAGATCGTAAACCTGTTTAATTTTAATAGCTTTATAGATTTCTAATAAAATATCTCTTGAGGGGTATGAAGAATTAGGTGAAACGTCGAAAGCGGCTCCTTTAGCAGGACGAATCCATTCGTTTGAAATATTAAATTCCAGTGCGATCAACAAGTATTGTTTTCAATAACCGCGGCTAATGCTATTTCCCGAATATAGCCTGCTTCACGCGAGGCGTCTTTTTTTTAACTGTCGGACATGCCAATAATGATAACGAACAGTAATAGTTTGTAATTTTTATCGCGTCACTACTTCAAACTTTTCGTCATCGAAACGTGCGAAATATTAGTTTAAGCATGGTTTATGGATTTCCAATAACGCGACACACTGAATCACACGGTAAAGTCTAGACTCGCCATTCCGATATACGTGTGGAACTGTCACGAGCAAACAATGTCAGGCTGCTGTGAATCCCGATTTGTACTTTAAACGAGAGTGCAACGTCCAATAAAAATTATTGCCTAGTTTCGCACAAATGTATTACTACTCTGACTTTTAAAATCGACACACATATTTATCGAAGAAATAAAAACGAGGACATGTGCGTTAGCAGATCAGATATAAACCGATCGATGCAGATTTATTATACCTTTTTTCGTAACGTTTATTCAATGAAAATTTTGGGGAAGGATTGGGCTGTAGCCGGCACACAGCTGTACAATCAAAATTGAGTGATTTTTAGAATGTCGATCGAGCCTTGAATGTGCAAATTAAGAGCATCAACCTGAGAGATGCAACCGATTCAACTCAAGTACAGGGAATAAATTCCTGTATCAAGAATCAAATAAATGCATTCACAGCCGCAAGCAAACTTGTATCCCGTAGAGAATACGAAGCGTAATATTGGAATGGGAGCTGAGGAGAAATACCTCTCCGTCTTTCTTCATGTCTTTTTTACGTTCAGCACCGAGTTGCCTCGTGCTAGCGCCGTTTTCCTCTGCGCCTTTCTATCTAATCTCAACAGAAATTTGCTAAAACTATTTCAATTGAGCCTGCAGCTACTCGTACGTATTTCACGTTGCACATCGGCCGACATCTTCCATCTCCGAAGCTCGATTGTACGTGATCTTCAACTTTTGCCTCTGTCGTTTTGTCACAAAACATCTTTTCCTAACGGAGCTTAGCATTCAATAAATAACTTCTTAATTCACGTCTCAACGTAAAAGCAAAAATTAAAGGCGAGGAACCCGCTCATCAATTCATCATACAATTTTCAGTTGACAACAAATTATTTTCAGTCAAAATAATCATCTGACAATAAAAATTGTGGCCATTTTATTTCGAAATGGAGCATGTGCGGGGTTGTAAAAAAAAAACGGAAGGCAAAGTTATAAAAGAACTTATTTCAAATTAAATTTAGCAATAGAGTTGGATCACCTTAAAATGTGTGAAAAGTGTTTGCGAGTGAGAGTGAGTCCCGAAATAGGGCTTTTCTCGTAATTTTACACCAATGATGAACATAATTTTCTTTTATGGCTTGGATGCTTTATTCCTCTTCCTGAAATGATATAACACAATTTTCTGCGACGCAGCACACAATCGCGTTGACAAAACGAGCGACGAGAATCAGTAATAATGATTTTACGATAAGACTTCAAGATGTAGTCAGATGGGGGACAAGAGTTTGATCTCGTAAAGTTCATTACGTACCCTGAAGGCTCGATTAGTGAGTCAACTCTTGATCGAGTTGTAAACGAAAGACTAAACTGGTCAATTAGAAACACGTGATAAGTTTTCAAAAGCTCCTTCACGAACAATCACCTCGAGAGCAAAGTCTTTACGTATAACATCGTCGAACAACTTAGAAGAGCACGCTTTTTTTTCGATTCGAACGTTTCCATTTGGTTCGTGTTCGTCTTATTGAACGCGATTAGTTGCATTTCAAAATTAATCACCGTCAGTCTGATTTGACAGAGTAGCGTTCGTGAACAAAAATAATTCTCTTCTCAGACACTAACAATCCGCTTTGAAGATTATTTTAACTTTAGAGGTATCGTTTAAAAATAATATCACTGACACAACGTTCTCAATTTCGCAATGCAAAAATCATGTTCCAACGAATCATACAATTTATTCATAAAGAAACGTGTAGTTTCAAATTTCATTATAAACAAATTACAATCCTGCAAGTATAATATCCAACATCTAACGAACACAATATTGCCCCTGGCCTGACATTATAGTTTTAGAATAGATACAGTTTATTTCTTGACTCAGATTGTTTTTTTTTTTTTTTTTTCTTTTAATACTCTCCACGCTTCTTTTCCAATTTATTAGAAAATGATTATCGATAACTATTAAGTAGTTCACTAGTTTTAGCAAAACTAAATCAATAACTTCATTATTACACAATTTTAGAATTTGCAAATTTTTATTTCTTTCTTTCCGTTTTTATAAGATTAAACAAATATCCAAAGACTGTCGTTGATAGTTTTTTTTTTTTGTCTAAAAGAACAGACTTCCCTACTCCCTCTGTATTTCTACCTTAAGAAAAAAAACATTAAGAGTGCACAATGAAATATCATTTCAGGAGCGTAAGTATGCTTCTCCTCAAAAAAATGTTGCATCGAAAGCCGGAAGCTACACCTAGAGCACCTCTTGTTAGCTTGAAAATTTTGAGCTGAGAAAGAGAAAGGGCCTTCTGAGATGAAAGCCGAACTATGGCGGAAAAATAGGAAGAAGCGAGCGAAAAGACAGGAGCAATGAGCTCCAGACTTGAATGCAGAAGTGTTATGACATCTTGGAGATTTTCTACGTCTTTCGTTTTCTTCCGCAGAGGTTGTAGCCAGACGAAAACCATGATTTCCCTTTCGATCAGATGGTGGTCAAACTGTCATAACAACAAGATCTTGCAGATAACAAAGGCCTGTTTGTCACCTAACAGACACAACGTCACGACAAGTTTTTTGCTTTTATTATTTTTAAATTTGAAAATAATAACACTATTAATATTAATCAAAAGTTTTCTGAAACGTTAATAAATGAACTTTTTCTTATTCTCAACAGTACTATCTCAGTTAGTTACCCATTTTGTCTAATTTGACTAATTCGTGAACCGAAATTGAACAAAGGAATTTTTGCATTGTCTCAAGTAATACAAAATTACACTGATGTACGCCAATATAAGCTGTTTCGCTCAACAACGTAACAATGTTTTCGTACCTTACGTCTGTATAAAAGTCATAATCTAGTTAATCTCGCGACAGGAAATTGTCGGGGAAATACCTTCGGGTTGAGTTGCACAATTTTCTGATGAATATGTCATACTTACAACCGAGTACTAATTACTATCGATTGGCATTTAAATTTCAATTTGCGACAAATAATCTTTGTCAAATCAATAATGCGCGAGTGCAAACGATGTTTGCAACAATATTATGCTTCTCGACTGGAAAGAAAAGCAAAGAGCTAAAAGTCTTTAGCGATTTTGTCGACATTTTTTTCTTCTCTTTTGTTTTAATGCTATTTGCGCGATTCCGTCGTATGTAGCCTAGCAGCGGCGTATTATCTTCGAAAAACGCGAGTGCCGTTAAATCTTCGTAAAGTCGTTCGATTTCGATCGACGAGGAACACGACACTCGTCTCTCTCTCGGATGCAGATAAAAACAAAGGAAGTGCGACGATGGCGATAGCGAAAAACAAATAATGGTGGATTGCGGATAGACATTATTCAATAATGAATGATCATCCGAAACATAATTGATGATCGAATTTGTATTCTCTGTTTCAAATATGCACGGCTGTGTATATTCCCTTGCGAGCGGAACAATAGCGGAAAGGAAACAAAACAAACAGCAATATTTATCAACGTAATATGACATGGATCTCAAAAGAAAGATGTAAATAAATAAAGGTTAATTTGAAAAGTGAACGAACGCATCAAAAGCGCAACGGAGATTATGAAGTAAAGAAATAAAAGAGGGGGCATACAAATTTACCCCGTGAATTGCAGAATGCGGCAAAAATATGAACACGTAAGAAAATGAAGAGAAATTAGAGAAGGGAGGCCTGCGGGTGGCGAAAGAAAAATCAGAAAAATGGCTCGCGCGGTTCTCTCTCCGGTTGGCGAATAAAACCACGGGGATGGAAGTGCCGAGTAAAAACATATGATAATAAAGCACAGCTCTAGGTCGAGCATGATGGCAATGGCGGTGACGTTGGCGCGCTTCTTCTTTGCGCAAAACTTCCGTTGTAAATGCTGATTGCGCGGCGCCCCTAACCTTACCATTCTTCTATTCCACCTTTCAGCAAAACCACATTTCTTTATACATCGAGCCGAGAGTATACTGACAAACTTAACAGCCTGAGCCGGGCTTATAACCGGCGTTGCCATGTCGAGGATTTTAGCTCCGAATTTGAACGCACTGTATACTGCAGATTTAAGACCAAATATACCCTTAACGTTATTTTTTTGTCGCTCTCTTTCTCCATTTCTCCTTGACAGACTCCGACGTTTCCTTAAATATAACGGCTTTATTGACGTGACTTTTGCCGAAGAGATAACCTCTTAGTTTACAAAGTCGTTATATGCTTTACTCTGGGCACTTTGATCTGAAAAAGAGAGACCTGCTCCTAACAAGAAAATATAACAAAATGGAAAAAAATGTTGAAGATGATTTTGAAAGAACGAACATTTCACACTAATTTAACTGAATTCAAAAATATGTTTCATGGGAGAAAAAAAAAAAAAAGGAAAATAATCCATATTTTCACGAGTCAGGTTTTCATTAAATTGAAGCTAGTCATTAAAAATATGGTATCGTAACATTTTACGACCATACATGAGGTTATATTATTAAGAAAAGTATAGTAAATTGTGATATAACTTTTTTTTTTTAACGAACAAAATGAGATTAGAGTGAAACCGACTTTCATCACCCGGGCGGAAATTTATTTAATTTAATGAGTCAGATGAATGTACTTTTTCGGTGATAATTTTTTTGCTCCAACATGCTCATTAACTAACACCACATTCACAATTTAAGGGGAACTTTTGTTAATGCCGCTAAAACGGTGTCGCATTTATTGCCGCGCCACTTTTCGCCTCAGTGATAAATGATGAAAAAATCATGAAAGAGAGAATCAATAATTCAACTCGAGTCGATCAATTACACTTTGAATGGAATCGCATATTATCGAATTCTCCATTTCGTCTTTTCTATGGCTATATCGTTATTTGCAAATCGGAGCACTCACTATACACAAGCCCGTTTTCGTATCACATGGAAAGTACGCCAGAATATAAATCACAAACACGTCGATTTAACGACACGGACGGAGGACAAGTTCCGCAAAAGCATATCCTTTGCGAACGCACCCTCGACTCTGTGTTATTTGGACTTGGTTTTTTCTTTCTCAGCGTAACACACAGTTTTTCAATTCACATTTAATGTCGCTATATAAAACGTCTACTTAGATGACATCTGATTGTTTGATGAACGGTTTCATAATGTACAATGTTTTGTTTCAATTTGTCAAGAATACTGTGTATACATATTTTCTGTCTGATATTATTTTTTAATGAATAAAAACGAGCATCTTCTATTACGCGATGGAATATTTTTTTTTGAACGTGAATGTGACATGATTTTCTCGTTGCAACATTACTTTTAAGGGTTAAGTTTCGCGAAGCTTGTAAAAGTGTTATCAAATTGTTATTAAAAGTATATCGGAAATTGTTCGCCCATTTTATTAAAAATCAATTTACCGAAAAATTTGCTTATCGTTAATTAATGAACGGAGTCTTGCAACGCCGGTTAAAAACAGATTTAATTATTACAGAAGTCCATCAGCCCGTTTTATAATTCACCTATTGTAAAAAGAGGTGAAAAAAAATATTGAAAATCAATGGCTCGATAGGATTAAATAAAAAACACTCTTGAGAAATATTTAAAACCACGCTGTAACTGTTTGGTACTCTAAATAATTTATTGGCAGATTTTTGCATTCACCATTATCAAGACTTTTTTTGAAGACCTTATCTCTTGAACATTTAATTTATTATATTAAGTTAATACAAAATTAAAACTTTTAAACCTTATCTTAATTCCAATGTTATCAAAAATAGAACAGTTTCAAGATCCACGTAAATTTTTTCCTGATCGAAAGCATAGTTTCAGCCTCGAGATATTGAAAGTATGATTTTAATTATCGTGCACTTGATGTAAATTTGCACATGCACTTAATACAAATGTTTAGGGCAAAATAATTGAACGAAACGTTATCGTTGGATTAAAATTGAGCAAACATGCTGGGCTCTATCAGGCCAAAGATCACACAGCACTGCGGGAAAGGAATAAATAGGTTATTAAAATTACGGCGTAACCCACGGAACGGTAAAATGGAGTATTTTGCAGTTAATTTTCCGGTTATCTCGGTAATAATCTCACTCACGTTGGTATAGTTGACCCTTTGGATACGAGGTGGGCAGTGTCGTCGAGGATCTAGACTCTCACAAAGTGTCATGCCAGTGAACATTAATAAGCAGCTTACATGCCGGAATCACAAATAATCACGTTTTACGGGGCAAAAATTAGTTTATCTTAATTTTTCATTGGAACAACTTGGAAACACTTCAAATCAAAAATATATTCATCAAAGTGAGTGAATTTTATTCTCGGGCGGAACTATCGCCGAACGAATAGGCAGTTCGAAATTGTCGTTTTGTTCAATAATTAGTTTGATAGTTCCCAATGAAACGCCCGATAGAATTAGAAGCAGACATCATAAGGGAGCCTGTCGTGTCGTATTAGCATACCTAATTCACGTAATTTCGATTCGGTGTCGATTGTTGAACGACATCATCAGGAAAGTTTGTGTTGTATAAAATTTGGTGACACAATCGAAAGCATTCGGAGGTCCGGTATTTCAGTTACCTCGGTAAGCTCTGGGGAAACGATCGTTTCAACAATTAGTTTGCGCTCGACGAAGTGCACTTAGCGAAAAGTAAGCAAACTCGGAGCTTTTCGTTCTGCATTTCTCATTTCTTCACTTTACAGTGCTTCAATAAGCGAGGTCGTGTTATCAATGGCAAACGTCTTCTGCCGAGAACAGAATTGTCTGATTGAATTTAAGTAAATTATCGGGCCAAGTGTAGTCGCGAGTTTTCGTTTTTTTTCTTCTTATTCTTTTAATACATTTTTTTAATCTCTCAAACTTTACTATCAGTTTATTAATTTTGTGGTTGCGAGAGACGATCTCTTGTTTGTAGGAAGGTGAACAAACAAAATTTTAATGACCCAAATTATAGATAATTTGTAATTAAATTTGTGTAGTTGGTTGTATTTGGGCAATAAAGAAATATCTAATGGGACTCACGCGATGTTAACTGGCGCATTGTAATCAAACTGCGGGAAAAGAGAATGCGCGTCACGATCCAGGCGCTATATTTTTGTACGCTAATTAAAAGGAAGCAGTATTTCACGGCATGTCGACGGTAATTTTGGGCAAAGAAAAAAGACTTATGCCGTCAATTGAAAGGGACGACTGAGGCATGACGACTCGTGATTTTGCCAATTCAAACATCCGTGCAACAACGACTCGGCGACGAAGTTTGAAAAGGCTTGTAAGAAAAGGGACTACACGGAAGCTCTCTTTTTGGCATTTCAAAATTATCTTTCCGATTTGTCATCGGTGTAGAAATCCGAACGGAAAGAGACAGGGAGTGGGAACAAACGCTTGTGCGACAGAGAACGAGATCACGGAATAAACTAGCGTCGACACGTCGGCCGACTAATTGAGTACGACGATTATCCATTTGCGGTGCGAGAAATGTTCTTTAATGATTGGAGTCGGGCGATATAATCGAATCGGGACTTAATCTAACGAAAGTAACACATCAATTGCGTGCGCGATCGAATGAATGAATAACCGAACAATATTCAACTGTCTGCGTTAAATTTATAGCCGAATAGAAACAAATTTATCGTGAAAACGTATGTACGTATATACCCGTGCATAAGTCAGGAGAGAGAAGAATTGGATGAAATAAGTGCGGGAGGATGAAAGGGAAGACGATACTTATTTCTTTTTGGAGACAGACGTGGTGATAAAGCGGCAAGGTGCGAGGAATAAAAAAGAGGGAGATAACGCGAGTGGAATTAAATTCCGGGATTTATCGCGTCAATAACCACGCATTAATTTACGATTTCGCGGCGAGCCGTAAACTGTCGTGTGGCGATCGAGAGCGCCGCTACGCGCAGACCGAGAGATGCGCGTTTTTGTCATCTCCCTCGAGCAAGTGTTTTTTGCTTTTTAAATTTTCATTCCTTTTTCCCCCTGAGATCCCTTCGTCCTCCACTTTGTCCACGCCAGATTGCGGTGTGCGACGCCCTGGGCTCTGAGGTGTGGGTAACGGCATATGCCACTGGCGTGTTTCCGCGTCCAACTTGTATTGGCCATTACTCAACATTAGCGACTCGCAATCCGCGCCATCTCTCTACACAATCATCATATCCCGACGTCGACCTTTAAAACAAAAAAACATATATCCCGTTCTATTTTGCACTCGCATAATATACACCCTCAACAATTTTTGATTGATCGAATTAATTTCTTTCAACATAACTATACACAGGTCGAATGGTTTAGGTAAAAAAAAAAAAACAAAAAAAGAATCATCACGATTTTCAACTCGGCTCCAATAACTTTCAGATGACATGCAGTCAATCTCGTTTTTGCGCCAATAAATCATTTTTCTGCTTTTTCATCTGCTAATCTTTCCTGTTCGATATTGAGGATTGTTCAAATGTTTTGACGACACTTTCGGATGATACCAGAACCGGCGAGTTTATGGAAAAGATGATGAGTGACGTAGATGCAGCCACTCTGAGATCACACGCTAATTAACAGGATAAAAATTGAGAACGGTTTCAATGATTTTATAATAATCAATCAACCAGCATAAAACTGGGCGCAAGTTTTAATTTCGTCCTGGAAATCTCCCCCGAGACGAATGTCGTATTCATCTCAACACTGTTCTAATTATGCATTTATGCCGGGACGTTGTACTGCATGTCAAGTAGTTTTCCTAGCTTTGATCATTTTAGCAAAAATACATACTAATTGAATTTAATTTTACATTCTATTTTTCGGGCAAATTATTAATGTTAGGACACAATAATTTATGTTCATTATCTTTGTATCTGTCCTATGGTAAATTGAAATCCTTCATAATATTGTCTTTCTCACAGGAAAAAAAGTCACGTAGACTTTCGTATGTTTCAAGATTGGTCAAAAGTTGTTGCAATGAAATTTTTTTTAAATTTATTTCGATTATTGATTAGTTTATTTTCTACTTTTTTTATTAGTTTTTATTTGAATAAGTGATTGTTAATTCAATTTCCAAACATTGTACATGTTTAATTATGTTTGGATCACATTACTATATATAGTTACGGTGTATTTATTTTTGTTGCCAATTAGAAACTCTAAAACATATAACTGAGCAATAAATTGTTTCATTCAATTTTTTGTGCTTCAGAATTGATTGTTTGTTGATCATAGAATTCACAAAATTTAGTCGGTTCATTAGTCGCACTGATTACCCATCATCATCGATATAAATTTCAATAATTTCACACCGCATAGCATAAATAACATCCCCTGATTCACTGATTTAACCGTAATCATATATGGTGCTTCTTGCAAATTCGCCCGGCCATTCTTCTGCTGTACGATCCGTTTGGAAAAAAGTTGGGTAATGCTCGCTAATTGGAATCCTAATGAGAGGCTTGCGAAGATCGATAAAATAAAAGTATAACGGGAACGGAGCGCTGTAAATTACAAAGCAAAACGAACTTTTAATAGTGAGAAATTTCAAACGAGCAAACCGTTCGCATTACCTTTGGAAATTGGCCAACTAAAAATTAATGTTTCGGGTAAGAAATGCAAAAAAGTGCGATGCATTAAATGGCTGAGGTATAATTTAATAAACAGGGTTACACAATTTTGATGATGACAGCTGGATTGTCACTTGACAACTGTTTTACTCTTACGGACGAAAGTACTTACTAAATTATAACAATGTCTATTTACTTTAGAAATATGTACATAAATAAGATAATATAAAATTGAATCTTATGAAACTTTCAGAAAAAAATCTATAACTTGGATTTTCATACAATTATTTCTATATCTGTAAATGTATGTTCAAATCTTATATTTTTATTCATCGTATTCATGTTATGACCGAATAATTTATATAATTTATGAACGAAGTTGAATATACAAAAAAATTTCATATTCATAGATAACAATTTACAACATTTTTCACATTTATATTATTTGTTTCGTTTCATCTAGTTAAATGTTAATTAATTCACTTAATTTATGATTTTCTTCTTTTTGTTTTAATTATACGAGCTGACAGACATAGATAACGAGCTGTTTAAATACTTTATGAATAAGCTTTATGAAAAATAAAATGTCACCTTTGCTTATAATTTTGGACTGTATTCACGTAAATGAAGGTTTACGGTCTTGTAGTATAAATCAGAGAAATAAAAAGATGATCAGGAGGTAGTCAGAATCGATGGCATTATATTCCTAATACTCCAAGATACGTGAGTAGCACAAGTGCAATAACAATGGGTAAGACCGGAGAGAAAGCCTTGTTCGTTTTTGGGAAGAGTGGAGCGCAGTTCGAGGAATATTTTATTTAAGTGTTCCAGCATGCTGCAAAGTGAAACGATCACAACGGTTCCAGACGTTCCCTAATTTCGGCCGAGAGTCACCCTTGGAATCTTAATTGTAAGGGAATACTCGAGATGTCCACAATTCAGATAGTACCGTATATAGCATTGCCAGAAATATTTTCTTATTTCAGTGTTCAAATATGCTGATGAAAAAACGAGGAAAACAAAATTTTGTAAATTGTTCCTCCAACTTCACTCGCTAATTTGAAATCCCAACATTTTTTCCCTTTATAACTTAAAATCTGTCTCGACAAAGTCTCTCAAACAAAATTGTATCTCCAAAATCTAAATTCAGTTATTTAAAGTATATCGAAAAAAAAAAAAATAACATTGAAAGATACTTTAATTCTAGTATCAATCATACAGTCAACGTTAAAAGCTCTCAATTAGATAGCATTTCGCAAAATCTACTGAGAATATTTTTTCCCCCCAAAGCCTGCATCAAGATAGTGACACTAATCCGGGTATAGATTCGTTATTGTCTGCGTTGAGAGGTCTATTTCAACTTGTATCGCATTACGTTCGATCGACCTTGAACGCGCATTAAGATTAAGTAATTTCAACTGCTTAGAGCAAAATCAGAACCACCTGTGCTTCTCAGTGAAATAAGAATTTCGTAATATCATAAAGTTGAAACACAAAGTAAGCACTTTTGAATCAAGACAAAAAAAAAGCAAACTTGTGTTACTCTACGTATGGTCGTACTGAAGTGGCATATTCGATAACAACAGCATTAGGGTGAAACAATTGTATACATCAAAGGGAAATAAATGTTGAGACTGATTGTAGAATAGTTTGAAGCAATAGTAGGAAAACAAAGTAAACTAAGTGGTCCAGCCAAACGTACCAAGGTTCGTACATTGAGTCGTACCTTTAGTCTAGGCTGCTGTTCCTGCTATCGATTATTTACTTAAGTGACCCTCTCGCTCCAGCACGTATATCCTTCCCACCACTCTCTCGGCCCTCGCAAAACGCGAATCATCGGGCTGCGTTTGTATTTGCTCTCGTTGTTCCAAATCCTGATGCTGATCGCGTTAGAATCCGCTCGTCTTTTTCCTTTTCCGTTGCACAAGGCGGGATGGAAAAAAACCGCCTTGGCTGGGCGAAGAAGAGAACGAAGAGCGAAAAACTGGCTATCTACCACAATCTCAACGACAATTCGTCGCTACGCCAATATCGGCAGCTGGCTTCTGACTCCTTGCGCGCATTTTCTCATGACTCATGAGAATTCGGGCCGCTGACAAAAAAAGCCCCGCCGCTTTTTAACCAAAAACCAACGCGAGCAAAATCAAAATAAATCGCTCCGCCGGACGTTGTTCGGCCGAAATGCTTAAACACGACGTATGACCGATGAAATCGCGCGGTCTGATCCTAATGCTCGTTCGAACATAAACATTCCCGTTGGAGTGCCTGATAAAAATAAAGCGGCTGACACATTGATTCCCGCAGATCTAGGTCTTTTAGATTCTCCGCGCCTTATCATGCAGAACCATAAAGTTCTATAAAGGCATGTTTATTTTTAAATAACCTACTCCGATTTCCTCTTTTTTTTTCTCTCTCTCTCTATTTCAGAGACAAAAAAAAGCGTTGTCAACTTTTTCATTTGGGCTAATTCTTTTTTTTTTCCCTCTCTGATCGAAAAATGTATATATGGCGAGAGCAAAAAATCGAATCATGGCATTATCAGCGAAACGTTTGTGCAAACAACGCTCTCATTTATATCTTCATCGGATGTTGTAGAACCGAGCGCTTCTCTGTAATGGAAGAGACGATAATGGTCGCTTGACGAGTCATTATTTCAGAGGAATTACCATTTCTTATTACAATTTATGTTCCTTGATCCATCACATGGGATTACGAATAACAATTTCTCATACTACGTTACCTCTCATTGTTAGGATCAATGAAAAAAGAAAAAAATTCGAATTTTATTATTATTATTATTATTTTTTTTCAATCAAATAATTGTTCAGAACGTTATAAGCTGAAATAAACGTATTAAGTGTTGTCGTTAATAATGCCGTTTTTATGTTGAGAATGTATCATGTTCGGGCAATATTTCCAGTACATATTTGAAGATATACTCATGTTCCAAAAGAAATCCTTAATACGAGAGTATAAAGTTCAGAGGTAACCTTTCCCGGGACACATTTACAGCCCTTATAGGTTCTATGTGCTCCTTATGAAAGGTGTACGAAATCCCATAAAGCCTGCGAAGATCTCATCGGAAGCTATATATCATACACAGACGCTCGGTGGCCATAAAAATGGTTAGCTGCAAAAAGCTGTTCAGTCCTTAAGACGTTAGAATTTAAGTAGCGGCTGCGAGGCAGAGAGAAAAGACCGAAACAATTACGATTTTGATGAAAAATAAAAGCGTTCAACAAGCTGAAGAAAATTGTAAGAAGGTCGCAGAGTGTCTTTAAAAATGTAGACTGGAATGCAGCGTGATTTTCTAAAGGCTGTCTTATATGCATAAAGAAGCGGAAGGGCACGTCGCTCTTGACGCGCAGTTGTGGATCACAAAGTTTGAAAGCTTGTCTTTGCTTCTCACGAAAACGCGCAAGACACCAGAATCGCAAAAATCGAGAAGGTCTCATTTCATGAGTACCTCGCTTAGCTCGTCAGCTGATACGCGGAGGGCAGCGCTCCTTAAAGCCGAAGGGACCGAACACGGATAAGAGAACGGAGTCGATACACCAAACCGTGCCAAGTTTAAAAGAGAGAGCGCTCGCGTCGTCACGCGTTTTCTCGATTCCTCCCTTAGCGTTTTCTCAAGTTTCTTCATTATGAACATTTTCATTTGTGCGTTTCACTTGCAGATGTAAAGCCACTGTAACAAATTACCATTGAGACGCACCAAAAAGTTTATTCAAAGTGTATAATATAATGTCTCTTAATTTAATAAGCTGTTTTTTTTTTTTTTTTCTTTTTTGCTGTTTTTTTCACAGCATCCGTGAAAAAATGTTTGTATTTCAATCACTTATGTTTAAAGTGAGAATTCAAAATGTTGAAAGATGTAAAAAATGATAAAAATAAATAAAAAAAATAGAGTGCAGGACAGTCGATTTGCAAGATTCAAACACATGTCGATTTGATCTTTCCATTAATGTTTTATTTTTACAATTGAAACCAATCATCTCGGACGTTATTTTTTCGCACGAATTTATTTCACAGATATACTTTCGATATAGCGGTCGGAACAGTTTCACTGTGAGAACGCGTTTGTAACTATAACAATAATAATAACAGCAACACATGTGTAGAAATGTAAACCGTCATAAAGATATTCCGATGAAAATACACAATAAAAGTACAATGCACGCGAGAGAATATCCGAATGACTGTTGTAAGGCAGGAAATTCTGCTACATATTCAGTGATGGAAGTTTTACTGTGCTGAAGACGTTTTAATCTATATTCAGAACTTTCCTCCAAACAATGTGTTTTTCATATCTTTACGTTTTCTCGGACTCGAAGGAACACCGTCGATGTACTTGATTTAAATATACATCGAAGATAAACAACCGATATGTGTTCTCTCGAAAAAGTTAAGAATTTTTTGTTTTGATGCAAAAGTGTGTGTCTGTTCGTTTCGTTTTGTCTCTGGCACGCGAATAAAAGCTAATTCGAAAACGAAATGTTGTGATTCGTAAATTGATCTTTTGATTCTCAAGCTGGGAACAAAATGTTTTCAAGGATATCAGTGCCACAGAGTTTCGTTACTTTCAAATCGAGCCAATCAAACAAAAAATAAAGTGGACGGGACAAATTTTAGAGATGAAAATGTTGAGATGGCGTTGAGGATCATCGAGGGTGGTGTAACAATGTCAGTCAGCGTGGCAGAAGAATCTGAATAATCAGCACTACAAAAGTCGCAAGCACTTGAGATGAGATCGAAATTGCGCCAATTTTTTTTGACGAACCTTTTGCGGATCGATCGGTGTTTTTGTGCAAGGTTTGACACGTATATTTCGATAAGAAGAATAAAATTCATTGATGCGAAGTAAACGCCTCTGGTATAGTGCACAGTGAAAATAAGATGATCAGCTACGCGTGAATACGGGAGAGAGAGTAAATAAGGACCATTGCGAAATGTGTCACGAGCCAAGAAAAATACAAGCCATTTGGAGGAGAGTATTTTTATTTCTCTCCGCCAAACGGTTTGCCAGTTATATTTTTCGATTTTCATGTTCTACTGCATGTTTGTTTTGGTTCAACAAATTTTTTTGATATCTTTTTTTTTATTGCCAACTATTTTGTTCGTTCGTTTTGAAATAAAACAAAAACAATTTTTGCAACGAATCTAATTCATCGAGACCAAAAAAAAAAGTATATAAAGATAATAAAGAAATATATATCTTGTTCCATTTCAGTTCGATTGAATTTATTTTGTTTCTGTTGCAGTGACTGCAGAGTGGTCAGGGACTCGCAGACGATGAAATCCAAAGGATATGGATTTGTCTCGTTTGTAAAAAAAGCGGTAAGTACGATCATTTTATTGAAAACAAATTCGAACAAGAAAGTAGATTTTTCAAACGTGATGGATGGTTCAATCCGTTCGAAACAATTCATCCGACACTGTTCCACTGTTGAATGATTAAACGTTGCCCCTGAAATCACACCACACTGTTCTCCGACAATTTTAGTCCATTTTTTACGTCTAACATACGTTAATTAGAATTCAATATAACTACCAAACACCTGGGACATCCTTCATTATAATACCCAATGAGCCGTTAATAAAGCCCGACCACACCTCGTACTAATTAATTGTAGTAATCGTTGAAATAATAGTAAATTTGTTTTCCTAGTTATAGATTCATTATTATCAGAACATTAATTAATCATTCATTATAACCCTTTGATCCCTCGGCTCAGATAATTCTATGTAAGCGAAGCTTTTCTAAAAACATTGTATATATATATCGATTAGACTAAACTTTAAACAAACCAAACGCTTGAACTAAAATAGCTTACCGAATTTTAATTAAGAACATTAAAAATGCATTTGCATTATGTAAACTTGTCATTCAAATGTATTGACACAATTTGCTCATAAAAATGCACGTTTCAAATCTCTATTTACGTTTCTCTAGACAAAGCCCAAATCTTGTACCTAGAGACACTTTGTCATTTATTTTATAAACGTTGCAACGTTAACAAAAACATTTATTTTAAGTAAATGTATTTACCAACTTAAAGTAAGATGTTGAAGTTATAAATTAAACGACTTTATTGTTTGTACATTTATGAACATTATAAACATCTTTTTGTTGTCAGTCACCAAGCACTCAACTTGCGATTGGATCAGAAGACAGAATATTCAGAAAGATTCGAGCTCTTGGTAACCATAGTGATTTCAATATTATTAGTTGAGGTTTCTGTCAAACATTTACGACATTTTCCCAATGGTCGTAATGTGTGCCGGTCATGAAGTTCCGAGTCTGTTAGTCTGGGTCGGTAGTGCTGTGTATTTCTACACGGGGATTGGCTGCGGCCAAAAATCCACGACATAAATCACGGAGGAGATAGATGTACAGGCGCCTAAGAGAAGACTTTAGTCCGTTTATGGCGTCGGATATTTAGCGTTGGAGTCAAAGAGGAAGGTTGGCGACTCGGCCGATCGATCTGCCAGTAGCGGGCATTTTTGCCTTTCCGCCGCACGCTTCTCGCGAGATTACTATTGCCCCAGTATAAATTTCCCAAGTGTCTCCGTTAACCTCGAGGAACAAGCGAAAATTCAGCCGAGCCGTGTTCAACAGCCACCGGATACGCGAACCTAAATCTCAGCTCCAACCACGCTACAAACTGCTTCCTTCGTAAAACCGGCAACTTCCTTCGCTCTCGGGATCGCGCGCTGTTTTATTTTCGCTCGAACTGTACACACATGTAACCGGGGGCAACCGTGCCGCAAAAAATGACCATCGTAACTCCTGCCTGTCTCCGCCAATCGCGCTACGCGGAAACAAATTTTCGGCAGGAAGCGCCCTTTTTTGCCAACCCACTGCTTTTCAACTCATTTGCCTTGTTTTCATATTTGCAATAATACTGAAATATGATTTACAAAACCGAATTTCATTTCTCCGACCTTTGTTTCCATTAATTTCGTACCAAGCTTTTTCAGTTTTTCGCAAATTGTTGGTTAAATGAAAGTCCAGCTTTATAAAAAAAAAAAAAAACAAAACAAAACAAAAAGTGATTACTTGAATATGTTTAAAATTATAATAATTATAATAAATATTTTACTCAGCTTTTCATACAACAATTAAAGAAAAAAAACGGGTAACCACGAACAGTTCGAAAAATTTGAAATGAACGATGTTATAAGATTAAACTCGACACTGAGAAACACATTTTATAAAAATTATGTTAATTTATCGAGTTTGGATAGCATGTAATGTATACGATGAAAATGTGACTGGGTGTATAATTACGATTGGGGTATATACACTTCAATAAGCTGAACTTTTTTTTATTAAATCCTTAATATAGTAATATGGCACGAACCAATTACTAATAATTACTCAATCGATTACATAATGTGGTAACATCAACGAAGTGGATTATGAACATTAAATTAGTAGGATTATATATTATTTATCATCGAACACCCGTGTTGCATATTTCTAATATTAATTATTTAGTCAAACATTGCTCATTTTTTCCGCGCGGTGTAATATCCTTTAGATAAAAAAAACTGTTTATCCGTAATCGATATACTCTCAGGTTTTTTTTATTTGTATTTGATTCTGTGAATTTTTCTAAACAGAATATTTGTCACGCTCGAGTTCCGTAATGCGGATATCAAATGGCGTGTCTATTCATAATGTACTCATGAAAAATCGAATCCTTTTTTATTGTTATTGTAAAAGTAGTTTGAACATTTGATGACATTATAAAATCTCCAACTAACACTGAACAGTATTGAAGATAGAATGATATTGAACTTTTCATAAAATTATCTGCAGTTTAGCAATTTCATTTGTAAACTTTCGGTTAAATTCTATTCTGCCTAACATAAGATGATTTTCATTTTAACTGGACAGTCTTAAGTTTTAATCTAATATAAACAAGTTGAGTTAAGAAGATATTGAAAGTTTGAAAGTTATTTTCCAAAGATTTATTTGAGCTTCAAAAATTAAATCGAAAGTTTTGATCTTGAATAACTTAATTTTATATGGGCGATAGTCGTTTAATCGGTCAAAAGTTATTATACATTCAGTATTTAATTCAAAAATTGTTCGTTAAATGAAATTTTATAGTTGCACTGTTCAATATTCATTGTGAGATATTAATCAACACATAGTCGAACCCACATGAACACAAAGCTCAATCTGTTCAATTTGAAATATGTTTATCAACACTCTTTGCCTTATTTCCTAGTTCTCGATTTTGTTAATCCCAAATAATTTCATGTTACCACATCTTCATTTATATTTATATCACACAGTCAACAGTACTTTCATTTATAAACACAAAGTTTTCAGTGATAAGCATTCGTTCACCTAAATCATGCTTTTTAATATGCAGAACATATTATTATCACTACCCTCTTTCCCATCTGACTCTCATTCTGCTTTGTAAGTCGCATGCTTATGTACACGAGGCTTTACACATATTACTAAATCATGAACCTTCGACACGGGTAGAGAGCTTACGTGGCCAAACGAAACTTTTTCACCAATGGCACGATGCAAGTACACGTAGTTGCGCTATGTACTCTTCCACCTACTAACTCGTGGGTTCATTTAACAGGTCTCCGAACTTGAATAATAACATTTTGATCACTTGGTATGTATTACGTCAACACTGATTAATTATTCATCATTGCTCTTAAACTTCTCGAGCGAGCTTTTCGACAACGTATGAAAAACAATTTATTTGAAAACGCTATATTTTGCTTTCCGACATTATCGTCGGTTTGATTTAAAATTGAAAATTGTTTCATTAATACCAAAAAATGGTTCACATTTGGTTCATAAAATTTTGATCGACCGGACAGTGTTTATCATAATTGTGAAAATAATGCATTAAACGGAAAAAAACAATGTAGTATTATTGAATCATATGTATGAAACCTTAGTAGCGCAGTACGATCGATGAAAACAAAAATACCATGGTGTTAATGTGTGATAGGAAAAATAATATGATAAAAAGGATCTGCTCATTCATTATGAATGCTGCATGTATTTCAAAGTTAAATTAAACATAGAAACTTGATATTCACATCGAGATCCACGTTCGTGAAATAAAATATAAACTTCACATTATGTTGCAATATACAGGAAATAAACGAAAATAAATGCATCGCTTGCTTATTATTGAAATTATTAATCTTTTTTTTTTTTTTTTTTTTAATTGTGAACTTTGTTTATAACTTGTGTAAAACCTTCTCCACATCTACATCAAATTTTCTGCGTCGAAAGTGGAGCATAATAGAGAATTTCTGTGAAGCAGAGTAACACAATTAGACAAATTACTTGTAGCAGACGACTGAAAGGTTCGCGTTATTCGAGAGTTACGTAAATATTCAACAGTTTTATGAACTTCATTTTCACCGTTGTTTAATGAAATAAGTGATTAAACATTCTTTTGTGCAACTCGCCACAAAAAGGTTCCGTCAAAATGAGTTGATAAGTTATTTGAGTTGCGGTGAAAAGCGGGCGCGGAAACACGCGGGCGAGATAGAAAAAAACTCTCGACGTTATTACACATTTTGTCCGTGCGTTTCGTTTCGCTAATTCGAGTCGTACAATTAACGAAAATAATAATGCCACCAACTACGAAACAGTTAATCCGCTGGACATCGTTTACCCATCATACCACCGTCTGACGTTCGAAAAGGCACGGAGGGAAATAAGCCCTGAAGGTTATTATCTGTAATCGGTTATTTTTCATACGGTTGTGGCAACTGACGGATGGACGAGCTCTGTTTTGATGTTATGCACCGAGGGACTCGAACGTATTATCAATTTTTTCTCATCCCGGTGGCGGATGGCTTGCGGTCATCTGAAACACAACGTTACGAGTGGACAAAAAATTTTACTCTTCATTGTGCTTCAACGTCACATCTCCCTGCAAACAGTGATCCTCTCGAGAATTAGTCAGACATGATAAGATGACGGACTGTGGATTGCCACGAAAATAGGATTATGATTTTAATTATCTCGTTATTATGAAAATTAACAGGGAATGATAACAAATTTATAGTTAATAATAATGGGCGCTGAATATCTGAACGATTTGAGATGCTTGATATACGAAACTGTAACACTGACTGATCTATCTCTTGAAACAGATTTCACCTGTTTTTATCGGCACAGGGAGAAGTGGAATAAATAAAAGTCTAATCTCATGAAAGATAATCTCATTAAACTTATTGCCATAAATAACGATCATCCAAAACCGACACCTAAAATCGCCAAAACAAATTGTACCAACGTCGGACAATAAAAAGAAGCGACTGCATTCGAGGAATCGAATTCTGCCCACTTATCTCCACCGAGTTTGTCTCTTTCTCGGAGTAATATCAGAATTTAGTGCGAAGTATTGAACAAACATTGTCGCATCTGCACTGGCGCGCAAAAAGAAGGAGAGGGTAAGGGGCTTTGAGGAAGAAGTCAGGAGATGTAGATAGCGCGTTGGAATCGAAGGACAGGAAACGTTGAACGAAGTGGCTTCCGGTGAGTAGAGTGGAGATTGGCTCGGCGTGCCATTTTTTTACTCCCTGTGCATCCGATCTCATTTCAGATATTCGAATCGCCGGTTGGTTAGCCACTTGGCCGAACGGTGGCGCTGGCCTTACGTGATTTCTTTTCCATTTCCAAATAACGGCCTCGAATATCATTTGTACCAGACATCGGCCGCTCCTCCCCTTTTATGTTGCGCCTGGAAAATTCGATCGGCCACTCGCTTAAATCACTTTTGTTTCGCAATGTCGGCATCATTGGGTTTTATCGTTTCTGTGTTAGAATAAATATGTGTCTGTCCCATATACGTCATGTCTCTGTTATGTATTATCACTTCATCTACTCTTATTTGCGGCAGACCTCGGCTCGCACGAACCAGATCAAAATTAATTCCCATGGTAACGTGGGTCTAATATTAATTTTTAAGTCGCTTGCTTTCTGATAATTACTATATTGTTCGCTTTTGTAGAAAATTTCTAACGCACCGAATACGTTGTGATCAAATTTTTTTGTTTGTTTATTTTTTTTTTGCCACTATATTTGAACATTGTGATACCTAATCAATTGCTACCTTTTTTATCTCGGGATATAAATTTCAAATATTTGCCTGAAAATTGCTCGCAACAGCATGCAAGTTGTGAAATTGTATTTGCACAAGAGCGATAAGAGGACAAACTTTAGCGATTGTCAATTGTGTAATACATGGCAGAGGGATGTGTTAAAATGACAATAAAAAAAATAAAGTTTTCTTTACAACCGACGCGGAGGTGGGACAAAGTTGTATGCCCTGGACTCTCTGCGCACGTGAAGAAAAAAAAAAGTCGTAGCGCAATATATTTATCCTGAACGCGATTTCACAAACCGCAAACGATAATTTGCACTTTTATCATTATCAATCTTCATTATGTTGAGGAAAAATTTTTTACACAACAACAGCCACAGATTATAACCAGTTAACGGTTATAATTTCTTCATAATTTATTCATTTTTGAATTATGCAAATTTTCCTTTCTCTTTACTTTCCATTATACGACACGAAATAATGATTTCACGCATAGGATATTTTCTTCAGAAAACAATATACACAACGAGAGCGACATGCCTGTTAGGCTAGTCGCTGAACTGGAAAAGATAGGGACATCGAAACACGCTAGGCGGAAATCGCGCAACCGAACGAGAGCTATCGCTTTCGATCACAGTTCTCGGGCTCCGCGTGTTGCTCATGATCGTTTTGGTGCTTAGCAACCGGGGAGCTTTTCTCTGATCCAAAGATGTTGCTGTCCTTTCTGGCCTCAACTTTTCACGCTTTGACAGTAAACCGACGAAACTCATTCGATCCTGTCGATCGACTCCTCAACTTGAAACTAACTAACTTACTCATTTCCAAAAGTCCATGAGCCGCGCTAATTGTGGTTTCGTGCTACGTTTCGCCGCAGCACCGCACGCACACCAACACAAAGACCTAATTAACAGTCAACATGTTTCTGCAGTGTATACTTTTCTTGTTGCAAAAATTTGTGACTCTCAAGTGGCCAAAGAAAAAAGTACACACGAATGCGAATAAATTAAGTTTCATTTTGCCTGTGTGAAAAACAAAGATCACATTTTTTTTTTTATTTATTTAAAAAAGAAGGATATTATTATTATCCTTGTTTTCAGCTAGTGAAATAGAAGAAGTTCAAAAAAGAAATGAAAAAATATATCAGTCTGATGATTTCAACTTGTTTTCAAAATTTGCAGGAAGCGGAAAGTGCGATCGGTGCGATGAACGGTCAGTGGCTTGGAAACAGGAGTATTCGAACGAATTGGGCGACTCGCAAACCACCGGCACCTAAATCGGAAGGTGAGTTTCGCTTGTGTCAGTTTTCTTGGACGATCTATCTAGCTTACTAGTTGTTGACGTTCTGTGTTCCTCGACGTGCGTTTGTAGCTTGATGTATAAATAGTGTATGCTCGTAAAGGACGAATGCAATCATTCGGACGAGCAGTCGTAAAAAGTGCATATGAAAAAAAATGTAAAAAAAAGAAACAGCGGCAATGAAAAAAAAAAAAAAAAAAAAAAAAGTCACAGAACGGTGCAAAATTAAATACACTCGGGATGATTTAAAAACCTATTTTCAATTCAACAAAAGCTGTACAGAAATCAAATTCCATCATTCGGTTCACGGCGGGTAAACAACACATTATTATTGCGAATAATTTTATAACCCCCGAGACTGAAATAATAATATGCATCCACATGATTCGCAAAAATGTTGCAGCCGCAGGAGTGCATTCGTGTTTGCAGTAAAAATAAACTTATTTTTGCAAGCACCGAAATAACAAAACCAAACTACTTGAATTCAGCCGCGGCAATATTACAAATATTATGTTTTCTATGAACTACTTGTTTATCCAACGTAATTTGGGAAGCAAGATGCAACCAAAATACTCAACGTTATCGATCAGTACTGCAGACACAACTACGAAACTTTTGTCGCATGTTTAAAAAGCAGAGAGAGTGGGAAAGGGACGACGTGCATGCTTCACGCATGTTGCAAATTGATGTCAACGAGTTTACGATGAAAATGTGACTTCAGGATGATTTTTCGCGTCGAGTTTTGTACAAAAGAGTGGCCGTTGACAAGGGTCTTCGTTACACCGCGCGTTCAGCGATATTCACCGTTTGAAAAGCTCGGCTCTCGTCGTTAGAGTGCTTACTAATCGTTGCTGTTGGCGGTAGCAAATATACAAGTGGCATTTTTTTTTTTTTTTTTCACTCATCGCGTGGGGTCGCGTGTCAAGTAAACCGCTCGCTGCTCGTTCGCGACAATCCTACTTTGCATTGGGAGAATTATGCGAGACAGTTCTTATCGCAAAGCAATGTACTAGTGACAATAAGCTTATTCATTCTTTCCATAAAGCGAGAAATCCCATTGAAGTGAGGGCCGACTTACCAGTTGAATATAAAAAATAACAAAATGTGATCGCAAAAAAAAAAGCTCACACAGAAATGAATAATATTCGAGTTGTATGAATTTTTCAATGCATCAGAAAAACTAACACACGACGAAATGTTCAATAAATAAATAATTCGAAATTGACCAATTGTTTGATGCAACGAAGAAATTGTCCATATAAATTATTCACGTTGAGAATGATTGAATCCATAGTTTGATCCAATAGAGGGTAGTTCGAAAGTTAAGGCTAAGTAGACTTGTTTGCTAGGAAATCAGACTCTTGTTGAAAGTAGTGTCCCTGATTGGGGACCGGGAATCAAAATTCAAATGACGCGAATAAAAATTCACTCGAAGCGGCGACGATGCTTCCAATAACAATCGCGCGCGACAAAATTTTAATCTTTCGCGCAGTAGCGACGAAAAGTATATAGAGTCTTGAAAATAAAGGGCGTGAGCACGAATCCAATTCAAGTTATGAACTAAACGCATAATGAGCTCGAAGGCGCTGCCACCTTGAAGAAGAGAGAGTGCAAGTATTATTATATTATCATAAGCGGCTCTCCGCGTCCTTGGCCGTCCTTCCACCCTGGCTAACTAATTTCATTTTGCAAGTCTTTAATTAGTATTCGTCACGAGCGGCGAAACTTTTTCACCTAGCGGAAGATGAGCGCGAGAACTCGACCTGGCCATCGTACAGGCTCTCTTATTTACATCGACAAACTTCGCCATCCCGTTCTTGTGTAACTGTGTCCGTGGACATGTATTATAAAAAAATGCCCATTAAGACACACCAAAAAGTGCCTTAAATTAATAGAAGTGGCTAAAAGATGGTATCAGAAGTTACACAATTGAAGACGTTTGTTTTTACACGGTGCTATTGATGGAAACTAAATATTTTCATTTGACGCGGTTGCCATTGCGATTGCACGGTAATTGACAACGCATAAAAGGGTAAGGGAAAAAAATATTACATCACTTGAGACGTCTTACAATTTGCCAATGGCAATGCTCGTTCAAATTGAACGTTGGCTAATGAACTGAACCGATAATTATTCGTTTCAATGAACGATTGTGCAACACAATCAGAGGACAAATTAAATCAATAGCAAAATATTAATTAGTTCCAATTAGTGAAGGATTTTTGATTAAGCCAAAACATCGGACATGAGTTATCCCCGCGAAGATTAAGCGGAAAACGCGGTGAAACGTAAATTTGCCACTGTAATTGAATCGCTAATAGTGAACACGAATTAATATAAGCAGCTTATGTATTAGGCTGTGAGTGAAAATTTGTTATTATACATATTTTATACAATTATAAGCGTAGGCTCTAGCAAAACATTGTTTGCGGAATTGCACATCTGCAAACTCAATTGCACATCGGGGTCAATAAATAATACAATAAGCGTATACCGCTGATATCGATTGTTTTCAGGCGAAACTGATCTTGAATTTAATAAATGCTCCTGTTGCAAACAGCAGACGTTTAATAGAATATCTTACGTCATGCTCAGTTATGAGGTGATCGCAGAAATTCGATCGACGCCGACACCGCTTTTTTGACGCATTATTTCGCGACTCGACTTCGCATAATTTGAATTTCAAAATAGTTTATCTCGCCGTCGGAGTGGAAGCCGACGACGACGATGAAACAGGCCAAAACTATGAACTAATATTTCAGGCCAAATCAGACTCTCTCTCTCTCTCTCTCTCTCTCTCTCTCTCTCTCTCTTGTCGCAGGATGCGCGACACGGAGATCGATGCCATGACTATACAATCAAAATCAACAAAATCGGAAACGAAAATTCAATTAGCCGAGTTGCACAATTATAAGACCCAGGCGTGGATTAATTTTCATTCTCAACGTGAGATTAATTGCGTCTGTAAACAAACTTTCAAGTTCAAATAAAACTTTCTCGCGAGAAAGGTAAAATTTCGCCGCTCGAAACAATATCGGAATTTATCTGGAGTAGAAATTAAAAAAATGAAAAAAAAAAAAAAAAAGGGGGCAATGAATTTGAGTGGAAAATAAAGAATCGTTCGTTTGTGCGCAATCGTATGCATTTGACTGAGCACCAAAGTTTAACTGGGTCAATATTTTACGGCGGGAGCAATTAGTTAACTTTGCGACCGGCTAAAAATGCGATCGCTGGCATGTAAAAAGGCTGCCCGCGAGTTAATGTTAAAAGTTGATATCGCGACTAACGTGATTCTCATCTGACAAGCCTCGTTAAGAATGACGTGAGTTAGTAGCCAAGTATATTTATTGACTGGGCCAAAAAAAGAGAGGTAAAAATCCAAATGCGGAGTGATTGAAAAATAAAACAGAAAGAGGGGGGGGGGGAGGAAAAGCTCGAGCTTGTAGGAAAAAGATTAAATGGAAAATTGTTTGCGCGGTTCGCGCAGAATAAATGTTCTGATTAAAGTCTTTTCATCAATTATTCATGAAAGTGGTCAGGAAAGGTTTTGCCAAATTTTTACATAATTTTGCATACCATTTGTGATGTATTCCAAATACAGATGACGATGAGTAATTAACGAAAACTTTCGTCGAGTGCAAAAAGGTCCGATTTTCAGATTGGCCGGTTTAATTGTTCGGACGGAACGCGGGCCGCTGAAATAAAGCGCGGATAAGTGATGAAAAAGGATCTTCCCAGGTTGGCATCGACTTATAAAGTTTACTACCGTGCAGCTGCTGGGAAACGAGTCGAGTAATGTGTTTGGGTGATACATGCGAGTTGTTCCACCACATGGACGCACCAACTTTGACGATGTAGCGAAAAAATAGAGCGCCGAAGAAGCGTATTAACGGCAACATAAAGAGAAAGAGAGCGCGCAGCCAGTGGTGGCGCTACGTGTTTGGTCAGACATTTCCCTCAGCCCACAGAAGCTACAGTTTTATTTCAAACTTCCATTCATAATTTCTCCGATCGACCTCGATTCCCACATTTTCACATCAAAAATAGACAGTCCGTCGATCTAGATGCGTATTATTTTAAACTCGCACGAAATAAAAGCAGTTGCATTCATCAAGATGAGTAAAAATTCTTTATCATGTCGATGAGCGTGAAATAAAAAGCTGCGTGAATGGATGAGCAACCTGGCCTCACCGGAAATCCATTTGGTCCTCAATGACCCGCAGACTGGCTGCCGGCATTGTATCAGCGGGGCGCATTTGTGAGAGCTAAGTGTCGAGCCATGTTGGGCTCAGTGTGAGCTTCCGTAATAAAGTGCGTAACGGGAACACATACAGCGCGTCACTCCGATCGACTTCTTCTAAATTGCATCCTCATACGCGCAGCAGTGTGTTTTTCCTTTCCCTTGTTTTTTTCGAACGCTGATCATCACAATGGCTCTGATCCTTATTTGCTCAATTTTATCGCATCCACGTATGAAAATATCACCTATAAAAACACTCATGACTATTAATTCAGGTTAAAATTAATTTTTTCATATGCAAAACGATTGAAAACAAACAAGAACCCATTGATCTCAAAAATTCTTCGTCTGAAGAATATCTTGGATCAGATCTGTGAACATAAATCGAACAAAAATTTTTGATTCAACTTCGACCATATATTTTCAAGTTTAAAAAAAAATGATTATAACATCATTGTAATGACATCACTGTAATGTAACCCGATGATGAATTGGATTAACTGTGATATTGCATGGGTTGGGCGGATGAGGCAAAATTCGATCCGAACGAAAATTGGAGGAAGATAAAGCAAGCAAATGAAGTGATATTGTGTAGCATCATCTTAATCTCGATATCGAATGTTTGTCCGGAAATGTTGTTGTCGGTAACCGATCCCAGGGGTAAGAATGCTGATGGCCTTATATCCGACGGCACGAAAGAATGCAACGTGGCAAAGACTTGCAGACAAAGCGAGCAACGTTATACCAAAGCGATACACGCTCTCGGTATCGCGTATGTACGTGTGCGGTGTACTCGATTCCTCCGGGGATATCAATTTCTCATTGTGCGGTGTGCAATTCCAGCCAATTTGCCATACACGTACGTGAACGCGGATCGAGCAGCCGCGGGCTGTTGTGATGTGGCCTGGACAATCAAAAATTGCGTTCCGCCGAACGTCAGCGAGACGAAAGCGTTCCCTACGGTTACCGTTACTTTACCCCCTCTTGCCCGCGCCCTTAATGTACATGCAGATGTACGCGTCTGCGACCCCCTTTCACCTCGTCATCCAGCGGCTCAGTCTCTTATGTTGTCATTTCATCTGACGAGTACTCCGCTGTCGGATGTATGAGCGCTTTCTGTGTGCGCGCACCCGCGCACTGTCCGTCGAGTATTTATACTGTCATAAGGCCGACGCGAACAGGTTCAAATACAAAACTACGTAACGTACTCATTTGTCCGACGACTTGCCTTAGGTCACAACAGTAATTATCACCCCTCTTTGAAATTATTACTCTGTTTATTAAACATTAATATATGATGACGGCCAAACAGCCGACGAGCTTTCGTGCAAATGTTCTTTCGAGGTTACACGCTGTGACAGCGAATTTTGAAAACAAAAGGCGAAATCATTTTAATTTTGCGAAACAATTGATTAATAATTCATTTCAGTTTTCTTTTTTGTTGTTTAGATTTTGTGCTTCTTTTCATTTGTTTTGCTCGTGATGAATTAAAAATTAGAAAGGAAGATTAATGGTTTGGTTATCATTTGAAGTAATATATAGCAACGATAGTTCATGATGTCTAATAATAAATCTGGAAAACATAGATACTTTAAATAGGTCTGATGTTGTGTAATCAAACTTTGTTAAAGTAACTTGTTAGTAGTAAGGTATACACTAATGCTATTCTGTCAGACGTGTATAACTTCTAATAATTTTTCTTCGCAATCAGAAGTTACTTCAAACTTCAGATGACACATTTATCTCATCTATTATTCATCTGCGAATCTATGAAAACAAGGTGATTCCTCCGAAAGATATTTAGTCGCGGCATGATTTTTCACATGAAGATTTTGTCAAGAACATAATAGATTCCGGTGCGCAAATCCAAGAGAAAACTCAAGATCTATAATTGTATTATCAATTTGTACGTTCAAAAGCTTCTGTCTTGACAAACTAAAGCTAACGGACATATTCGTGCGCGAAACTAGAAATACTATCACGAAGATTGTAAAACAGACGGTACGGACACGTTTGTACGGGTTTTCTATCTCGCGGTGTAAATTGAAGAAAATCGGAGGATTCGTTATTTACAATTGATCCAACGTGAATCTGGGCCCCTTAGTGTACCACCGAAAGTTCTTCTCTCGTTTTCTCCGACACTTTTCTTTTACTTTCCTTTTCCCGTTTCCTTCCTTCCTTCATGTTTCTTTTTTTTTTTTTTCTTCGTATTATCGAGTTCACGCCATCTCCTTCACGCAGAAGCCCAGAGCTTGCGTGATACTCTCTCTTCCTCTATAACACCAATCTTGTTCGTTTTCGTTTATTTTCACTTTGGAGCCCAGCGAACCATGAAATTCGAGGCCACGACTATCGTAAAGGAAAACGCGCTTGTATCTCGCTGATAGCAACAAATGAATTTCTCGATTCCGCTTTAGTGTAACTACTTAATTCACGTGAATCCCAGATATTAGGCGATACTGCGGCTGTGCAAATATTGTTTTAAAACATCAACATTTAGATCTCCATCCGAACTCCAAATCCCAGCACGAGTAAACTTACATGTAAATATTGCAGTCGGTTCATTCGACGTCGGCCTCTTTTTCATCCCATCTGATTATTCAAACCAAATTCTCCGCCCGGTTAGTAAACAAATGAAATAACAAAAACGTTTTTGAATGATTACATTTAAATTTCATGAGAAAATCGATAGATGGTGCGGTGAGTGCGAGGCCCTGGCGCAACCGGGATGAAAAAAGTTTGGAATTCAGAAGTAAGCAAAGACCTTAAGTAAGCAAGCGTTACAATATAAACCCGAAATGTAAATTTGAGGAATACCATCGAAGCTTATTTTTCATTGAGTGTTGAGAAATCAAAATACTCCCTCTCTGTTCGTTTTATTGTTACCGTGATTATCATCCGCGCTTAAACATCTATTTTTCGTTGATCAAGAAAATTCACATTCACTTGGATGCATATCAACTTCTCGCGGAACATTCATTTTCAACAATGAACATCACAATGAGTTAACGACGATTTTTCGCCCTGCCTTGCGAAAACATTTTCCAGCGGTTATATTTGCATCATCCCCCGAAGAAGGCAAGAAAGTTCTTACAATGATTCTCCGCAGGGCTTTATATACTGGGCTTGTTCTTATTATCCGCGAATGTAAAAGTTTTAAAATATGACGCACTCGGTTCTATTTCAAAGGGCGGCGGTTCAAAAGCCCTCATTGAAACGTCATTCCTTTTATCTCTGTCACAAAGGAAATCTAGAAATAGCAGTATCCAAACCCATGGGTATATCACATGATTAAGACTCATATATAATATAACAACTCGACTAAACTTCATAGTCTACGATTTCAATTTTGCAAAGCGTTGCTTTGATTGAATTCCGGATGATAAAGAAAACAAAAGTAGTGTTCCAGCAAAAGTCAGTCAGCTCGCGATTTGGATCGGCTCCAAATTTGGAGAATTATTTCACTAGAACTGGCTCGCCGGAGACAAGTAATGGCCTTGCACATTTTGCGACAGAGATTGTTATATTTTTTATTTAATAAATAACCGAAAAACAAACATACGATCGAAGCATGGAGAAAGAGAGAAAGAGATAAAGGGACGAGAAAAAAAAAATTGGCGAGCTCATCTTATGACTTTTTCCGACTTTTATTTCTAACAGTGTTCTAATAGACCACTTCAGCGATGAAAGAAAATGTCAGCGGCTCCCTCTCCCTCTCTCTCTCTCTCTCTCTGTCTTCTTCTTCTTCTTGCAGAAAGTTTTCTAATTACCGACGCGATAAGTGAAAAAAGTATCTATAGATGCTTTGATGCGCGCCGAACTTTGGCAAGAGTGAAATGCATTCCATTCTTTTTACATGGGCGACCGCGGTGGTGCGGCGTAGACTTTTTGAACTCGCCAAGTGGAAGTTTGCGGGCGCAATTACGTGCGAAAAGTGAGAGTGGCGAGAGGACATCCGAAAATGGGAGATCGATTCGGGCGACGCTGGCTCCCAAAAACTTTGGCGATTATACAAATCGCCTGGATAAACTCGGTGGAATTTTCGTTTTGCTGGCGCGCGGGCTTTTCGGTGAGAGGCAAATCGACGCTCGTTTGTCCCGCATACGACACACCAGTTCGGAACGATTTCTGGAGAACGTGCCTCTACTTCATCGGCTTTATCTGCCGTCAGTGCGGTCGCAGTCTGCCTAGAAAAGAAACTAGAACTCGTTTTACAAATTACCGTGAGTAACGCCAGAATCCGTGAATCGGACCGATAACACTTGAGAGCAAACGCCCGAAGAGAACGAAACTTACTTCGAGATTATGGAGAATTGAATGAGCTCGTGATGAGCGGGATCAGTGCTAAGGAAAACGAATCGTTGCGTGAATCACAGGCATATTGATGAGATTTCGATCGATCGCGCGGCCGCGGTATGCTTCAAAAGCCCGAATAAGAAATGAACCGAAATTTGCCACCGGCTTCGATAATTATTCCCACTCTGTTATTCCGTATGGTTCATTTCACGCGCGCAACCTGATTGCTTTTTGATCATTATCATCCAACATTATTTTTTTTCCTACCTTTCTCTCTCTCTCTCTCTCTCTCTCTCTCTCTCTCTCTTAGCGATTAAATTAATCGCATTAATTCGTCCGATCAATGGGAATGATTTTCAAAAGAATAACATCAACGAGGAATTCAATTCAATTTTCCGAATGCGCAAACCTCAATTTTCATTAAAACGGAATTCTTCGCGATTCAAAATTCCTTGAGCGAACAGCTATCTGAAACTTTCTTTCGCCTATTTCAAGCGAGCGTTAACTACAAGCCCACGTATACGTATATACATTATCCTCTCAGCTTGGGCTTATTTAGGGCGAAGGACCATTTGTCGGTATAAGCTTGGACAGGAAAAATCTTGACGTTCTATTTGTCGTAATTGCGTCGCGAGCGAAGAAACGACCGCAAAAAAAGATTACCAGATGCAAGGCATTTACATAAAGAATAGGCCTTTTGTTTTAAAAGCTGCGGCTTTTTTATTCCGCCTTAGTCGCCCCGCCAAAAAGAACAAACCGTCTCCGATGCCACCGTTCGCGTATTTCTTCAATTTTTTTTCATCCCCCCCCCCTCTTCTTGCTCCCTCTCTCTCTCTCTCTCTCCCCCTCTCTCTCTTTTTCCCCCTTTCTCTCTCGCTCGTTCACGATCTTTCGTTCGGCCACGGTAACTGCTTTGCATGAAATTATTGTAATTTCGTGGTAATTGAATCAAGAGAGAGAAAAAAGAAAAGTGAAAAAAGGACAGTAAGTGTCGTGGCGAAAAAGAATCAACGACAAAAGAAAACGGAGACAAAGCTCGCGGGGGCTGCATTGTTGACAGAGAGATAGAGATAGAGAGGCCGCAGCGACTATTTGTAGCGTTCTCTTTGGCAGTAGTCGCTAAATGAACCTCAATCGACGTCTTCGAAAAGAGACGTCGCGTTGTTTCTTTTCATCGGCGTATATATATTTCTCGTGTGCTTTCTCTGCAACTCTTTCTGTAATGGTATTTACAGCTCGAGCTCGCGTTTAAAATAACGCGCCAGAACATTCATTACTGCATGACAGATCACTTTGACACACATGCGAGCGAAGCAAATGGGGGTGAAAAAAAAAGGAAAGAAGAAAAGCCGCAGAGCTAAAGCCAGAACATTTAATGTCAAGTCGTCGTAATGCAAATTATGCTCTAAAGAATTCCTGCGCTCTTTATTAACTTAAACCATTCGTACGCGGAGCTTAATGCTGTTTGCGCAAGAGGGTATTAGTAATGTCGTAACACTGTATCTACTTACACCTCAAATCCCTGGAATAGAAACGAAATACTATTTCTATTTTATGATATGAAAAAGGATGTAAAGAGACCTAATAAACTCACAAACAAACGAGCCAACGCAATTAACACTGTGCACCTGTTAATTTATTAACCTTCTGTTTCAGAGCGTGGCTCAGCATAGAATAAGATAACCAACTGTACTTTTGCAAAAAAATAAAAAAAAAAAAAAAAGAAAAAGAAACTAACGATACCAAGGGTTAATTAGTTTGAACAAAACACCTGCAACGCGCAATTTTTTTTCTACTTCTTTTTTTTTCGCCTGAAATATTAATCTATAGTATATTATCTTAAGCACGCTGCCCAAATATTTGCATGCCTGGTTATGAAATCTGCAATTTGTTCTTTCGAGTATAGATACATCTTGGACTTTGCGGGTTTTTTGAATTAATTATATCACGGCCTGTGTATATATTCTAAGCGCGGCTTTTTTTTTTTACCCCGGGATATACTCTGTTTGTTTTCTTATCACGTGCGGGACTGCCATTAATTCTTCTGTCGTCGTGATAATTGAATTCTTTGCGAAGCTTGTTATGATAACGGTAATTTGTTTTGAATAAAATAGCCGCACAGTTGTACGGTTACTAACGCGACATTATTCTTCCGCATGCAAACGCGAATCGCGAAAAAACCCACGTTACGGAATCAGTATTATTACTCATATCTATATGAATTTTTATACGAACAGAGTTTGTGCTTCCATCGGCGGATGACATCCACGAATATGGGTTAAAAAATGTTACGTCATTTGATATGCAGGTTAAATAACATGCTCGATGTGAACTTGGCTGACGAAAAATAAAAAAGAGAGAGAGAAAACTTTCAATTAATCATTCCGAAAAAAATTTTTTAGAGCAAAGTTTTTGGGGATTTAAATATACGAACAGTCACATGTCAAAAACGTGAGGTTTGAAACAGGACAAAGTTTGAAGCTTTTGGAGAGATCTCTACAAACTGTCACCAAAAATTTTTGATAATTTTTCACCAAGAAACTTTTTGAAACTTTCTTAGTCGAAGGTAAACGAAAACATTTTTTCATCCCCATGTAGCGGTATTTTCATTCACAATGCCATATTTGCGTTTGTAGTTACTCTTCGCCGTTCCTTTGTTCTTTACCTTTGCAATTTTCATAATTTCGCCAACGATTTTTGCGCAAGCCTGAAACGTGTTCTTTTTTTTTTTTTTTTTTTTTTTTTTTTTTTTTTTTTTTTTTTTTTTTTTTTTTTTTTTTTTTTTTTTTTTTTTTTTTTTTTTTTTTTTTTTTTTTTTTTTCATTTGAAAACAGAAAAAAAAAAAGATTTAATTAACGTTCAACAATGGTAGATTGTCAAATAAAACGGCGTAATCTCATCCACGTAGAGTTAATCAATATTTTTTCAGTTGAACGTGAAAAATCTGCGCCATTCTGTTTGTGGCATATTCTGATTTGAACATTTGACTGAAAGACCTCTCGGAACTTTTTAAAACATTTTCTGAAAAAAGTATTTTCAGGTACAGAATTCCCAAGTATTTCATCACATTATCAAATTGTTATGACTTTCCTTAAATGTTTAGTCAAAATTAACATTTCTTTAAAACGGGGATTCATGTATGTTTTAGTTTGAAATTTGTTCAAATTGTATAATAAAGTTTTCATTGAATTAAAATAATATTCTGAAAAAATAGACTGTTAAATTAAGAACCAAATCATTTACAGATACAGTGCAGACTGCAGAGCCGTATACGTTATTCGAATATTTGGCAATTGTTCAATAGTAAAAAAACATCTTTCATATTAAAAAATTTGACTTCATTTACAGTACAATTTTCAAGTCTAAAAGTTGTTCTGTAAACAGTCCATTTTTTACATCCTTGCTGAAATCTCTCATCGATAATAAGTTCATCGTAATTTCAAGAAAAGGAAAACAACATCTATCCAATTCAAGAAAAAGAAAAAAAAAATTGTTCTTTCACTACAATTTGGTTGATTGAAAAAGAAAACAGCTGTTTCGTAAAGCCGTCATCCAGCTTTAATGGAACACAGATTATGCGAGTTGAAATCGTATCGGATTTCGAGGCTCATTTGTGCAATTTGGTTTTCTGCTCGCTAGGTGGTTGCATCAATATTCAAGATCTTTCTTTGCTCGCGTTCTGCGGAGCTGTGTGGGTACGTTTGCTCACGTCGTGGTCGTCTTTATTGAGGCCGCCAATCTATTAGGGCAACTCGGGAGGAGGGCGAAAGCTTGAATTTATGCCGAGACTACAAATCTTGGCTTGGCTCGGCGCGCCGCACTGAGTAGTCGCTGTGAGAAGAGCCGAACTAGGCTCAATTCTGGAGTGCTAGTTTCGCGGCGTGCATTCCGAAGCTATCGATTATTCGACGCAAACACGTCCATTAAGATATCTAGGAATAATTCGCACGTATCTTTATGTTTCAGGCCATTTACGCTGCGAACTGTTTCTTATATACGGAACCTTATTTTTACGATAATCGAATCGACAAGAAATGCATTCGAATCCGTATAAATACGAAACAATTCTGAATTGCGAGAGATAGAGCGCGCGCGCGCACGCTTTTAAATATTATCAACAAACAGGGATGTAAATTTGCTGGTGTGTGCTTGATAAAAAATTTAAATAACATTAGCCCATATAGCAATATTTAGTTAGATTTACGTTGGTTTGGAGTCGGTCAAAGTCGTCCCGATGTTTCTTTCTGTTGTCGGATCAACGTTGGTTTAACGTCTACTTCACGTCTTCACATAGCGTTGGTATTGTAACGTTTGTTGTTGGCTCAACCTCACCCTGGTAAATAGATTTACTAGATTTGCTCCGGAAACTGGTTTAATATTGGATTTTTTTATAAATTATTATTATTTTTTTTTGGTTTCGAAAGTATGTAACTATTACATACATTTTTACCTCAAAAAGGTAACATTCAAAGAATTTTTTCAGTTCAATTTTTATCAAACTTTGGTAGAGTTCAGTAGACCGGGGCTCAAAAAAAAGTCAGTTTACTTGCGGGGAAAAAAAAAACATGAGGCGATGCACCACCACCTATTGGCAGAAATGAGAAATATGACGTGGGTTTTTTTAAATTAAAAGTTTGAAATATGCATAATTTTAGTTATTACTTTTTGGAATAAAAAATGGATAACATTTGTTTAATTTGTAACGTGCTAGAAGATGTAAGTTAACGATGATTAGCAACATTAATCATCATAATATTAATATCACTCTAACGTTGGAAACAGAAACAATATAGTCTATAAGAAATATACTCTATTTCTTAATAGCGTTATAAACTATGGCTAATTTATTAAAGTTGTTCCAACGTCACAAAAATACTTTGTTTCCGAGATGGTTTATCAACGTTATATCGACGTTAAATCGTCGTTGGCTAATAACTCTCGCTATCTAACTCAAATTTATGAATATATTTTGTAACGTTGATTTGACGTGATTGTAAGGACGCTTATCGACGTGAGTTAAATACAGTTATACAGTGTAGTATGAACGGAGATACTTCGTTGGTTAGCGACGTCTGCGAAACCAACGTTGAATTGACGTTGGAACAACTGTAGCGTTGGAAATTTCTGCATGGGAGGTGGACCGAGCATATAGAACGGAGTCGAAAAATTCTTTTGATAAAAGTTAGCATTAGCGAGGCAAAATAGAAAGAAGTTGGTCGCGTGGAACTAGCGTCGGAACTCGAAAATTTATGAATTATGTGACCTAAATGTGTAACGTAAAAATGCACAAGTTCATCTTCGCGCATAGACTTGTTATATAACGGCTGGATCAACAGGCAGGCCGATGTATAAAGTCGTATATAGGAAGAATGGTAAGAGGTTACGCAAAGTTTCTGGAAGATATAATTCCGTTCGATGGCGGAGTGCTGCGAAGTTTGGGGATGGAATGAAGGCAGCAAGCAAGAAAAAGGGGGTCGATGGGGCTGTCGGTGGATAAGTAGTGAACAAACAGTCGTAAATAATCACAACGTAACCCTTTTACGGAGGCTCAAATGCACAGTGGCTGGCTGTCGGAGATAAAGCGAACGCAAAAAGCAAGCGAGCGAGGGCGATGGAACGAGCAGCAAACCACCAGCCAAGATTACATAGAAACTTCAACGGTCTCGGTTACTTAGCTTTCTTGACTAAAATGGGCGGCTTCGGGATGGGTGGCGCTACTTGCCTAGCTTTATTAGAACTGATAATGTTACCGCGAAGAGCCAGAAGGAAATTAGTCTTATTGAAAATGAGCTCCCTCCCCTGCCAAAAGAATGCCAGTTGAGATTTGGGTTCGTTCGGCGAATCTTTGTTGCTCGCCCGCTTTGATCCATGAATCGGGTTTGTTAATAGTACGCGCCATAACTTCCGCGCAGCATTATTACTGATTCTCTTCGGCGTTTCGCTGTTTCTCGCGGTTAGATGTAAAACTCAAAATCGCAAAAGTTTTTGAATTTATGGTTCGTAGCTTTGAATCGCCACTAATTGTCCAGTTAAAAGAAACTTTCACGCGGCCATACTTTACTGAAGCGATCCGATTAATTATGTTGCTTCTCAAACTGGGTCAAGTTGTTTTTTAAACGTAACAGTGAACCCCTGCGTATCTTCATTTAACCAGTTTGACTTTGCCTTCACTAACACACGGTATCTTTTGCAAAATTAAAAAGTGTACGCTGTACACGTCTGCATGCTGCATATTATGATGATAACACACAGTTGAACGTTCAATTTACTATCCATGAGAATGGAAACAAAGTTTTATTTCCGAATACTGTAAATTGTTTAATCAATTTTGGTAAGAAGTTAATAACAAAATTGAAACAAAAACAAATGATAAATCTTAGTCACGTTTAAAAAGCAATGACAGTGAGATATTTTGCAGGAAGGTGATTAAGACAGACCAATAGCAATGTGAAAAATAAAGAGATAAGAGAATGAGAGGCTTGGGCCAGTATGTAAGTGAATCTAAATTTCGAACGAGTCTAATTAAAGACTTTATATCTCATTCATCTACTAATTATGTATACGTATATTTTATTCAATATCTTTTCTGCTTCCAGAACTTTGTATCATACATTTTTCATTACTATCTCTTGATACTTCACCTCTTTCAAACCTACTACAATTGCATATTTTTTTGACATTTATCTCTTACTATCATTAATATTAGTTCATCATTCTATACATTTTCATCATTACATTGTGTTGATAGTCATATTTGATCTTATTCACCTTTGGAACCTTCGATTTATTGCATTTTTGCGTACGACAACCTCTGTACAGTGGTTTTCTATTAGTTCTCTCTCGTTTTGGTATAAACGGTGAACAAATTTTTTCCTCCGACAAATCATTTGTTCATCTCATCTCGACCATTCACACGTTTTCTTTAATCATAATTTGCCTCACTTATTTTTTGCACCTTTTTTTCATATTTTTCTCAAATTTTATTAACGAAAAATTCCAAATTTTCATCATCACAGCGTTATTAATTCTGTCCCATCTATGGATTTGAAAATACTTTCAACTGATATACAATATTATATAGAAACAATGTTGCAAATCGATGTATTATGCTGTTCAATTGTAAATAATTGTGCATTTCCAATTTATCCAACTAATGCTTTGACTATTAATTGAATTTATTACATAGACTACCAAAATGCAACACAACGCTAAGCACAGTACATTAATTAATATCATATTCGACAATTAATGGTTTGATTTGCACTGGACGATAGGGAATCAAGAGATAACCACTGCTTTATTCTGTAACATTGATTATCTGTTGTAATATTAAAATTAAACTTTTGGTAGTAAATACATACATAACCTGTAAATGTTGTTTTCCGAATGACTTGTACATTATTTTGGTAACGTGTACGTCGCATAACAGCTTGTTGTAATATTTTGTGAGCGATCAAAAAGTTTTATCTTTTGTACTGAAAAAAAAAAAAAAAAAAAAAAAAAAAAAAAAAAAAAAAAAAAAAAAAAAAAAAAAAAAAAAAAAAAAAAAATGGTGAGAAGGTAAATGTGATATTCAAACAAATAAGCATGTATTTTTATATCAATCATAGAATGCTCTGAAAAGAGACTTGTGGTTTTGTTTGAAACTTTGTTCACCATGCATATGTTTTGATAGTTATAGATATAACTGATTCGTCTGTTGATTATTGACTGTCGTTAAATATTAAACCAAAAAGCATTTGACATCAGTCAGCCTGTTGATGAATTACATGCTCGAATATATGTCCATGCCATCGGGATTGAATTTTGAGACAAAGACGTAGAAAATATGCAAATGCAAATTTCGTTTTTTGTACATGTTTACGAGACTAATAATTTTTTATACCTCCCTTTAATGTTTGTTTGCTCAAGTTTATGGAACTTGAATTTTTCAGCGTCCGCAACTTATGGTCATAAACTGAAGCTTTTCTTGTTGGAAATTTATTGAAAATGCATTCGGTAAATTAATCGACGTAAGCAAAGTTGGTAAGACGTCGAAAAAAAAAATATTGTCTGCCTTGGCACTTGTGAAAAGTATGAGACTTTTACGAGTAACCCCGTATTTATGGATTATCATGCGGAATGAGATATATTGCATGATCCAAATCTATAGTATCGGATCCTCGTTTGGGTATTCGTTTTAATTTCTCATGATTGTAATTAATTAAGATGCCAAATTCAAAACGGTTACAGAATAAAGAAATGAAATGGAATGATTTGTTCACACTTGAGTAATTCTTTTTTTTTTCTTTTTTTTTCCATCATTCTATTATCATTCATGTGGTTTAGATTTTTGAAATGGAATCCGATACATGGGTGCTCTTCCTCAGACAATTGATTAACAGGAAGAGCTGAATTTTCAAACTGATCAGTATGCCTTCCAGTTGAATCATTCGTGAAATCGAATAGGAGAAAGGTCAAACTGCGCGTAAATCGAACAGAAATAAATTTTTCGTTTTTAAGTAGCGTCAGTTTACCCCGTAGCACTGACTGCTAGTCTCTTGTATATATAAGCATAAACACGAGTTTCTCAAATGTTCCGCACAAATTTACGTATCTTTGTTTTCATGGAACGTTCATCAGAAAAGTAAACACATTTTCCAAATATTCTGCGGTGAACACAAATGATGATGAATGCTTATCATGGGAAAAACAAATTAGTGCTGTCAGTTTTTGAGAGTAAAAACCAATCTAATAGAAATTTCGATCTAAAACAATTTTGTACGATGGGAGTGCAGCAGTACAGTTTTCAACGTTAGAATAGCACGGTAGTTAAAATAAATTAAATTAATTGGTGCAATACGGACGGAGAGAAGGAATCAGCATTCAATCATACTTGAAATCAAATTTATGAAAATAGAAAATGACTGTCAAAAATATTGTATAAATTAGATAAGAAAACTGTAACGTTCAAGCCATAAAACATAAAATACAGCGAACAAAAATCGAACTCAAAATATATGTCACTGTTCAAGCAGAACGATAAAGCGCGAATAGTAAGCTGCTTTACTCCAATAAATATTTCGAATGTAATTTTATTGCCCTGCGATGCATGTTAGGCGAATTTAGTTAATGATACAGACAATCAACTTTCAACCTTTCTAACCCACTTTTACTCTTTTATTTTTCTCAGACAAAAGAATCGCGATCAAATTGGCGAAATAAAAAGCACGTGAAAAATGCTTTTTTAACAGGGATCAAAAAGAATTCGCAAAGTTTGTTAAACGCATTCCGCACTTACGTAAGGGATTAATTTTTAGATCATAAACTGTCTCTCGTTCGTTACACAAGTAACACAATGACAAAAGCGAGGCAGAAACTGCCACATGGATGACGATTAGGGGGGAGGTAAAAATGGTTTAACATCAAAGCGCGTCGATTCGGAGGGTTATTTCTAACATGTAAGTCTTCACGTGATTTCATAAAAGCTAGTGACGATATTGACGTCTGATACCGTAAGCACGTATCCAACTTCGATCAGTGTGCCACACGTGAACTATCATTCGAGTCTTAGGAAATAGGGGAGATAAGAGTCGCATACCTTAAATCCATTACGGCTATACGACTGCTCGAAGGCAAAAAATGGAAAACTCCAAGTAGAAATTGGTATCCACGCTATCCGTGATCATTGATATCTATAAAATTTGCACTTGTATAATGCTCGTAGCTGACCAAGCCTCTTACTGCATGAACCTTGTACTTTTTCTATCGACCACGAAACTACTCGTCATTTCATATCAAATGTCGCGAGAGCTTTGCATTATCAAAATTGAATCTGCCCGCATTTTAACGGACTAACTTCGTGGAAGTACGTAAATGAAATTATTCCCTCTCATAAGTACGTGAAACACACTTATGCAGTTAATTTTCGCTCGAATTTAATATGTTTTCGTTGTAATTTTGCTATTTTTCCGGGTGTTGATCCTGAGATACAAGCATATCCGATTTACACATCATAGCTTTATGTTTTAAATTGTGTGCATCAAACAATGAAATTGGTAATGCAAAATATTAATCTTCAAATTTTGTGAAATACAAAAAAACCCTTTTGAATGTATGTCACGTAAATTTTGATAGAGTTGATTTATTTCGTTTTAAAATCTTATTTCAAACGCTTGAGATTAAAAGTATTTCATTTCAGAAGCTCACTATGAATTAGAACATGAATCAAAATTTTTTGGAGCATTATTGTTTCCTCAAAATAAAATAATAGTGTACAAAATTGTACAATTGATGAATTAAAACGTTTTGACTTCAACAAAACTTCATGTGTATTAACACTTGAATTGCATGAACAATTTTATACAAAAATATATTTTTATGATTTAATCACACAGCAATATTTCAAATACGAAAAATTAAACAAAAATAAATATGTCAACCTCTTGAATTGAATTTTGTTGTTTCAATTCCACTGTGTTTTATTCTTCACTACAGTAACATTTTGTTTCCGGTTTATGCTTCATTAATTTAGTGAGATTTCATTTTAATATACAAAAAGATTCTTTTATGCAGGGATTTTTATAATTCGATATTTTCAAATTTTTATATTATATTAAAAAAAAAAACGCTTTGTTGCAAATTTGCATTCAAACTGCAAATTCAAAGTTGTGCTTATTTGATTTCAGCGAACGCAAAGCCATTGACGTTTGATGAGGTGTACAACCAAAGTAGCCCAACAAACTGCACCGTGTATTGCGGTGGCCTCACCAATGGTTTAACAGAAGAACTGATGCAAAAAACTTTTGCACCATTCGGATCGATCCAAGAAATCCGCGTGTTCAAGGACAAAGGATACGCTTTTGTTAGGTACGTACCAGGTTTTTCCCAGGAGTGAGATTTCTGATAAACTCCTCTACAGAGCGAAGCTCACGTTTCGTTTGCATCCGAACAAAAAGTTTTCAAATATCTTTCATTTAATTTATCATTCTGGAAGGTGCAACTTTTTAATCTTTATTTACTCTGTCATGTATAAGACTTGTCTGGCAATAAAGAGTCTGTCGTGACCTGTCTCAACGTGAACTAACGAGCGCCTTGAAAGGTCGATGGGGTGCGTTGCGAGGGTGAAAAACGAGACGAGAAAAGTGAAAGGAAGACGTGGCAGTCTGAAATTCATTCTCCTTTAGAAACCTTTCGTAACGTAGAGTCCATCTTTTTCTTATAGTGAAAAATCTATTTTCCAATAAATTTTGCAAGACGACCAATCACATTCGTCTTCCAGGGCTTAAAAATGAACTAATTGCATCAAGCTGAAATACAATATCCGGTGTGTGATGAATATTTCACTTGTTCGACGCCATTCATCACATTTGAAACACGTCGTTTACTGAATACTAATGAATGTGAGGTGACCCCAATCAAATAAAGACTTATTATTTTCTTGACTGATGAGTTGAAAGTCGATTTTTTTCTACCATTTCATTCTCTCAATCTCTTTTTTTTTTCTTTTTCGACGAAAAAAAAAAAAAAAAGAGAACTAGATGAAATTCAAAGACGAATAATAAAATATTTGAAAATCTTGGAACGTATCCCTCCGGAATCCGTAGCTTTTTCCTTCGAATCATCTGTGTTCGAAGACTGACTAGCTTCTCTAATCCCCGCGGACTTTACGTCTTGCTTGTCGAGCATGTCATAGCACAATGAATAGTTCGTCTCCGTTGAGTCCTTGTGAATTAATAGAGCGCAGTTGAAGACCCGAGAGATTCAGTGGTCTCAGGCAAGAGACAAATGTTCCGGTCTTTGGTAGCTTTATAACCCATCGTCAATTTGACGTTGGCTTCGACTTTTCGTTCCGATGCCTAAGATTCACTTAGTAAGGCGTCGATAACATTTTCAGGATCTTAAACAGATTCTCATAGATTAATCAGATTAAATGCCACTTAACAGCGTGTTATATGGTGCTCTGACATGTCCTATTATGTTTTATGATTATAGAAAAAAAACTTGGCTATAGAAACTTAACGAACATTTGTTTTGTTTTGTGTTTCTAAATTACAACTGACAGTGAATCTTTGAAAAAAATTGGATTTTTAATTCACTATTTATTCTGTTTGCAATTTATATAAATGCTCTAGTACCAAAAACATATACTGCGACATCGCTTTCGATTTGGCTAAATTCCAAATTAAAGAAAGTGAAAATCTTGCTCAATCTTTAATCCTTAATTATCAAAGTCTCGAACTTTTTTTTTTTGCAGTTTCAGTTTGGACGTTATCTCCGATGTCTTACTATTTTAAAATTTTCTGCAGTTCATTTTTCAATTATCAGTCTACGTATAGAGCTCGAAACTAAGATTGATTGAATATCAAATTATAATCAGGTTGAAATTCAAGTCTACAGAGTTTCTTGATCGGATAACGTTATAAAGTATGCATAAAAAACTTTTCAAGTATCTAATTTGCATACGTTATGTTTCAGATTTTCCACGAAAGAATCAGCTACGCACGCTATTGTGGCGGTGCACAACACGGATATCAATGGCCAAACAGTGAAATGCAGCTGGGGCAAAGAAAGCGGCGACCCGAACAACGCTCAACAAACAGGACAGGTATGGAACGTGTTTGCTTGACTCAAATTCTTATCAAACTACAAATAATTTTCTGATAAGTCGACGCAACGCTTCTGGCACGAAAGGCATTGCCACGCTTAAATATAACTAAGTTGAATTCCCCAATTTCGTGTCCTTATTTCGATCTCGTCAAGTTAGACTTGAGCTGACATATTCATCAGTGGTTTCATGCACTGCTCCACTCCGATTTGTAGAAGCGACAGGTCTCTTTGCAATTAGAGCTGATAGGACGAGTATATACGCTCGAGGAGGGAATAGAGAAAATGAGAGAGGTCAGCCCCTTAGACTGTTCCGTAGCTACTTCCATCAGTCCGTCCTCGCCAAACCTGCGACACAGCTCTAATTGATCCCTATTCCCTGAACGCACAACTCTGACTACCAACCGTGTTAGAACTTCTATTGCTATGATGCCATCATAGTCCCAAATTCATAGTTCAAAGGATTCGCGACAATTTTAAGGTGTAATTTTGCAAAATAGACCGTTTTTGTTTTAATTTTGAATGATACACGCTCTTCATAACATCCTAAGACAGCATCTTCAATTTCAATGCAAAATTGACTGATTTTTTTTAAATGCAAAATACTTATAAGTTAAGAGCAATTAAACAAGTTGATTACTACTTACAGTATGCAATATTAAAAAAAAAATAGAGTATTATTTTTTAGTTACATGCCATTTTAATTCTTAAATGCAAAAAAGATGCCCTTTACTTATCCATACGTTTGCTCAAACCTCAAAGAAAGTATTAACATTTATGTTACATGCACCTCACGTATATGCTCATTTTCCCCTGGGTACACAATATGAGTGAATAATTTTCAAATCAAATTAATGAACGATCGACTGACATTTATTTTGGTTTTGTAGGCTTTGTCATCCGCAACGTATCCGTACTACGCAGCAGCCGCGGCTGCGGCAGCAGCAGCTGCTGGTGTCACTGGAGTAGGTGGAGTCGGAGGAGTTGGAGGAGCCGGCCAACTTGGCTACTGGTATCCACCACAATCTTATCCCACGACAGCAACGCAAATGCAAGCTGGTGGATTTCTTCAAGGAATGCAAGGATATACGTATGGACAATTTGCGGGATATCAACAAGCTCAATATATGGGGTAAAATTCAGGATCGAATATATTTTTTGAATTCTCATTTGTTTGATGATCAAAACACTTCCACATAGAATTCAACATGAAACATTATATGAGTCAAATATTGTTTACCGTTTGTCACCGTTTGTTAGTTTAATTGAACGAGATTTTTCGAAAGCTGTTTAGTGGTTTTGTGTTATTAGTCTGTTTAATTTATCCTTTGATATTTCGATGATTGGAATATTGATATTTCCAACGTTCGTTTATATTTGTTCTCACTTTAATTCAACTAAATTGTCATGATACGTGAGCAATGATTTTATTGTTCTTATAATTGTGACATTTAATATATGTTCTGTTAGTAATTTGTGTTGAAAGATAATGTCGAAAATAAATTAATCGTTCAGAACTCTGTTGACATGTTAATATTATTTTACTGCTTGTTTGTAATAAATTACTCATAATTTACGTATCAAATATAAAATAGTCAAAGATATTTTGACTAAATGTAAATGATGATATTTGCTATTTAGAACATGTTTTACACAGATGTTCACCAAATTTCAATACAAGTGCGGAGTTTATAACGCTCATAGAGGTTTAGTACAACTTCATTGTTGTATGCTAATTATAGACCAGTGACATTAAAATAAAGTACTGTCAACAAAAAGTTACACACGTATTATATTCGTTTTAGTAGCTTTGAAATATCACTTGAATCTGTGTTAATGTGTTAAATAAGCACAGTACATAAACGTTTAATTTATTAACTAGTACAGCAAGGATCATGTTCAGTTTACAAGCAGCAATCATTGTATTTATTTTAGTCGCTTTTATATGATTTATCATGTTATCAGTCTACAATTAATCATAAAACGGGTATACTAGTAAAACATATAATTCTACAATGGATAACATATCAATAGATATGGAATTAATAGTAAGCGCGTAATTCAGTCGAAATTCAAATAATACAATATTCACCACCTGCGACTATGTATTACAAATAAATCTATTTTGTAATCAGGATGGGAATGGGGGTTCACGCGGCTGGCACAGCCGCTGGATGGGGACAAGGCTTGCCTGGAGGACCCCAGTTGCCCCCACACCATGCTACAACAGTAACGGCGCCTCCTGGCGTACAAGCTGCTCCACCACCTCCTCCTCCTCCTGCGCAGATGATGGCTTATCCTATGCAACAGTTTCAGGTAATCATTAATACTTGATGAAAATAATCTCTAAATGCACGCACCTCCTATTTATTTCAACGTCAGTTTCAAATTATAACTATACCTATAATACACTCAACTGACCTGCATACAGCAACTATTATTTGGATGTTTTTACTTTTCTATGTCATCATGCTTTACATACATGATTTCTTTTCTTTTTTCAGCCTTTTTTTTATTGAGCATCATTTATTTACTGATGTTAATTAAAACAAATTGTGTTATTTAATTTTGTTACTTTTTTCCCTAGTACTTACAAATGTTGTATTAACAAGTTTGTAATGCTACAAAAGTAATTTGTAATGAAATATCTGAACTATAAAATAATTAAAATAATTAAAAACAGCTTGAACAATTAGACTCTCAGACGAAATTACATGCAGCATGGTGATTATATACAACACATGCAAAAGCGAACAGTAGGTACACTTTTAGCTTGCCTCAGCCTTGACTGCGAATATGAATAACGAATTCATTGCCCAAGACGAAGACAAGAAAGTATGAGTAGTTGTTTAAAGCTGGAGTAGTAATTTCCCGCTCTTTTACCGCACTATTGAAAGCCATTTCGAGAATGGTTAAGTAGTAAGAAAATGACATGCAAACTATAATAAACATTCGAATTCGAGGCTGAGTTGAGTAGTACATGCATGAACGTAGCAAATGTATTTGCATTATAATCTAAGAGCAACATTCGCACATTGAGACAACGTAGTGCATTAGTTCCAGATACATGAAACAAATGGATTGTAAAAAAAATATTTCAATTTTAGCCGTGATATATATCAACGTACATGTTTTTTGTTCAATTCATTGACTTGGTTCATCAACAATTACAACAGTAAAAGCCCTGAACATGATACACTGCAAGGTGATATGGAAAGCTGGTTTGTTTAATAAAAACGAGTAGAAATCGGACGAACATTGTTTTTATAAAATGTACATTATTTATTTATATTTTATTTGCAAAAAAAAAAAAAAAACTTCTTGTGTAATCTTTTGATCCTCAAATTAAGCTTTCATATCACTTTGAACTCATCATTCAACTTGTAAAGTGATTCATCATTTGACTGAATTTTATTTGTTTAGTAGTTATTTGCTACAAGACTTAATTCGTGATACAGATTAATGATCTTGATCAATTTTCTTAATAATATTAAACTGTAACGTTGTTTTGACCAAATTTATAATGAGTAATTCCTTTTATGTCAAAATCATAAATGTGCGTCCAAATCAATCCATCTGTTTTGATGTAATTTAGATTTCTCAACTTAACACTCCTTTTTGAAATTCGGACACCAAGACTTAACCACCATTTGTGTGTTGAAATGGTAAAGTGTGTTCTTGGTTGCGGTCCAGCTAGCGGATGAGGACTGGCTGACGCCTAGCCTTCTAGTGTGATGGTAAGCAAGCACATCCAATCAACAGGAACAACAACTTATACTACAGCAACAGCGACATCAGCAAACGACATCGCCATTTTATCTGACATCGTTTTTACTGTTAGTGGTAACAGAAATGAAACGTGAAGGAGCACTGATATTAAAGTCAAAACAGCTTGAAGAAACGAAAATAGAGTGAAAGAAAAAACAATATGAACTGTGTAACTAGTAAATTATTCTCGTCGAATAGAAGGAAGTCAAAACAAAGCAAATAAAAAATAGAAAAGCAAACGAAAAAAAATAACGCAAAATTGTCCTGCGCAGAATCTCACCTCCCGGGTTCCATAGCCTAAGCAATCTAGATGTAAGAGAAAAAATACGTTTAACAAAGAAAGGGTTTATGAAAGAGTCGAGATCTGGTGATGGACCCAGCGTATAACGAGTTGCGTTAGGTAAAACGTTGTTGTATGATACAAGAAAAAAAAATATATGAAAATATCTGATAGGAAAAGCTGTGCAATGAAAGTGATCAGTGGGGCAAAAGATATTCGGATCCATTATTTTTGTAGACTTTGTGAGCAAGGACGGCGAAAAAGGAATGTTGCTACTTGTCTCCTGCGGGTCCTGCCGAGCGACGCGAATTTCCGCGCGCGCCACTGTCTTATATATAAATATATATAAATATATTTAAATAAATATGAGTATGAATATATCTAATAACGAAACTGTATAAACGTAGCAAGAGCGAAACAAAGTATGGGTTAAAAGCAAAAAAAAAAAAACCTAGGTAGATAGGCATATTACAATGCAGCGTTGGTTGCATGCGAGCCGAAATCCAGATAACTATTTTACAGAGTCGCTCGTGCGTCGGCGACTTTTTTAACCAAAGATTAGATTTTTATATAGTTGTACAATGAACATATGTATACACAATCGTTTTAACTACGCATATTGCGGAAAATTTAAGCAGAGGAAAGAGTCGGATTTCGGCTCTATCAACCAGTTAAACGCCAGTTACTGAAATAAATTCAATTGTGACGTGAACCAACCGCTAATCGCTGCCTCGATTTGTTTTGAATTCTGATTTATGATTTGTATATTTTTTCTTTTTCGTTTTTTTTTTTTTTTTTTATTATTATTCGATTCCTACAGATTTTTGGTGCGCGACTCGGTTAGTCTTCTGTCAATAAAGAATGCGCACATCCGCTAGCAAATTAAAATTGAGTGATTCCATGCCGAATGATGAACTAGAGTATTATTGTTATTCCATTTAGTTTGAGTTTAAATATATTTTTGTAACGTCGACATTCAATAAATTCTGGGCGCATTTGATATGGAATAACACCCGATCGGTGATAATTCGAGACTATTAATTATAATGGTCGGATCAACTGTACGGGCTCACGAGTCAAACAAATTGTAGTTAGAACATTGCACACAGCACAAAACTTAGAGTTTTAGTAATTGCATTTTCTTGTGATCGCGCGTCCTGTCCGTCTGCGCCAACTATTGGAGGCTCATCGTAATGATCTTGATAATAAAAAAAAAAGAAAAAAAAAAACAGAAACTGAATTGAAACCAACAAAATAAATAAACGATTCTACAAACGGTGCAAATCATTCGCTGCAAATTTTTGGATTTCATTCACAGATTTCACGAAAATTAGTTGCAAACATGTTGAATGTATAAAATACTTTCACGCCTTGACCTTTAACCTGGATTACGAAAAAACGAGAGCTGCCAAGCGGCGTAAAAGTGAAAAAGAAAAATCCGAAAGCCTGCAAAGTGGTAAATTGAGATAGACGAAAAGCAATTTTATTTTCCGTTGATGGTTATTAAAACGTACTAAATCGATAACAAAAAAGTTCTAAAGGGAAAATTGCGAGACAACAATTCTAGTTTGTTGCAGTTGAAGTTTTTTCAATCGTTCGTAAAAAACGTGGCTGCAATGATGTGTTATCAACTTAGACCGTATTACCATTTAGACACCTAGAATCGCTAGGACTCAAAACAAAAAAAAAAGATAAACGAATTTTCTTGTTTCGTGCGACGATTTTCAAACGTACAAAATGAATTGTCAATTGACCGTGTGTGTGTAATCAAAAAGACTTGTGTATATATATATTGTAATATATAAAATCGATGAGAAGGCTTGTCGTGTGATAAATGAGCATCAAAATTTGAATATTAACTCAGAGGGCGATTCCAAGAATTGCTCAAGCGCAAAAATCAAATAATTGAATTCGCGTTGAACTTTGACAGTTTACTTTTGTCAGTGACAGTGATTTTTCTATTTATCATAGTTGCTTAATATGCAGAGTACAATTTTAGCCCGTAAGCATCAATCAAAGATTGTAATAATAATAATGACACTCATACGTTTGCAGCATCCACGTTTTTTTCGAATCTCGAGCCTTGCGAGGACACGATCGACGGAGCATGTTATAAAGTATATATGTGAACAAAAAAAAAAACGATATATCTTAACGTCATGTTACCCAAAATTATTTAGGACATAACCTGGTATTTTCTAGTTAATCTTATGCTTCAACAAGACAATAAACTTGAGTTTTCAGAAAACTCGAGAGGGTCTTTGATTCTTTTCAATGCGTGGTCAAGAATTTTATTTTTATTTTGAACAAAATAATGAACAGAAATCCATCAAATTATCAAACAGAAATATTCATTTATACAATTCTCTTAATTGTTAATCAGGTGACTGAATAATTTAGGGGAACAACGTGCATGATTGTAAAAACTTGAGCTGTTAGATTGATAACACGGTGCATAAGCGTATATGTACCATGAGTGTGAGTAATAAAGCAAAACTGAAATAAAACCATATATAAAATCATTAATAACTGAAAGATCACGCACGTACATGTGAAATGAAAGCAAGAGTGCAGCATCTCGTGTATAAGCAAAAATAAACGAAAAAAAATGTAAATTATTAGGTAGGTAAAATAATTAGAAATTTAGTGAATTCGGTGAATAGCAGTGTGTGAGGCGTAAGCTGCCGTCGTAAAAGTAGAACAAATCGATTTTAAGATAAAAAAAGGAGGCTTGTTTTTTTTTTTTTTTTTTTTTTAATCACTTGGTGTTTCTTTGTTTTCTAATCTTCTGACCCAACCGCTAGAAGATGTGGCTTTTTAAGCAATCTTATAGACCGGAGGCTAAGGAGTCGACTGTTGAAGTTTTAGTATTATGATGCAAGTGGGCACAAATGTTGGTAAAAATTTAAACGGGCATGATAATCTGTATCTGATCGGTACTTCTTCATGAGCAGTCTAACATTTTATTCAGAGACAAACTCTGCTGTACCGAAATGACCAACACACGTGTAAAAATGAACCTGTGAAATTTATCTGAATTTTTATAAAGTCACCAAGTTTAGAATCTTCAAATCACAGTACCGCTGAAGGATTTTGTTTACAGAATGGCTTCCACTACAGCTGCAATAAAACCGAGCATGGTCGCAGATAAATCACACTTCAGCCCGTTTCTAGTTTTTACTATAGAGAAGTGTTTTTTTCAATTTGTGCACTGACGAAGAAGGGTTTGATGTGTGTATAAACATTCAAACAGGTGTTTGAAATAGCAAATTTATCATAGAAACTAACCTCTAATATACAAACACAAGCTGAAAACACTCGTAAATGTTGGTGTGGAACAACAGTATTTCGAAACCAAACAGTCATTTTTACACCGCAGTTAACTCAGTCTACAAAAATAAGCTGTCAGCTTGCAACGCAGCAAATGCGAAACAATTAATGAAAAAAAAAAAAAAAAAAAAAAACCAAAATGGGAATGAATAAAAAAAAAGGTTGAGTTTTGCAGCAGCTCTCCGAATGTAAATTTACAGTTCTATAAGAGCCAATTATCGGAACTCACGCACAGATTACAAAAAGAAATAGTAAGAATAATAATCGTACGGTTAACATTATAAGTACTATACTCATACACACGAGGACATGTGATTTAATGTTGACGTGGTGGTACGGTTTACGTGGCCCGACCATGTAGTAACAAATTCAACGATTAAGCTATAGGCCAACCGGTCGGGTTAAAGTAGCACGTGCCACTAGCGTAAATCTGACTGTAAATAATAACATGTTTGGAACAGCCGAGTTCCATTTCCAACAACCAATTTGACAGGTAAACCTCAGTCTTATTTAGCTTGAATGTAACCATTTTTGTACTAAGGATCTGAGTTTTTACGACACGTGGACGCGAACTTTTTTATATGACAGACTCGAGTTAGATCCCCCTGAGTTTAGTTGGACATTGAAATTTGTGAAGAACGGCACCAAGCGAGCCTTATACACGAGTCCGGTGAATCCCGTCCTAGAAAGTCAACAATTAAAAACCAGAACACCAGCTAGGACTAAAATGATGTTTTTCGATTTGCTTGAGCGGGGGCATCCGAACATTTGCTTGATTGTCAACTTGTTCGCACTTTCTGACGATCGCAACCGTCTTGTTTCTCCTCCAGTCCGTTCGAGAGAATGATATACGCTTTGCATTCTTATATCGTTGCAAAGCTTTTGGATTACCAATTCTTACGCCTCCTTATTGAGACCCGACGAGAGACCTTATCGCGTGACAGCTGACAATCACTCAAGGAAACATATCCTCAGGCGAAATCGAGGCTGCATATCCCTCTTATCGCGGTGGATTTGCCTGGATTTCAGAATCGAGGCTTTCGGAGCAATCAATTTTGCACATGAATTCGAAATATAAATTTGAACAATTTATTGTTTAACATTTTCATTACCATCAGTTAGCATAAGTTCAGAATCTTAGTGGCTGATCCTAATCTTAAAATGGAAATTCGTGAAAATAGACTATGATAATCTCTGTTTGGTAGATACGTAATGGCTGTTGAAGGTTTTTGTTCCTACCGCGACAGGTAAAGTGTAAATATTTGTTCTCGTTGAAGCTTTTTAGACTGTTGAGTTTTCCTATGTAAAAAAAAAAAAAAAAAACGTCAAACTGCACTGCTCAAAAATAATACAGCGTGCAATCAATAAAACGAGACCGTCGTCGTTCGGAGAGGTTTGATGTAACGCGCTCTACGGCAAATCGCGTGGGAAGCGGCAATCACATTCAAGTAGTGATCCAACTAATTAACACTCATCACCAATACGTAAAACATTGATTCAATAATCAAATCTGGTTTGAAGCAAAAATTGAGTCTTAGTTGGCGCTAGGATACACATTGCAAATTATTTTACATTCAAGTCAAAGGCATCGTACGTCAAATCCGGTATATCATCGACGTTTTTGATTCGTGTTTTTTTTTTTTTTTTATTATTTTCCTCTCGATTAATGCAGATCAACGAGACATAACATGAATTCAGCTTGATTCGCACGGCTGGACGCAACTAATTTCTCGCAATGAATGCCTTTGCACGTGAGCTCTTTGCGAATGAGATTCAATTTGCAGTCAGACACACCAAATTGCTCTTTCGCAAAAAAAAAAAAAGAAAAAAAACAAGACATGTGATATATATACTTAAACGTACAGCTGTTATGATTTTCTTGAATTATTGACGAGTCAGAAATGAAAATGGCTGAAAGAATGGGTCAAGAAGGTGCCACAGACTTATAGTACCAATTACGTTATAAACATATTTAGATATAATCAAGTGACTCGTAAAGTCCAGCCACTCGTTTTATTATTGCGATTAAATCTGACAATCAAATTAATGGTTTGCCTACTTGTGTTACCATGTTACGATTACGTTACAATTACGGGAGTATCACCAGTGGCCCGACGATACTAATCGCAGAATAAAATTGCTACGCAGACACTAACAACGCAACTACACATGAATACAATCCCGATACAGTTAACATTCATACGGCAGAAAAGAAGAAAGCACACAATAACTAAAAAAGTATGTATATTATATATACATATTCTTTGACGTGATTAAGGATAACGTTAGACTATTAGGGTGTGTTCGCGCAACCCCCCTAATCGATCAACTTAATTATAAATACGAAGAATAAGTGTAAGACGTAAGATCGCTACGCAGGAGAACCGTATCCTGCTCAAGTACCGTAGCTTAAGTGTGTCTAATCTATCGGACCCCCTGAGCCTATATATACATACATATAAATATATTAGTACTTAATCAGTCACAAATTCATGTATATGCATGTACAAACACAATGCATATGTAAATCAAATTCAAAACGAGATCGGATTATATTGAAATAACCATTAACATATGTGGCGCTCTGTTTCGGGAACAATTGTCGATGCACTTTTTTTTCTCTCCCTTTCTCTCACACACTCGTCCTACGTTGAAAACCGCGGGGAATCAAATTTCCATCAGTTTCAATTGAAAGCTGCGTTGAATGTGAGTACAGTTGTCTTTAACAACTGCATATATTTTGAATATAATCAAAGACCGTAATATTATTACACCGAGACACTCCTCTGACATCTAATCATTATAATGGCTTAATTGAAGATATCAAAATTCAATATCAATTACACAACTCTTGTTAATAACAGATTCGGCGTATCCTAGATGTAAATACCATGAGCCAGTCATGTAAATTCAATCAAATTGATTGTCATAAAAGATTCATTGATTTTGAAATGGATGAGACGACGTGGTCTCAAAGTAAATCATAGCGTGTAAATGTTATTATTGACGTTATATGTAACATCTACACTCCCGTCCTGTTCATTGAGACCACTCTAACTCTTCCGCTAAGTACCCTGTCAAAGTTTATCAAGTGTACAAAACATTTAACAATGAAAATGTATATTATTCTTAGTTGGTGTGCTTGAACAAGAATCGTTATCGACAATGGTCCTCGAATCAGATACCTCGTAGACGATCGAAGATATTTTTTCTTGAGAGTGGAACCAAAATCAAACTTTTGCCGACGGGGTGCGAGCGTGTGAGAAAAACAAAAAAGAAATTACAAATGATGAAGAAGAAAAAAAAACAAACAAAAAGTAAGCAAAGATGTTATAACGGATACGCGCTTCGAAAGTGCGAGTCTTACTTATAACCGACAGTCACTTGACGTTCCTTAATTTTTAGTCATTTTTCGTACGACTCGACGTGTGCGCGAATTAAGGGCAAGCCACACGATCCGTGACAATCCCGAGTGAAAAACATTGTTGGCCAATTCGTGATGAAGATTCGGTTGATTGTTGGTAAGTAACTAATGATCAATGTTCAGTCATAAATTGATCATTTTTTTACTCGGGGAACTCTCGCAATGCGGCATATCACCGTACGATAAGGAGTTAGGTGCCTTTTTCCTGTTCTTGGTGTCATTTCGTAAAATAAATCGCCCAAATGCAAAGATCAAGTTTCCAGAGGAAGCAGCAAGTATAAATTAAGCATTCTCGTGATTAGGCAATGTTTTTTGTTTTATTCCAGAATATACGTTGTAGTTCATTTTTTGTTGTTCTTTGAATCTGGCGATACAAGATTTATATATAAAAATGCGAACAAAAATTGTCCCACTACTTTCTCTTTGTGCTCCTGATGTTAATTTCCAGCAATGTTTTTGACGGGATAGCGAATTGTTGAAATGCAAACAAAACAAAATGCAAGAAACAAAAAAGAAAATGCGAATAATTGCAAGTTCCAAGGTATGTTTTTTTTTTGAGGCCACGGTAAACAGCTATTTCGGAGATTGAAATTGAAAAAAAAAGTTGAACTGAAATAGGAGGAAACTTTTGCTAAGTGAATATCCATTCATAGTTTGTGAGATTCGGGTTTGACAGAGTAATATGATCTTAGTAGCAATATATAAAAGCTAGCAGATAGAAAACTAAACATTCAGTGGTCGTTCATGAAATCATTTCATGATGTTTTAGATACGCTTGATTGAATATTTATTGTTGCGGATGGTTTCTTGATTGTTCATCGAAACATACGAATAACTTTCCAGTTAAGAGTTGTAAAAAGTTTATCTGTTAATTAATTTTTAGAAAAAAAAAAACTAGTTTTTGCGCAAGCGTAAAAAAATCTTGATGATTTTGGAAAACGAACAAGAAATTGTTGACGATCTTGGTTCGTAGATCATGGTGGAAATTAATTTATTACGCCAAAAAGACGAAAAACGGTATCGTTTATAGACCATATGTGATTGATTCAAAATTATAGTGATTTCATTTTCTTCGATGACTATATTTGACTGACTGATACGAATCAATTGGAATGAAAAACATATTCGTAGGATTGTACTTAAACTGTAGATGTTCTTAACTATGCGGGTAATTTGAGATAAACAATATTTTTAAGATCTTTTTTACGGATATTCGATGAAAAATATGCGCAGAGACGTAAATATCATAGCAGAAAAAAATATAACGAAAACCAGACTTCGTATTTTCGCTTTTTAGAATGACTAAAAGTCTCAACTTAGTTTGTCAATGTTTTAACTTGAAATGAGGAGATTTGTTAAGATTTCGTATGAAATACTGACTGATTTTTTTCATAATGTGGTGTTTTTTTACACGTTGATATAAACTCTATGCCTACAATAAGTTGATAATTTAAGTTCAATGACGACTGTGATTATAACTATAATTAACCAATCTTGTAACATATATATTGTACGCGAAATTTGATACGATTTTTGTTAACTTTCCATATTATGGCTCCTTTAGCGTTTACAATTATGCCAATTCACTAACTTGTTTGATTGAAAATTTCTTCCCTTGCGATTGAATTTCTGTGACAAAGACGTTGCATATTGATGTATGTGGGCAAAATTACTCATTTTTTTATTAGCAATGTTTTTCGCGTGTCTGTATACCCAAGCGAAAAACGACGTCTTAGACTCAAAACATAGAAAAATACATAATTGTTCCATCATTATGTGACAAGTGATTCAACTGTGTATTTCTCTCATCGTATTACTTTTTCACTTGGGTAAAAAACAAAATGAAAAAATGAACTATTTCGACCAAGAACCAATCACCATTAAAGTAATTGTAGGAATTGTACAAACGATGAAAAAAAAAAAAAATAATGATAATTTTTCCATGATTTTGATGCATAGATTAGTGACACACATTTTTTGCTTGACTTTTGAGTTGTCAAAATGCAACTTCTAAGATGTAAATAAAAAAAAAAGAGAAGAGAGGAAAAGTGGAGGAGGAAAAAATTTTGTATTAATAATAAAAACAAAGCAGAGAGCATCGATTCATCTTGATTCGAATTTGAAACAGGTGTTCATGCACGCAAAATAAGATAGATAATCGTAAAACTTGATTCGAAGTAACGCGCGCGCGACGTTGGTGCGAAAACGTCTAATGATATAAAAATGGCCGCAACAAAAAGCAAAAGCTGTCGCCCACAAATGATACAAAACTACAGAGAGAAAACAAAACAGCACGCGGATGGTGGAACAAATTACTTTTCACCGTGACACCGTCGCGTATTAACGAATATGACCCACGGGGTTTCATAACCTCATTGCATATACTTAGGTCTTAAGGTGTTAGAGCAAGTAGAATAACAAGAAGGCCAGGGGGGAATGATAATTTTATCGAGCGCGACGACGAGAATCGAAATGAGCAAGAGACCTGTATGTAACTTGCAACGATAGCACACGCAAAACCACTCAGCCACATATGCACAGCAGAAATACACGCACGCAAACATAAGAGTACTATAGAGATACGAGACGCCCTGGGACGTGCGTGAATAAGAAACACAAAAAAGAAAAAAAAACCCAAAAAAACAAAAATGAACATGTATAATATTATACATATACATAACATAGCGTATAAAGTATATTATGAAAAAATGATGAATATAAATATATATATATAAATATATAAATATTATACAAAAAAAAATAAACAAATTATAAATATGAGGGAAGTATATAAACGAGAATATACAGGACAAAAACCATTAGGTGTAAGGACATAAGATAATATTATTATGATGTATGGTTGGTTTATAATGTAAAATATATTATAGAAAATGTATCGTCATGTGTTTTCCTTTTACCTCACATTTTGCATATTCAACTTAATTTTCTTGCTGAATTTGCAGCAGTTACTCTGCTTTTTTGATTTAATTACAGTTGTTGTAAACACGTGAAAAAAGTACAAACTCTAATTCAATATGGATTTGTTCATTTCAACAAGTATTTTTTACTGTTTATACTTGTTTGTTTTAGATGATACAGAAAATTGAAAATTAATATTTCACCATGAGTTCCGTTGATTATATATATATATATATTTAATTTCTTCGAAAAAGGAAAGTCTGCGCCTGAATTAACTCATGCACAATTGTAAAGTAAGTAAATTATTCATTACTTAAATTAATTATTACTTATGAGAATTTATTTAAATTGCTTCTAAATTGGAGCTTGCAACATTTATTTTCAAACGTTTGTAAGAATAAAATATGGAAAGCTCCAATTATTTTGTCTCCGTCGTTACAACTCAATTAATTTTTACGTATTCAATTGTTCGGTGAAAACTAAACCAAATGTGTTTAGGAAAATACATTTACGAAATTAAAGACATAATAAAAATAAAATTAAAAAATAATTTACAATGAAAAAGTCGTATATATAAAACAATAAGGTCGTATATATAGATCTTATAATCTCATTTATAAGATCTATAAATTTTTGTTTTTTACTTCCATTATATTTTCTCCATTATTTCTTACATTCTTGTATTAATTAAAAATAGCTATTGAAAAAAAACTCAAAATAGTTTTAATTAAGTGTGTATCATGATAATTTCGATAGTATCACTTGTGCGACAAATGGGTTGAAACTGGGAAGCGTACATTTAGATGTCAAGATATTTTCAATATTTTAGTACAACATGTTAAAAACCATTAAACACTTATTGACAATTAGCGTCAGCTATGCCGATAACGAGAAGACTCTTATGTATTTGATAATTGCATGTCATTAACGGCTTCAGCGCTCGTTCATATATAAAATGTAGTAACATAATGTGAAATGAATTTTATGCTTGAATATTTATTTGTTATTGAATTTTGAAAATTGTCTATATCAAATTAGTACTTGAATCTTAAATTTATTTGGACAATTTTAAAATAAAAAAAGTAAAGTTTGTTTGATTTGTTTTTGTTCGTTTATTTTCTTTTTATCAAATGTGCTTTTTTTAACTAAAACAACCGTAACAACTATTCATAAGCAATATTATGAAATGCAAAAAGTGGAGATGTATTTAAAGTTTGTCATTCTTATTTACATAGCAATCCATTACAAGCGAGCTTACACGTTCGGAATCAGCGAAATGTATTCCATACAAATGAACGTCCTCACGCAATTGTTAAGAATTCTATTTACATTTAAACGCAAATGACACGAAGTTGAATTAAAAGTTATAAAGTAGTAACGACTTTTATTCAGCGAAACACAGGGACCTTGCGGAATTTATGCATAGAACTCAAAACGAGTATACGCAACAGCGCTATAGAACGCGTCAACTCGTTTAGACATTTTGGTGTCGGTCAATTAAACGCTGCACATTGTCCCAGCGTTTAAATAAATTAATCGTGTAATTCCAACTTGATAACTGTAACCGAGAACACATATTTTTTACAATCCAAATTTCATTGATTACAAACTTCATTGGCACACAAAAAAAAAAAACATTGCAAAATTTAGTTCGAAGAAAAAAAAAAAAATAATGGCTGCCGAGCGGAGTTTCTTTTTGCACCGGTAGAAAAAAAAGAATTTTTTTTTTCAACATCGACTGTATTTCTATAGCGGACACGACCGAAAATTGAAAACGAACGAGCGAGCATCATTTCTCTCGTATGAAGATCTCTGAGAGAGGAACGTGCGCCTGATGTTTGAAACCACAAAGCTGCAGAAGCCATTCCTGGCTACGGTGGTTTTGGTGCCCAATTGTATTTAAAAAAAAAAAATGTTTCGTAATCAATATGATAATCGTACGTGAATGTCACGCCAAAAGATTTATGCGTCATAAAGGTCAGACTTTGATTATTCTCGTTATTATATTTGTTATTTAAAACATAACGTGTAAACTTTGGTTTTGTAATCAAAACCGTAATATTTTGTTGAAAACAAATATTGCAACTGAGGAGAAACATTTGGTTTCAATTTTATAATTTTCAGGTGAATTTCATTCTCATATAATAATGCCCGTGACAACGAGGATTTTGTTACGAATATTGGAATATGATGTTCACATTGGGACGAGAGGAAGAGTTGAAAACGATGGACGTGTTGATGGCAAAATGTTAGCACTTAAGCACATGCGAAAATATGTTTCATGTTGAAACGAAAGATAGCTGTGAAAGCATGGAGGTAAACGAGAAATAGTACAGTATGAAGCATAAACTACAATTAGCGGTAATCCGTGTGACACAAGCATGGCACCCTTTGCGCATATTAGAGCATTAGCTGCCTGGTCGGACCGGTATGGCCGTTCGTCATTTCGGGACAGGTTACCTCTCTAAGTCGAGGAACAATTGTTCCTTGTCGAATATTCCAAAAATTGACGATGATTAACAGCCGCCATCACGGTCAATACAGCGGTTTAAGTAGGTTCTGTCAGTTACCGCCGGACGTTTTCCTATACCGTTGCGTCGTGATGTTCAATTTCATATAACTTATTAAATTGTTTCACAGGAATTTGTATTCACTAAAGTTTAAAAGAAGTGTTGCCCGACCTTTGAAAAGAAGCAAGAGTGTACAATGCGAAATGAAATTAGTTTTCTCGAAAAAGAAAAAAGAAAAGGGTTGAATAAGAAAAGAGCAATGGCAGGTTGGAAATTAAAAACATCGAATATAACTGAAACTGGAGCGGCAAAAAAGTCACAATCAGCGAGCATTGGGATTGCTCAATTCACTTAATTAAGCCAATGTTTTACTGAAGATTATATTCCACTAAGTAACAAGGTAAGTTTTGGCGCTTCGTTTCAATTAATTATTTATATAATAATCAACGATATTCGTGTAAGCATAATACTTGGCTTAATTCTCGTACTCCATCAACGTGACGTTAAAATAAATATCTCTATACGTGCTGCATGCAGGTTTTTTGTCCTCCTCCTCCTATTATAACCATTTTTTTTCTTTTGGGAAATTGATCAAATTAAAATTTGTATGTCAGAACGTTCGTCATCATTAAATTTGGACGAGAGAGTTATTGTAAATCCTGATATCCATTAAAATGTAAAAAAAATATATGTAATTTTTTTTGTTCGCTTGTCGTTATATAGTCTCGTTAGTTAAATTATGAAAGCAATGCATCGAAACGAAAATGCTAATGCATTTTAAACTGGGCAAGGGCAAAGAGAGTAGTTCGAACGTTACAGTTTCATTTCATATTTTTGCAACGTGTTGTATAATAACAAAGTTTAAATAATGGCCGCCCGGTTTATAAAGTATGGACCGCGTAGAGTGTACACATTTTGCGATGACCAATAACTCAACACGTCTGTAACTGTTGCTAATTTATGTTAAATAAATATGGACGTCTAGCGTCACGTATCGTCATAAATAACGGCCACGTTAATGTTCATTCACAACAAAACAAACGAGTCTCGCATGTGCTGAAAATTTTTTTCGACATTATCAAAACGCCGCTGCACGAGCTAATGAATCATTAAATTTGTCCCGCAATAATTTGTCCGCCATTTTTGCACAAATTACAAACGAGTCAAAATTTTGTCACAGAGGACGTTGAATTTCTGAAATTAAGACCGTGGGTAAAAGTAATTGCTTCAAGTAACGGATTAAAATCTTATTTTGATTTTAATTCAAATTTGCTGATCAACAGACATTTTAATTCAGTAATATCATATGGATTGATGATTCGTGAAATTTTCAAAGTAGTCTGTTAAGGATTTGATTAACATTAAAGTGATTGCTTGAAAAATTTTTACAAAAAAAAACTATAATTCATCACAATTAAGAAGAAGTTGATTGAATGAACGAATGCAAAAAAAACAAAGACAATTAAAGTATAATAGAAAGCACGCCTTTGGTGCTCAAACAGAGAAAAAGTATATATCTTAAACTCGTCGTTATGCTTTCATTAACCGCCGTAATATTGTACATAATGAAATGAATGTTCGACAAAAATATACTTCCATCAAGTTAATTAATTTTTAAGTGCTAGAGTAATTAGTTACATAATAGAAATAGCGAAGATTCCCAAAGTGAAGAGCTACTTCGTACATCATCTGGACAATAACATGAACGGTTACTAGCGTGTCTTATTCTATGATTTACGTTTGTACAATGCTGCGAAAGACAAATTGGACAGCTCAGTAAAATTAATTCTGATAACGATGTTTCAGCAGTTGATCATTTAGCTTAATTTTCACACATGATGCCCAAACGTTATTTGTTATTGGACATCAGAGAAAAAAAAAATTTGGAAAACAACAAATTTTGTTACAAATAGTTGCTAAAGAAAAAGTTGTTTCAGCTCAGGATTTTAGTTTGCAAATGTCATCAGGTCCGTCTCTTCATGTTTTCTTGTCAAGTTCAAAACCTATTACAGAATGACCAATAAATTTCAATTCATCCGCAGATAGCATCACAACTTATCAGAAATTCTAACAGATAATTCTTGAACTAATCAAACTAAAGAAATAATAGAGCCAAGTTGTATAATTTTGAATCTTTACAACCCCATCTAGTTTGTATCAAACGTATGAAGTGGGAAGATTAACTCCGACATTTATAGAGTTCATACAACTTTGGTATCCTTTGGTCAAGTTGAAATTTGTATTAGCAAACTGAATTAAATTTGCCCGCAAAATATTTCTGGACCTAAAAGTCACATTTGCGGACAGAGTGGATTGCAATTAAACAGGAAATTAAAACTAAAGTAGGGTAAGTAGACAAAAAGTAAACAACAAATGGAGATATGGAAACGGGCAAGCAGCAGTCGAGATGACCGCAATCGAGTATTGCAAGGCGAACGAGGTATACGTGTTGCACGCTTGCCTGGTGACCGATGAGGCCAATTCTGTCGACCCCCCCCCCCCCCTATCCTCCTCGTTTCTGCGTTTCAGAACTGCTCGGCTACGGCAACTTTTCTAGTAATTGAAATGGAGAACATACGCAGCTGATGTTTCATTGCTTGTTGGAAGGAAATTACCGAAGAAAACGTACTACGTCTTCTTGACTCTTGCACAAATTTATGGACGAAAACGCTTTGAATTCAGCTGAATTGGAAATTGCAAAATCACCATATTCAGAATTATTATCAAGCATCACAGCGATAAGAATGATATCAAACTGGGAAGAAAGTTTATTGAAAATTGGAATTCTTTTCTTAAGGATGTCATCCGTAGAATTGTCATAAAAAAAAAGAATGTGATCAAAATATAGCTTCAATCAGTCAGTGTGATCGACCATAAGTTATTCGTTTCATCATTTCCTTTGTATAAAAATCGAAGATGTAACAAACTTGATGTAACATTGCGATTTCTTAACGACAAAGGTAAAATCTACAAAAGCATTTTTTAAAAATATTTTAATATTTTTATCATGCCTAAATTTGACTGTAACTTTTGAATGATATCTAAATTACCGATACACGATTATGAATATGGTATGTGATATCAAAGACTGGTAAAAGTTTGCCGGTAATAACGGAACCTGTAAAGCTGTAGCTACAGTTGCTAAGTTACCAGAAGTGGAACTTTTAGGGACGTTGCAAGTCTAAGTTTCCAGAGGCCACTAACACACCAACTCAGAACGATAAAGATGTTCGAATTTTGGCTTACCATTTGACGACAAACATTTTGCTGTTGTTGCAACAAAATTATCGACAAACAAAAAAATTGTATTTAACAATTTTCTAAACTATAAAACATTTGGGATCAAACTCAAACATTGATTATAATCTTGTTGTTTTTTCAATTGGTTCCTTAAATCGGATGATTCGATAAAATCAATATCTCAATTCCTTCCAGTCGATTGACATTTTCTAACTGGTTTGACTAATTTTGCTTATGAAACGGCAACCTTTCTCCAATCGTCTGACAAACCGACGGACAGTATTTATAACAAAAACGTACGACAAAAGTGCTTAAATACATAAATATATAACTGTCATCGCAATGATCGATAATGGCGCCAAGAAAATGGCACATTGACTTGACAAAAGTCTGACAACGTCCATTCACGGGACCAAACCCGCCGCAATGACATTCCGTTTGGGCCTTCAAACGCGAGCTATTAAGAAAGGCCTGCTATTAAAGTCCCTCCCTCTACGATGTGTGTGCTGACGCGGTCAGCGAAGCGGCTTTGTTGATTTAAGACGATAATACCTGTCTGCGGGCATTTTTATGCGAAAAAAAAAAAAAAAACGTTCGAGAGGACGGCAGAGGAGAGAAAAAAAGAAACAAAAGGCGACGGCATGCGTGTATAATTATAGATTCGCATTTTCGGGAACTCGTTGGGCGAACGCACCGCACTGCTTGTCAGTTTCTTTCTACGAAAGATGATTCAAATTATCATCATCAATTGGCACGTCTGAAAAATCGTTGATTCGGTTTGATTGCAAGTTCGAAGATCAATGCGATCGCAAAAAATGAAAAAGAAAAAGAAAGCTATTGCAAGAGTTATCAGACACGTTCCCACGAAATGGGAACGTTTCAATAGAGATAAAGAAACGGCAGCCCGTCCGGTCAATGAGTCTCGATTTGGTTATCAGTTATTATGCGTAATAAATGTGTGGAGAAGAAATATTACGCGGGACGATTTGGCCGTACAGAAGCGTGCAGCAATAAATACTTTATCAAAAGGAGTGTACTGCGGTGTGGCTGATTGAGAAGCCAAAATCGGGCTCGTTTCCTGAACAGGACTCCCCACTTTATAAGAACAAGTCCGTTTTGAAGATAGCAGGTTTCACCGTCTTGAGAAACAAGGTAGTGAAGCTGTCAAGAAAAGGAAAGAAACTATATGAGTAAAAGGGAGGAAAAGGAGGATCTTTGGTACTCGGCTACCTTTCGTATCAATGCGCGTTCAGCAACTGCTTTGATGTTGCCGGTAAGTGAAAAGGATTTCAGAAATGTTAATTTTATCTGATTACACGGAATTGTCGCGAGCTCGGCTCGATTTAAATGTTATTTCGATTAAAATGTCCGGACCAAACTGGTCCTGTTTGAAATCATATTTAGATTCGCATAGTGCCACGATGGAGTTTCACATCATTCATAAGCATAGCCGTCCGTTCGTGAATAAAATTACGACCGGTCAATGGGAAAAGATTTGAGATGCAGAAATACAGGCTTTGACCTTTCTGCGCTTCGATAATCGTCTGCTGATGTTCTGACAGTTTATTTGGTAGCAGTGACCGTAAAGTCGAAGACGTAATCATATACGCTTATTGCAATTCAACAAATAATCTCAAACAGCATAGAATTTTAATTTACTTACAGCGGTCTAATATATTTCAAGTGCCAAAAGTAACAAAACCTTATTTCGATTTTCGTCTTTGAGGCAAGTAGAAATGTTACACTAACGACAATTGAATTATCACGATTATCATTCGAAACATCTCCGTTTCTCAAATCTGATAGGATTTAATAAAGATAAATTCTTAGCTCAAATAGCCTGATCTGTCACTTGGCAGCGTGTAACGTGTTAAGTTTATGCTATCTCCAAGCAGAACGCACGCGACTTGTTTCGGTGAACGACCGTATTTATATTTATATATCGTTCGTGTAGCTCTTGAAAGTCGGCATCTTAACTTAAAAATCTGAAGGCTCCTTCTCTTAAGGCCACTTAAATTTCTTTATGAGTTTTTGTTGTTAACACGGGACAAGGCCTATGGCTCCGGACGTCCCATATCTCTCAGAGATCTTGCAATTTCTTGGTGGCCAGTTTGCAGGATCCAGCCAAGATGGACCAACATTTCGTCAACCGTTTTGAAACAAAAATTAGAGTTTCAAAATACGAGATGATCCCTTATTAAACAAAATATTGACACAAGTTGGCTTCTCTTCTGAACCGACGTCTCAATTTGCTTTGGAACATCAAAGTAAATACCAGAAATTTGTTATGTTTTCTCTCAAGTATATATTTCGTTGCCCCGACTTTCGTTGCCCCTACGTCATCACTTAAACATTTTGTTATCTTCCCATCATCTTTTTGATATTCTAGCATTTTTCGTTCAACGTTCTAGAATTAATTAAGCGAGATGGCGCGACGATCGTTCGCTTCTTTATTACGAAATTAATGTACTTGGCATTTCCGAGCGCGATAGGCATCTCCTTGCTCCGGCGTGATGGGCATTTTGGTTTTTATTTTTCGCAAAAGTTATTACAACTATTTGCCGCTGAATATTTTCGACGATATGATATCCTTGCAACCACCATCGGACGGTGTTGATTTTATCTCTGCCGGTGGATCCGTCAATCACGAGGTGCAAAACATTTTTCCGAGGCACCCATGTAAATATAAGTCTAATGAACTTTCGTGTATACTTGGAACACATCACCGGGCTTGTTATTACCGCGAGTGTTCGGAAAAAATGAAGTGTATCGACGGAAGAAAAGAATTACCGACAGAAATGACGCAGAAGGTATGTGTGAGAGCTCGATGTATGAAAGGAAATCGCTTCGGCTTAACGTAAATGGTTCAGGCCGTCTATGTGCGTGCCGACACTCATGTGAACCAGTTGCCGTTTCCTTTCATTCAGCAACTTCTTCATCGAGAATGTCGCACGATTGCAAACACGATTATCTTCCCGCATCACGATACACGTGATTCATGCGGCACTGAATACGGTAAATCACGCCAGCGATACGCCGTTCGCTTATATAAAACTTCAAATCATACTTTTGTTCGTTGCGAGCGCGTATACGTCTCTTTTTCTCAATAAACGCGCGGGCGCTTTTCTTTTGCTTCTTTTCAATGAAATCTGATCGCGATACGCGCTTGAATTTCGCGCGGCGTTACTTTTGTTTCGCAGCAATTGCGTATACGTATACACCAGTCTATACCGCGCTCACACCGACCATCTGGGAAAAATGATTTATCGGTGAAAACCCCGAGTAATAATCATGCGACATTGGTGTAATGAAACTGTTCGCGTGTAGCCGCGCAGTTAATCTTAATCTGTGTCGTTTTTTACGCCAATTTTTCTGCATTTTTACCCTTGGATTTGTGGTATGAAACAATTATTCGTTACTTGTATGACACTGCGAATATAACGGCAACCGAACTATACGAATATAATAGTCCCTCAGGGTTCGCGTGTGCAAGTGCGATGTGTATGTCAGAGAGCCCCGTGCGAGCTCCTAGGCCGCGCGGCTTCTTTTTTGTGACAAAGTTCTCATGATTTAATGTTTTGCCGACTGTAAAACTATTCGCGGAAGAACGTGCAAACAATTTTGTTATTTTCCGATGTTTATATGAACGTCAATTTTGTAACTGTACACCGATTCTACATCTTGTTTCTTGCGTGTAAAGTTAATTATGGGATGAATTGCAACAAATGCTTGGTGTCAATGATATTCCTTTTACAATCATTGTTCAGATACAACAATTTCATCACAACTATTTGATTTTGTTTCAAGTGTAAATTGTGCATTTTTCTTTCTTTAAGAAACTTTCTTTAATTATCAATAACTATACAGTCTCTACATTTTTACTAAATTATATTTGATTAAATTATATTGTGTAATTGATTTTCGATTTGTATGCTGTACAAATTGTAAAAATGATCGAGACAAATCACAGACACTAAAAAAATTTACTTTTGAAATTAAACTTGGATTGCTAATCTAAAAGCAATATAATTTTAAAAATTAAAAAAAAAAAAAAAAAGAAAATCATACTTGAAATTGAAGATGTGACCTAGTGATGTTCCATCGCGGTATCAAAGCAACTATACAATAACAGCGCTTATAATGTTTGGTATGGAAATTTTATGCGCGGAATCGATATCACGCTTAGTGAAATATAATTTTCGAACACGGCGCGGATTAGTCGCGGCACGGATAAACAACTTTCGAAAACGATGAGTTGATTGCTCATCGGCTTACGTTTAATGCGCTCAGCTTGGAATACGTCTGAAACGGATGAACATTATTGTTGTTATCAACTTGATGATGCATCTACTTGCAAGGCAGGTGCGGTGAAGGGGCGTGGCGCCGGATGCGTGCATCATAGGGATGCACACATTTCCAACGAGTCGATGCAAATTGATCCGTACACTAATTTTGAACTTGCGTCTCAAAATGATGTGCGCACACGAAACATGAATACAATAACACGCTCTCTCGAACCGATTCAAAAGATTTCATCCAGAAAACAAAATTGAATATCTAAATATAACTTCATAATCATGCAGCAGACATGAAATCTATCTATATGATTTGAATATATTTCATCAATAATTTCGACATGCAAATGTTCATTCTACAATGGATACACAGTTCGAGGCTTGTTTCAAATGTCATCCACTAATCAATATTCTACTGTGAAAACTACGAACAAAGGTTTCGGTTGTTCAAAAATTATTGAAAGCAAGTTTCTATATATAAAATGTCTGACAAAAGTTTTTAGTCTGCACATTTGCGAGGGATCTTGCACAGGGAACAAAAAGAAAGTCGGGCAATAAACGCGTCCGGCGTGTACGAGACTGACGTATAATAAATATAAAAATAATAACAGCATCAGCGGGCATTCGTAAATAATTGTTGAATCAAATTCGGCGTCTTGCATGCTCGTTCTTTTGCCTGACGGTGCATTTGAAGAGAGTGTGACGGTAGCCAGGTCCTCATTAGAGCATTCCGGCGCGACGCCCGCGACTCAAAGCGTCGTAAAAACAGCTGAGATGTAGCAAAAGAGCGTTGCAGTGTGGTAACGTATCGCGCTTGAATGTGTACACCAGTTCGTACGGCGTTATATTGCACGGAATTACAACTTACATTATTTGGTGTTTTTCAACAACCGATATTGTACAGTCAGCAAAAACCAACAGATACAACGCGAATTTTCATTGCAAAAAATATGATGCTTTTAAGAGGATTCTCAACGGGAATGGCTAAATTGTTATTTTAAAATCAAGTTTTCTGATTTGCTTTTGAAAATGGAATTTTTCACGAGTTTCGAAACATCCATAAATGATTGAAATACAAAATTAATTTTGTTTCAGATGAATAAACAAAATGTGTAAAAGATGTTAAAGCCATGCTTATACTGATACCAATAAAGTGTCAATAATAAACTTTAGGAAGATCATGATTTCAATGATAAATCAAAATGGTGAATTTGAATGATAAAATAAAGAAACTGCAGTTATTTCGCGGAATAAGTTTGGCCAAACGGCGCATTTTATAGCACAACATCAGATGCTGTAAACTAATAAAACGATAAAACTCGTCGCTTTGTACCATATTTTCTTGACACAATACTCATGATGACGTCATGACGTGATTAAAACTTTGAATTAAAAATAATTCATTCACTCGAAGAGAAAACCCACGAACAATTTATAATATAAAAATGCTCAATGGTTGAATTTTGAATAAGAGCAAACTTTTCAGTGAAGTTTAATTTTCTACACAAGAGTGTAACATATATTTTGCCCTAAAAATCAATCAATTTATGTATATACAAAAATAATACAATGTCGTTGTTAATAATTTGAAAAGAAAAAAAAGCTTTCGAAAAGTTGAATTAATTAATTCAGCGAGGTTTCTAGTTGAGTTGTAACGTGAAAATGAAAAGTGGTGACGGAGAATAAGGTACGCGTTGAATCTAACGTCAATTATGAACACTGAGTGCTTGATAGTTGAACGAGGCCTGGATACGCTCCCCATCTCTGCTTAAGCCCCTGTTTTAAAGCGAAAAGGGTCGCAGGATCAGAAAACGCGCTGCCTGCCGTGCTCAATAATCATGCAATACTATTATGCAGGGTGGTCTAGCAAGCGTTTTGCCTGTTATCATACCAAATCCGAGCAGCCAAGCAACAAATTGGCTTATGTAGACGACCAGTGACGAATGGAAGCGGCCGCAAACATTTGTCCGGGGCAAACCAAACTTTTCGTTCGCAACAATGGGATACAAAAAAGACTCGACAACCCTTGTAAATCCTGATGATGAGCTGAACGTTATGGAGATTTGATAAATGTTTGCGTTTCGGATTCTAACGATATAAATATGTTAGCACTTCTGTCAACATGACTTTTGTCACGAAGAATCGTTGAAAGATAAACAGAACGGTGGAAAAACTTGGGTGCCAATTATTTGTCTTCACCCTCTCCCTCTGTATCGGAAATTCGATCAGCGAGAAATTATGATGTCAATTTAGTCGCACGATCGGCGCCGCAGATAGATTTTTGTGTTCGGCACACGGCAACCCGATACGCCGTTATTGTGAAGAAACTCTTGATGCGGGATTGACCATAGTGGTCCTGTGTCCCAACACGCGCAATTACGCGCAAAACTGATAACATCGATCTCGTCTTATCATCGTCATCACCCTCGCGGTGTGCCGTATCAATTCATCGCACGTCTCGTTGCACTTTTGCGTTATTTTATTAGGCCGATTGTCGAAGGGGTGACAATGATTTGTCAGAAATTCTTCTCATCGAACTAGACAGCTCCCATACGGTCCCAGTTATAATAATTGATAACGTTAAAGAGTCGCACACAAATTCAAACCGAAATCAATTTTTTAGTTTGATTAGTATATTTTGCTTACACAAATTATAAGGTTGTGTTGTTGGCATGTAAAGAAAATCAATATTTAGATGAGAAGAAATTATTGACATGTTTATAGAATATTCAATTAATATCATTAATCGATACTTATTATGAAATCGTGCGAGATTGAGATTAATTACTCATTTTTGCTCATTATTTCTCTCTCCATAGTTTCATCACAAACACTGCAGCAAGCAAACTTTTTACGTTAAATATAGGCGGCCCGTAATAGCTGACTTTGATTTTTTCAGTATTTATATTATTGTAAATGACAGCAGTGAAACGTTGCAAAAAATAAAATACCTAATACTATGTATAGGAGTAAATTATCTTTGGGAAAAAATAGCTCGTTCAACATCAGCTATTAAAATAACCTATTCAATTATCAGATCAGTGACAACAATTGTACAATCAAACTATGTGAAAAATATATATTAAAATTGATTCAAAGCATATTTTGTTGAGATAAGTTATTTAAAAAATACATTTTTAACAGTTTTTAATTGTCTTGGTTTTAAATAAATATGATAAGAGTTAAACAAATATGAAATATGTATTTTTTAAATAAAATAATGTACTCATAGCATTTGAAAAGAACAGAAATAAAGTTATTAGCTTATCTTTGCTGTCAAATTGATAGCAGTAATAAAGTACGTTTGATAAAGGGTTCAAATGAGAAAAGAGAACGATTATCTGAACATCTGCGAAAAGCGCGAATTTATTGGATTTTGCGGTGACAGGTTTCGGACAACCGAACAGCCGATGGTCGCGTGGCGTTTTTGGTTCAAAGTTGGACGAGCCCCATTGTGTCTACCTGATGCATTATAAATGTACTAAGGATCTCGGCGTACCCAAAGATGAACGATATCTGATGAGCTGTCTCTGTCAATAAAATTCTCAACCGAACCGTGAGCATTACAGCCCGGCTCTTATGGAACAAACAAACATCTTTACTTTTACGATAAGAATGTGAGACGTTTTTTCATGTTTTAGATAATGTCACGATATAAAAATAACGAGATGAAATTCATGAAAAAAAAAAAAAATTAAAATAAAACAAAAAAAAATACATTAACATTTTACAGAGAGGAGAGAAAATCAATTTATTATTTTCTAGTCAATTGGTTTTACAGTTTCACTCGTCAAAGAAATCAAAATCAAAATCTTAAACAGACTATAACAATTTCTGTCCACTTTAAAAACGTCGTGGTATTTAAACAAAAAAAAACTTACGTTTAGCAAATATCACTTACTCAAGCATACTTGAAAAAACTAACAGTTGCTCTTTTCAGCGAAAGGGAAACGTCTGATCTCGAAAGGGGGACTTTTTAGCCCGAAGGGCTACAGTTAGTAAATCCGCCTCTGCAATTTACTTTTTAACTTATCTCAAAAATCTATTGCACGACAAGATTTTCGATAAATCATTTTATCTGGAAATTTTGTTTACTCAAATAAATGAAAAATCTGTCACGAAATTGTGACGGGAGAATAATAGAAAACCGATCCATCTCTTGATAACCTTTTTGCAAAGCGGAAGTAGAGACTCAACACATTTTAACCGAAAGCCACATCAAGTTTGCAAGACCAATGAAAAGAAATTCTTCGAAAGTATTAACATTGAAGTGCATTTTTCAAGCGAAGCGAAGGCGGTGAGTTTGACGACTCTGAATCTGTTAATCCGGTCATTTGTAAGTAAGCTGCCCATAAGATGCAGCTCGGTCAAATAATATATTAAGCGGTGTATCATTGAGTACGTCGGTTTCGTTCAATCGAAATATAAAGTTCTTTCAACACGCAGATAATCTTGCGACAAAATGAGAAACACGCGCTGCCTATTTCGAAGCCCTTTTTGTATGAGAAAACTCACGAAAGCTATCGGCAAGAGACCAGCCAAAGCGATTAGTCCTAATACAGCCCCCAGGTGCGACCAGATTAAGTCAGCACTCACACAGAAGTTTTCTGCTTCTTCAGTGGCACTTTTTTCCGAACGAAAAAATTTATTCAAATTGATGTGCCTTTGTCTACATTTCAAAAAATTCATCCAAAATTATTCTTCACCAAGACTGTACTGTTGTTTTTATACAACAAAAATTTCAGTATTTGAATAAATTTTCGGTAAAACGCAACTGCCTGAAAAAAAAAAAAAAAAAAAAATTCATATTGGTGTATCAAAAAAGTACAATAAGTATACTTTGTATTTGGTCGACACAAAAATAAGCCTCGAGTTTGTTTTCATTTTTGATTCATATCAAAATGCCCATTAGATTGAATTCAAACTGTGAACACGTATATATCGTGGAAATATAAAGAGAGTGTTTTCTGTAAAAAAAAGGATAAAAATCGTTTGGCGTATATGATGATCTGACTGCAACTGCACTCAATATATCCTCGACATTGTAACACCAGCTGCACATAAAATGACGTGCATATAATCATAAGCAAAAGATAGCGGATCTCGTATTGTCGATGACAGGCGTAAGCATACCCCTTAATGCGTCTTCAGAAACGGTGCATGTACTTCGAGTAGCCTCGGCAATTTGAAATTACCCTTCTTACATCAAGAACTTCCTCTTATTAGGGGAGTGCACGGGCAGAAAAAAAAAGGATACAACCGACAAGAAAAATAGTAATGAAGTATGAGCGAGAAGACCAAAACCATTAAATTATGTATGAAAACGCGAGTATTTAGGATAATACTCCACATTTTCGCTGCATCGCATGTACCTCGAAAAAATATAATGACTAATGAGACAATGTTCGTATAATTAACGCAAATTCTCATCGAAAGCTGGGAACGTGAAAATAACTCCATCGCCGTTGCTCTGAGAAGCGTTCAAAATTTTGTTTCACAGAAGGCCAATTTGAATAATCAATCTCTATCAAAATTGTTCAATGTGAATTGTTCAAACTCTAGAAAAATATGTATTACATATTTGCATAAAGTTCTTTCAAATGAGAATCGTTTGAAATGAACGATTCAATTCTAGATCTTAAGCATATCATTTTTGATAAGTAAACCACATAAGAAAAAAAAAAAATGCGGTGCAGTATGAATGAATTCGCAGAAACTTGATGAATGAAAACGAATTAATATTAATTCGCTCATGAATTGTGATTTTGCTCTTTCGTGATGGCACGAGGCGTATCGCGCATCTCGTGAGTGATGTTTCCTCAGCAAGAAATGAGCACAATTGTCGCGGATAAAGCGAGGCGTTTCGGTTTGAAGCCGGCCGAGTATGCGTATGTATACTGACAGTAAAAAGTGCTGGTCGGTAAGTTTTGAGCCGTAATTCCTTGCGTGCCCCGCGGCTATTGAGCGCGACTGCTCGACGGATTCGCGATTCGTCGGGGAAGGAAGCGAGGAGCAGGCGTTTGTGGGTTTTATGGTGTACGAGCTCACACCGGGACGAGACGCAGCGGTGTGACGCGGGGATACGCTTCACACTGCCGACTAATGGGAGCCGCAAACTAGATCGCGCGGCTCGCGCAGTCTTTCTTCCGAGTACTCGCCGCGCCGGACATGAAGAATGGCTTGTGTATTAAATTAGCGATAACAGTAATTGTTATTGCTTATGCCGAACGACCCGAGATAATGGTAATGTGGCGCGAATATTGCTGGATATTTCATGCAATTTGCCCATCACGTCTGTACCGCCGATCTTTCATTCATTTACTTGTGCGCGCATATTGTATATGTGGGTTACGCTTTCATTGTATCCTGAATATGCAGATCCTTAGATCAATGAGCCCGGAGAAGCCACTCTTATGAAATGAATTGCCTATTAGCTTCATTAGTACAACGCTCGTCGAATTTGTTAACAAACGAGTTTATTGCACACTCCAAAAATTTTCTGAGCTATCTTCAGATTAAATCCTCGACAGCAACCCTCTTGAAGATTATTGATGTTGAATCCAAAGACATTCTAGTTGATCGATATAATTATGCGGCGTGATTTCAGTAGATTACGAATTAAATGTCTGTTCTGTTGATTGGAATAAATAAGTATGATTATGCGTGCCTTTTTTCAGTCCATCAACGGAGAGATAATTTAAATGAGCAAAAAATTGGCAATTCGCAATTAAACAATGAGTGAGAAAATGTTTCTTCAGTGCGATACACGAAGTTTTAATCGATAATTTATAGTATCATTTATAGTCGGAAACGTCATGTTCGAGCGTTTATGGAAGAACCACATTAGAATGAAACAATGATTTCCGTCAGGAAATAATTATTTTTCGAAAGATAATGTCATAAATGTAAGCATAACAATAACTCTTTTAACCAGTCTTTATTGCAAAAGTGTTCTTAATTGTATGTAATAACAATGATTTTATGAGACGTTATCAAATAAAATCAACATAAATCACAAAATATGGAATACTTAAGAACATATTTTTCACTTTTTATAGCTTTATGTACCCGGTTTGTAATCCCTTTTCTTGAGAATACAGCACCGTACGTTTCTTTATGATCTTACACACTCTGAAAATCAAATCTCACACACAAATCAATTTTTAGAAACAACAAAAAAAAAAAATCCATTACGTTCGTTCATTTCATTCGTCGAATCCCAAAATTTTTAACTGATGGTTAATTTTTGACATTTGAAGGTACACATAATTTTGCACGGAATAAATAATCTCAATTTGCCTCTTTTCTTTTTATCCCAAAAGATCTTAAAGTATTAGGCTCGTTGGTTCACATTGAGCTCATAACATTTCTTATTTATACCGACCGGCGCATATAAAACTGTTATCTTATATGTTTCTGATACCCGCTATTCGGAAGAGCTTTGTCGCTGTATCCTCTGAGATTCTCACATCGTCGGGTGCTTTGAACGACCTTTGGTTTTACAGGTACTATTGAATCACCCGTGTAAAAAAAAATATTATACACTAAACATCGAGTCTATAATAAAAATGTAAATTTAACGCTGTAATATCTCATTCGCATTACGCAACGGGCAAAATTTATGTACTTGAATTGAGCCAGCGAAATGTCGTGTAATTATTTAACTTCCAATGATCGCGCGCCGAGTAATCCAGAATATGAAAGTGTGGGTTTCGCGCCCGTTCGAAAGATCCCGCGCTGATAGTCGCATTCGAGGATGATTATTTGTAATACATCTTGAAAAATCATAAGGTTGCACATATGTTAACGTCATGTACCGAGTCAACTTTTCGCGTTTGATACGCTGATGCTATCATTACATCTTATGAATAATTCAAACAAATCAATTATCTGAAATGAAAAGGAGCCGAGATTCGTCACATTACAAATTCTTTCCGAAAACTTTTGAAACTTCAAAGTGTTAATGAAACCGTGAATGATAATACTCTGCGTGGAATGGACCCGCAAAAATGTACCAAGTCTACGCATTTATCTTGCCACTCAGATTAATGGATCAAGATAATTGAAACAGTTATTCTAATCGTGTAGCTGTTGTTTTCAGTTCTAAATAATGAAATTGCTTTGCTTTCTTCATTCACACCGTTTATGCAGATTGCTTGAACTTTTCATTCTGCCGTTTTATGGTAAACGATGAATTCAAGGATTAACAGATTAAATTATGCTAATGACGGTGCTTTTTTCTTTCTCTCGCTCTCTCACACACACACACACACTTTCCACCTCTCTTTCGTCACGTTACAATTGATTCCAAAAATTGGCTCTCCGATCTGAAGTTCACGAGAGAGAAGAGAAAAAAAAGCATGTCAATTCGTTAAACTTGTGTTTTAATCAGCCTGACAAATCAGATTCAATTACGAACGGATTATTCGAATTTCGTACCCGGCGGTTTTTATATTAGGCCGCTTGCTTCACGTGACTCCGCTTTAAATTTCGGAAACGAGTTTATAAAACAAGTGCACCTTACATCACGATTTGTCCGACAACCTTATAGACCAGGCTTACGTACGTGCACGAGGAAGAAGTCAGTACCTTGAGTGGCGCAGGTAGCGCGAGCAGGTGCTTAATTTCAACGTGCATACACAATGATCACCTCGATGAAACATTTCCGTATAATAAGATCATACTTTTACGAGCCGTCCGGTAAGATTACTTTGACGCAATAAATCATCCAGAATAAAAGAAGCCGCAAATGTAAAGGGTTTTGGTATCAGTGTGAGAGGTCGGCGATTCCAACAGTGAAACAAACATTTTTTACTATAGTCGTTTTCAACCATTATTTTGTCTCTTGCTCGTAACTAAATTTCTTGCTGTCACACATTTCATTCTTGGTTATAACTATTCGAAATTTAAATTAAAGTCAAAAACAAGTATATTATAGCAAATACTCTGCTTTTTTGAAAGTTAATGTAAAATCTTTTTATTTAATTTGAGAACCTAAAAGTGAAACCGTCTTATTTAATGACTATCAGTTTTGTCACTTTCACACCGAAACTTTTATCTTGTTCCTGCAAATTAAAAAGTATCTAACAATTAATTCATGGAACAATTTGAGCGATTAATATTTCACCTGCAGTAACACTTCGAACCATCATAAAAACCTGAAACTATATATCGAAACAAATTTAAAATCTGCAGTAAAAGATTCGTTGACGTAAAAATCTTTTTATGTTCATTTGATCGTAAAATTATGTTGGATAATTTTTTTTTTTTTTTTTTTGGTTTACCTTTTTATTTGATCTGCAAGAATATGATTAACGAATAACTGGACGAGTGTATTGAAATTTTTATCTGTGCAACGGATTGTTTATTACTAAGGATAGGACAATGGCACATAAGATGAAATCTTGCACAGATCTCACGCCTGTGATCTCTGTAAATGCTGACGCACTGCAGTTCTTTTACGAACAGGGAAAGTTATTTGCAATCGCAAACAGAATAGATGAAACACATAGTGCGGCATTTTCATCTGCGAAAAACAACTGTAATAATATATGTAATAATATATGATTTTGTAGATGATATCCTAGTTAGAGATAATAAAAATCTTGTTCTATGACATGTCAAATGTTATCTTTATTTTCAGAAAAGTATGATAAACAAACGTTACTATTTTTCTATCTTTTTTAATTTTTTAATTTTTTAATTTTCATTGATTAGAAAAAAAAAGTAATCCAAATCAGTTGATTATAATAAATTTCTGCAATATTGAACTTCGTATTCACTTGAAAAAATATTATGAAATAATAACAAACGACTACACGATTATTTTGATTTTTAAACTTTAATGACAAATTGGATTCATTTATAGTAATGCTGGTACGATTATGATCACAGTGATAAAAAATGAGCTAAAAGATTTTCGATAAAAAAAATGAAGTAATGAAAAGTTGATGTGTCTGATAATCTTAAATAATCGATACCGATAACGGCGTCTTTCTGTATCGATACTCATAACTGTAATTATTCATCGAACCGGATGATTTGCGTGTTCCGGTTAGCAAGTGAACGAGATGTTACTTCGATACGGCAATCCAAAACCACCTGCCAAAAGCGTTGCACAATTAACACGAAATATTAAGGTCGCACGCAATATAGAGATGCAAAAATTTCAGAATTTATGAAAATTTCAAGTAAGTGGTATGTTTTGGGGGGAACAAAATTGTATTAAAAATAAAAATTGTTCTTTATCTTTATCATCACAATAATGTTTTTTATCAATATAGAAAAATTTTGAAAAACAAAATTCATTTTTTCATTGTAAAACAATTTAAAAAAAATAGAAACTATGTATAGATGTTCTGGCATAGTATAATCATATTTAGATTTTACTATACATCATTTTGAAAATGTTAAATGGAAAGGAAAAATAAGTTGGCTATAAAAACAAAACAAAAGATAATATAGTTAACGCACAAAAAGTAACTTTTAAATGAACATGTACGTTACATTACTATCCATCGAACGGTTAGGATGGCTCATAAATTTTCGTATCATATAACACGAAAATTTGCGACAGAAATACACTTTCGTTGTAATCAAATAATTTAGCGAGCAAATAGTCATGCAAAAGGCGCATAAAATATACTGATAACGACTTGACAGCATTGTCAAATTACAGCGATCCCGACGAGTTTGAGTGTCACTGCGATGAGAGAACTCGAAACGTGTTTCCCAGCAGCAGCGTTTGAAGACTGCATTTGGAGCGGCGATATAATGCAACGAGATAACCTTTATGAAGACCTGCCATTCGCCAGCAGTTATGTTAAATAAAATAGCTGATTTACTGTATTCTCCCTTTCGCTTCTTCTTCTCTGAGCCACCGATTTGGATTCCTTGACGCGGCGCAGCGTCGCCACATTCCAGCCTCACGTAAGTATTTCGAACGTCGAGTCGATCAGTTATCTCACCTGCGACATATCTATACCCTCGGAAAAACATGAACGTTCAACCGCTGCAGATTTCAGATCACCATTATTAACGACCAAGGCTCACAAATATTTGATCAATGGAATATTTAATATATGTTAAATAATCGCGTGCAACGCCCAACCCATATAATTGCTTTTGACTTCTTGTACACGCTGCCAAAAAAAAAAAATAAATCCCGAACAAAAGCAAAAAAAAACAATCGGATAAAAACAACTGAACGGTGCTTTTTAAACGTCACTTTTTTCCCCTGTTTTTAATACTGTTCAAACAGCTCTGCTAATGTTCTGATAAATTGATAAAACTTCAAAAAAAAAAAAAAAAATGGCAAAAAATCATTTTTTCAACATAAAACTGTTGCATCGAAGTTATGTTGATTTTTCTGCACGTTTGGATTGGAGTATAACATTTTGCGTTGTGACAAAAGTTATATAAAGTTGTTTTTTATATACCGAAATAACCATTGAACTTGAAAAAAAAAAAAAAAAAAAATTTAATATCCACCAAGAGCAATATCGCTGGCTGACTTTTTTTTTCGAACCAGCCGAAATAAAACGAACTCTCTATTCGCCGAGTAGAATTGTTAATGATAACGCAAAACTGTTGTCATCAGCTGTAAAGTCTCGAGTATATGCTGTGCTCAAACACTCTGAGTAATAATAAATTGTATGCAAAAATTGCGCACGCTCATTTTCTCAGATATTACTTCTGTCATTTAAAATGCATAAAATTTTCATTCCAACTCCGTGTTTGTCTTCCACGTTCCCAGCAACGTTTAAACCGAGCGCAAAAATATTTGATGCCCTGCGCATCAGTGCAAATAATATTATATTTGACATGTTTCAGCGCAAGAGTTAGAGGTGCGAATCGTCATAACTGAATCCGAGAGCAAAGATCAGAAGGAAAGTTGGTTGGCACCGGCAACTCGGGAGGTGAAGTCTCGGTGAGTAACATCAAACTCCCATGGTCGCAACGTCGTGGCCTTCACGGGGGGTCTGGTCATCCTGACATGTTTATCACACACTCGTCCACTCCATTCAACTTGTACATTATATGCTTTGTCTTATATGAGAACCAAAACTTTGGCTCGCACGATGACTTCTAGCTGGGTGCGATCATCTCGAAATTTACACCAATCTAAAAACGATGACTTATTTGAGGGCACTTAGAAAACTATGGACACAAAAATTGACAATCTTTTTGCCAAAGGAACATTCAAATTAAAATTTGAAATTTAATTTTTAACCGATAAACAAAATCCTCTAAGATCAATGCACATGAGACCTCACATAAAATAATTGATTTCTAATTACTGAAATAACATTGACTTCTTTTATAAATGGACAAAAAAACTGTTATTTGGTTGAAAAAAAAAAGAATGAAGACCAAGTTCTTTCGTTCGCAATCATTTCACTCCGGTATAATATCTCGAACAATTTGCATCGATTCTGAGAAACAATTTCATTTCTTATGTGGAGCACTTCGTACTTACGGATATAAAGATAATAATTTACAAATATATACTGTTGAAGAAAAACTTTCAGCGACAGTGAAGAAGAAAAAACGTGAGTTAAAATATTATGTAAGGAATGCAAAAATGAATGGAGCACCGTGGCCCGAAAAAAGGAGTTCGAGTTCAGTTTGTTCCGTGCAATGTGTTTCAAAAGTAGTGCAAGGATTTTAACTTTTAAAGATAGATATGCTTCCGGGAAGATGTTTGAAAAGTCGAAGGCCCATGAAAGGGACTATTTATTCGTCCAGATGTCGCTTTTGTATATGATCCGTGACATCTCAAATAAAGCGAGATAAAGCCCACAAGTGATGACAACTGAAAAAAAACACACTCGACCTGCATACATGTTCACGCGAATTCGATACTTGTGTTTCTTGCAGATGTCATGCGCGCAACTTGAGACGTCACATCAAAATTTGTACGTTTCGACGAAAACTATCAACTTCAACACCTTTCAGAAAACATGATCACAAGGCACTCGTTCAGTGAATTGTCTCGAAACAGAAGGACAAAATTGAAATTTTTTTTTTTTTTTGTTCACTCTTATTTGTATTATTTTAACTGATAGTAATTGATGGCTCTTTCTAAAAGCTATTCTACTTTTGTTCGACTGGGATCGATGCTGGCTCGGAGTATAACTGAAAAGACTGACAATGTGCTCAGTCACTGTCTCGATGGCTTATTAAAAGGTGGCAGTGGCGCCTCGGCAAGAACGCCTTTTCGTACGTCAAGATTATTAAGCCTAACATAATATTTTCACTCCCCGAAAGCGCGTCATACTTTTATCGCGTTCAATTGTTTTCATGGAACGGTTACTCGCACATCTAAGTTTTGAAAACTTGGCTGTTAAAATTGATACTTTTTCAAAATCCATTCAAACGATGAAAAATTAATTGCGATTGAATTTTTTGTGACGGTGCGTTCGCGGTGCACTGTTTCTTCAGACACAATTTCTTACACCATTTGAAAAACCTTTTCGTCCCACACCTGTTGACTTTCGGATTTAAAAAACATTAAAAAAAACGGCGGAAACATGTAGATTTAAGATTTAATCACTGTTTAAATTATTTCAAGATCCGAAGATAAGGACCACCTCAAAATGGTGTTTGCTTAGAGAGAAAAAAAAAAATAGTCACCCAAACACTGTGGACATTTTTTATATTTCTTATTTTTATTCATAATCAGATTATACCGTTTTGGAAATTTCAGCAATGACGGTCCGGCTCAAAAATGTATGTACATAATCAAAGTCGAAAAATCTCTTAACTTGCCAACATGTGACATTAATAGTACTGAATTATCTTTCAGGTGGCGTGTATAATCGTCGGTCGCGGAACTCCGAGAGAGAGAGAAGAACTGACAAGTGAAGCCAAAGATGAAATAAAAACGGAAGGGTTGGGATGTGAAGGAAGGAGCATCACGGTTAGCTTGAGAAGACACATCGAGCCTCTAAACGGCGTGCAGCTGTGTGAGTCGTGTCGCTTAATTTATAGCATCAAGTGACGTTAAGATAGCGACACTCTCTTTCGGAGGAGACGCAGATAGAGAGCACGAGTTGAGAGTATTCTTTATGCGGCTTATCGGTCTTATCGAGTGGCCGGTAGTGATGTGACCCAAGACGACGCGACGCTCTCTTCCACCTCGTGTGTTATTTACGAGTACCATCGCCGCGGGCACGGAGGTCTAGACGACCAGCCGACCTTCCTTCCCTCCTCTCTTCTTTCCTACACTCGGCTCTCCTCTTTTGCGCCTGCCTGTCCGTTCATCTCGACCTCCTATTCTTTTTCTCTGAAACACTGTTTCTTTTTGTATCTCGCGAGATTCGAAGTAACGACCCGCCGGCTTCGCTTTGCCCACTCGCAATCGCAGCTACATACTTTCATGCACTTTTCTTTCATCGTCCAAGTTTTCTTCAACAAATAAAAACACAACTGGAACACAACAGACAGTCGATCGAAAAAACCGAGTTGAAACAAAATTGTTGTTCAAGTTGCAATTTTACGAGCAACAAAATAAATAGCGCAATTGAAACTTGTTGCATGAGTATGAATTTTGAATTTGAATTAACGTCGATTGTGATATTATAGATTCGAATGAAACATGGTTTTCACAGTTCCGTGTATCAAAACGTTATAAATAAAGTTCAGTAAGTTTTGCACTTGACGAGGACGTCGATGAGCTTCGTAGACTCTTTGTATATAATGTGTCTTGCCGATCAACTTGGCGTCTGATTGATATACGGACTGTTAAGTGTTTGCAATACCGACATTTATATCCGCCTCTAATACTTTAGGCCGTAAATAACCTGCCACTTTGAAGGAACCTGCGTCTGCAGACAAGACACTGTCCAGAGTTGGAATTAAAATCTCTCTTAGATGCATTTTATACACGAGCGTACACGCATTTAACGCCTCGCATACAAAATCGTCGACTCCTTCCATACCGGGTAGTAAAGTGGTTTTCATGTATTTCTATCGTGTACAATTATTCATCGCCGAGTTTCAGATGTCAAAAGAAATTAGCAAAAAAATGTGCGACTTTATTTTATTTCGTACAAGTAAATAATTTTTCAAAATGCAATGTCACGAGCTACGAGAACTGTGAATCAGAATTGTACATTTATTTCATCTATTTTCTTGGAACCACCATTCTCTTTGTTTCTTTTGATTATCGCTGTTTGATGACAGCACTGAGATTAAGACAGCAGACAACTCTACACTAAAACTCGTCTCTGTTTTTTTCCTTCAAAAAATTTGTCATACCCCGTCAATTCATTAATAATGCGCAAGTCTCGTGTCCGATCGGTAGCCTGGTTGAAAGAATGCCATATCTCAAAACCGAATCTATCACTTCTTGAATCGGACAATGTATATGTCTCCGGCGGATACAGTTATAAGGACTTTAGATAAGCGGATGAATTAAATACGCTTTGTACAAAAAATAAAATCTTGTAAAACAAAGTGTTTTCAAAATGATCAGATTTTATTATTTTTGTGTCAAAAATCTCGAAACCCTCTTCATTTTGTAATTCAAATAATTTGTTTTCAACATTTTCTTTTCAAAGATGTTACAAAATGTTTTTCATTTTTTGTTTCTTCACAGTTCAATTTTTTTATGGCTAACTTCAAAGAAATCATGTATGGTTTACGATATAATAACAGCACCTGCAGTGTGGAAGTAATATAAGGACATAGTTCCGAGTCCTGGTCTAGTACACACTCCAGGTGTCAAGACCGACCACTGAGTTTGCCACGAATTCCCGGGGGATACATTTTTCCCGTGCCCTTTTGTGTAGACTAGTTCCAACAGACATAAGGAAACAGTTTTCAATAGTTACGCGCGCATATAATCATTTTAATTATTTTTATGAACCGCGATTAGCCAATTACATTATTTGTAAATTGCTTGTTAGCCGCAAAAATTCGACGCACAAATTTTTTTCCGCGCAATTTAATAAGCAATAAATAAACAACTTTTCACTCGGGTCAACGGTATCGGAAAATTTACACTTTTTTATGAAAATCATTTTAATTATAATTAATTGCACAAGTCAGGAGTTTAAATTAAACTTATTCTCCTTGAGAGTTCAACATTGATTTGTTCAGAACTAATCAAAATATTTCAACAAACTTTACTTCATCAAGCTAAAATAAAACATTAGGATATATGTTGCATAATAAATTATCGTCCAAATTGGATTCATTTTTCTACGTCATGTCAAAATAAAACTGATTACAAGCCTCTTCTTTCATCGGCTAATACGGCCTGATATTCTCTGGAGAGGATGAACAGGAAAAAAAAAACATATGGATTAACCTTTGAACGGAAATTCGGCTGGTTAATTTGACATTTATCAATCACTTGGCGGTCAGGTCCCAGTCTTTAGCCCCGATCACTTTTTTTTTTTCGAATCGTTCGGTGTGCTTCACACGCAGCTTTTGTGTTGCAGGCCGCAATCATCGTAAACTGTAACTCGACACGCGCTACCGCAGGGTAGGCCTCCATGTTGTTTATCAACATCCATAACGATCGAGAGCCCACATGTTAAACAAACCACGCTCCGACGTCTTTTATATTTCATCTCGTCAGCGCCAAGTCATAAGTGTCAAATTTTTGTCGAAAAATGTGCGACAAACATTTTTATTTTTTTGTCTACTTTATTTTCTTTTTTCATTTTTTTAAAAAACAAGCTTGTTATCATCAATCATGAGAGATATATTTTTAGCGACTCTCGTTCTCATTTAAACGCGTCTTTGAGAGAAAATCGATGACGGGAGCTGGAGTCGGCTGCGAACGCACGTTCCAAAGTAGGCTTACATGCGCCTAATCTGGCACGATGCGAGAACACGTTTCCACGGTAGAAAAAAAAAAAAAAATGGTTCGTGACGTTGGGGTCATAGGACGCACTCCTAATGGTGCGTTGCGTCCCCTGCACGTCGAATCGTGTCTCGTCAACTTCTCACAGACCTGCCGACGAGAGCGTTTCTGCACTGTCCGGGCGTAAGTAAACACAACTCCCTAATCCGAAATCGGCTCAGATCGTTCGGCGAGATAACGCAACGTCGACCCAAGTAAAAAGGTCGGTTCCAGTTTTTGTTATTGTTCTAAAATTATCGTTCCACAGCAGCTTTGTCCGAAATCAAATCGAGGAGAAAAACGTCGAGAGTCTTATCCCATAAAAAAATATGTACAACTTTGAGTGAATCATTACAAATGTTGTTGACTAAACGTAATCTTCTACAACCTGCGCCTTTAAATCTTTCCCAAAACAGAGATTTATCAGGTGTTTTTTTTTATATTTAAGCAGAGAGAGAGAGAGAAAGAACTTAAAAAAAATAGCTTGCAAAAGAAAAAATGGAATTTTGTAATAGAGGAGCGAATTTCGGAGACGGGAGTGATTCCGTTTCGTTACGCAAATCAGGCGGCATTGTGCGATGTGATACTTAGCGACTGCGGTAAAATCTGATGTGTCTCGAATCTCGCTTAATTAAAAGGCTCGTGTGCACACAGCCCCATATTCTTGAGGAACATCAGGGCAGGCACGTGCGAGCCACGTGTCTGTAAGAGGATATCCGTCCGTCGTACGTCTGTTCGTTCGTCAGTTCGGGGAGTCCGTCCCGATTGCAATGGTTAGAATACTACTCGTTTCGTTAAATCGCGAGGTTCAGGTATCTCGAATTGCTCTCATCTTGCACCAAGTTAATCCGCAGATATGTCAGATTAGTTGAACGGTTCATCCAAAACTCTTAGTGTGTACCTCGTCTTCTATCAAAAACTCATTCATAAATCCATCAAACAGTTGAAAAATTACAACTTGTTAAAAATTGAAGATGAAATAATAATTAAACATACAACATTTTGTATTTAGGTAAAATAACTTTTTAAGGGTCCAAAAGTTATCGTGTTAAAAACAGTTGAAAATTCGTTGTCAAACATTCGTTGTGGCGAATGTTTGACAAACATCGCACCTTGACGGATAAATCATCAGTCACAAGCAGAGTCTGGGGTGAGCAGCGTCAAATTGTAATGAAGACACGGAACAAACTGCTGACCACTGTGACCAACGTCGACGGGTGCGACGAGAAACAACAATAATGCTCTGTTAGCAGAAACGTTTTCTTTGCACCAATACAATGGCAGTAGGTGTGCATTTACGAACGTCGCTCATTGTGAGGCTGCTTGTTGGCCCGTGTAACTGACCTGTCATGCATTGTTAGGTTCTTATTTGACCACGAGCACGCGTGGTCAGTTAACAATGGTGGGCACATCCTTTTGGCCAGTCTCATTCAGCCGAACATTTATTGGAAATATTTCAGTCCACTTTCAGCGGAACTTCAGAACCATTCAAATCTTGCCAGCGCACACATTTTTCAAAAGCATTTTCCATCCGGCAGGGCGCTACAGATTTATAGGCGCGGCGCGCAGCATCTGAAGATTTCATCCCAGTCAAGAATGCATTGCCGACTGATAATCTCTGAAAATACAATCCTCATCCCCTTCAATTTTTTTTCTCCTTTGGTTCTTTTTTTTTATTTTGTATAATATTTCTAGAATATGAACTTTACAACTTTTTTCCTACTACTGATTTTTCTCCTAGATGGAAAAGATTTCATCAAAGTCATAATTCAATGTTGAAACGAAAAAAAAAAAAAAAAAAAATTAAAAGAAAAAAACAGAATGTTCCACATTCAGTGTATAAAATTGTAATTTTTATAACAAATTTGCATACGAATTTTTTTCTTTTTCGTTATGAAGTTATACATATCTGTTACAAAATAACTTCATATAACACTAATTGGTAACGAGGCATATAAATTGTGCACGCCGGCATTTTCGTTGTGCAGCAACAACGTTGCGTTACATAATGATACCGGTTGACCACCGAGAGCCAACTTTCTAGGCCACGAAAAAGCGCCTGGAACCGCAGAAAGCGTGGCCGGATGTTCGCTCGGTCGAGTCCGTCGATTCGGATGGATTCTCCAGTTTTATTTCGCGTCTGACCACAGCGCGCATTTTCTTTCCAGAACCCGAGCCTGTTGCATCGAATCGTTGCATAATCCCAGTCACGATAAATTGACTTCTTTTCATCCTGTTGGATAATACACTAAGCAAAAAGAAAAAAAAACCAATCATACACATTGTATATTTGGCATCCGGAAATCTTTTTTCCAGAAAAAAAAAAAAAATTACGTTCATGAAGCACCAGTCTGTTTTCTTCCAACTCTGAAACGAGTAACTAAAATCAGTGTGCCGTAAAAATGTGAGCAGAAAAAATAAAAATTTAATTGTGGCGAAAAAAAAAAGAATTTTTTTTTCCCCATTCATCAAAACTTGTTGGATGCGAAACAAATTACGCGCAGCGGTTAAGGCGACAAATTGATTATCGATGGTTTCACACGTCGAATAATTAAATTCACATCAGAAAGCCTCAATGCCGAAATCAATACATCTTCGCTGGAAATGGGATGTAAGCTACTGCCTCCCCCTCTTCCTCCCCACGGCTACATTGTACAAGACGCTCGGTCCAAAAATAATCAAGTGTTCCGTGCCGGAAGTACGAACTCGAATCGTAAGAGATTGGAGGACAGCGCGAACGAAAAGGTGTTGGCGTTCGCGGGGTGGGGATGGTGCCGGTGCGCGGGGGGCGGGGCTTCGGCCCAGGTGGGGGGCGCGAATGGGCGGGACCGGGGATTCCCGCCGGCCTACTTCGCGCCGTTTTCGCGTACGACCGAGCGCGGCGCTGATCTCAGCCGACACGTAAACTCGAGCCCGCAGTTCTCTCACTCCGCTTCGTGAGTTGAGCCGAGTTTGAGTGGTTCGTAGCGCACTGGCGCGACGGCCTGTCGCTCCCAAGAAAATTTTGCTCCCGAGTGAGAGACGCATGTGCTTTGTAACCGCGGTGTCCTCTTCGATCGCGTTGACCTTCGTCTGACCTCTGCGCAAAGTGGCCCCGCAAAGTGCAGTGTGCATGCAAGTTCGCGAGTTCTCGGTCCTCGGACAGACTCTTCTTAGGTGACAGATAGTACTGTCCGGTAACGGGGACTGAATCTTTGGGATCTGCGACCAAAAGTCGAGTCAGCGCTGTTCGAAAAATCGTGATTGTTCGTATGTACGAGTGCGACGCAAATTGTCTCGATGGTGTCAACTAGTACTGTCACGACAGGAGCAGCAACAATTGATTAACTTGAATTAACAGCTCCCTTTCGGTTCTGAGATTATCTGTTTGATGGGTCCGCAGAACAGTCTGGTGGATTAAAAGGAAAAAGAGAAAGAAAATTTGTTATGTGTGAGTTTGCGTAAAAGTGAGTTTCACGCGAGTGCCGCATCTTGGGAATGAAGTTGAGGAAGTAGCTGAGCCAGGCGCCATCTCCGCGTTACCAATCTCGGCAGCAAGCAGGTCTTCTGATACCACCACTCTTTCGAACTCACCTCACACCCTCGGCGGGAACTACCCCGCGCCTGCAGCCACCCTGATGGGGGTATATGAGGAACGCGCCCCTCCCACTACCGGTATGCACTGGGTGAGTATCATCCTCTTGTCAACGCGGATGTACATACTTGTGAAAACTGAAAAACCAACCCTCTTTATAGCCTCTGCACTTTTGACGACGACGAGTATGTTCCGCGTGAGCTTTGATCTGCGGCGTTGATCGACGTGCAAGCACCGCTGTTTCGAGATGTACGCCTATATAGTACCTGAGTCGCTGTGTACGCGAATTTCAAGTTGCCACTTGAAAAGATTTACAATGATGCGAACTTAACATACTCCCGGCATGAACAAAACAAACAGATTTTGTATAGTTCTATAACTGGGCGATCAATAAGGAAAATGCGCAAACAATTGGATGTTTTCTTTCAAAATTAAAAAATAACATTTAAAACAACACTACGGAAAAGTTTTAATCACTTTCCAATGCACATTTAACAAAATAAAGTATCAAATTGAACAGTTTGTAACTGATAAGAATTGGAATTCAAACAATTGAAATAAATATTTAATTTCCTTGTTCGAATTATAGAGGGAAATGTTTGCATTTGATGGCTATTAAATCCTGATGGTTGTTTCATTTTTTTGCAACTCGATAACAGCAATCGCAGTCAAGTTTGAAACTCGTTAAATTATTCAAATATTTTATTAATCTCCTATGTTTTATTTATCCTTTGATTTTTCGTTCTAATTTGTACATATAGTTTGTACGTTAGTTAAATTAATAGACGATTAGATGAGAAAATAAAGTATACTTATGAAAATAAATATTTCAGAAAAATTTGCATGTGCGGTTTACAAGAACAAGAATGTAACAAATTAAAATATGAGAGCAAATTATAAAATCATTGAAAAGCAAAAAAGAAAAAATGACTCATCAGAGAAACTGAATTCAGAGCAAATGGTACGCAATTCGCTAAATTTCTGCACTTTAGACTTGAATTAAGATTAAATTATCACATTTGGCTCTTCTCGTGGAAAAACTTTCAACGATGGTGTCATCCCTCCTGTATTATATGCGTTGGCTGCGAATTATCATTTCTAATCTCGTCTGCTGTGCCACTATTAATAACAAAAATTGTCAGAACTAAAATTTCTATAACCCCAATAAAATACTTTTGAAATGCACAAACACACACACACACACAACAAAATATGATATCTGGTATCTCTGTCGTCCTTGTTTTCCAATCAAATCAAAACGTCCACTTGTGATTCGGCGTCGATAAGTCTCTTATTCAGATTCTGCAACGCCTTGAACTTTCGCAAATACTCTGAGAAAAGGAACAATTATACTCAAAGTTGCTGGAGATAAGAACATCTTGCAGCGGCATGTCTGGTTGTGATATTGGTATACCGACCGTAATTTATTAGCAGAGGACTGATATATACAGTTGATTTCGCTCGATTCAATATATTTTCTTTTAATCTTTTTGACGAACTAAAAATTTTGCATACACGAAACAATTTTGCAACAACGAAAAATACAAATCAAGGTGTCAATTTTTTCAAAACAAAAATTACGAATGAGAGGAAAAAAAAAATTTCTGTCAAAAAAACCTCACTCGAGCTATAAACCAACGTGTACACTTGGACTACGAGACTTACAAACTTTGCGATAACCCAGCGTTCCGACCTCAACCGATATGCTCTTATCGTTCAAATTCCACTCTTTTTTTTCTGCGTCTAGCTCCTAGTCCGAATTCGCAACTCTTGGCAATCGTGACACAAAGATTTCGACGTCTATTTTAGTCCACTTATTTGATATATAAACTCCGCCGTTGTTTCTGTACGATTATATATCTGTCTTTTTAATTGCACAATGCGCGCGCTATAAAATTTATGTCCGCATTTCAAGAGAAAACATAAATTATTCATGGATTATTTAATAAAGTTAAATAGACGGGGCGGGGAAAAATCATGTCATCTTAAAATATTGTTCATTTGAATGGCAATTTCTGATTAAGGATTTATTTAATGTGTAATAAGTACATCAACAGTTGCACGCGCGGCAATATTTATATTCGTCGTAAACAAAGTTGTCGATGACAGATGGACGAATAACCAATTAAAAATATCAAACCAAATGAAATGACGCGGAGATTTAACATTTTTGTTTCAACATTTCCCAAAACATTTCCGCTCGATAACCGTTAAGTTTTTTCTCATCCGACGGTAAAAAATTGCAACTAAAGAGTTTTACGGATCTTTAGGAACTGATTTTAAGTTATTTTTAATTGAACAAACGATAAAGTTTCTAATGATAATGTGATCTTTAAATTTAATTTGAAAAAAACTATCATAGAATAAAAACTTACAGTTACATCAGATTATGTCTAAAAATATCCTGATCAGCGATATTTCCATGCCGCGAAACCGGCATGAGTGTATATTTAGATTTCAAATGCTAAAATATAATTTCATTTAATCACCGCTAGATTGCATTTAATATGCGCTCAACTATGAGAGAAAAATTTTAACGCACTGTTCGCGGGCACCAAGCGGATAAATGTCAGATAGTTGTCGATTTCTCGCGATCTCCACCTTGTTCGCTTGAGTGTGAATTCGGAATGATAAAAAGGCATATGATAAGTTCGCGGAAAAGCCAAGCTCAGTTAAATGGGGATAATTTTGTTTCCCGAGCTCGCGTGTTCACGACGCATAAGAAAAGACTCTGTGCTATGAAGTTTCTTAGAAAATGCATGTCTTTTTCCACACATAAAGCAATGCCCGGATAATCTGATCGGTATGAGGCACTTTATTGAAATGTTCAAATTTGTTTCCTGGTACTTTTTTCATACCTACGCAGCGTTCTTTGTCTTGAGACAATTTTTTGTTTTTTCGTTTTTTTTTTTTTGCAAAAGTTTTTCTAATATTGAAAAAATCAAAATTCAATATTGCTCCGAAAATCAAGTAGAACAGTTCGTATATGTATATTTTCGAACTTGTCCCTCTGAACAGAATTAACACCTAAACTATAATTAAACCAGTGCGTTCAACTATATATTTTCGCAATTTATCGAGATGTGCCTAATTGCACTTCTTCGCGCGCCAGAAAAGTGATCGACGATTATTGCCAACGAATTTCAGCTCAATTTTGCTCTAATGTTGCGATTACGCTTAATTGTTATCAGTTATCCTATATCATAACTACATTTGATCACTTCATTATCAATTTGTTTATCATTACGGATATTTGTTTTTAATTAAATATAATAATTCAGTAAACACAATTCATATTTGATACCTTTTTTAATTTCGAAATCATTGAAATTTCCAAACTTCATATTTATTATATCATTGAATAATAATACAATTGAAAGAAATATAAACGTAGCATGTATAAATTGATAGTATATACATGTCAATGTATATTTCATGTCAGTTGCTTTTCTACTGTGCAAAATTTGTTTCACGACATGTTTAATATACTTTTATGAATGTCGATGATTGAAGTAAACAAATTAATATAACAGTATATTAATTTTAGTATACTCATTAACATGTATGAAAATTCATAAGTGTGTATGATAATAAATATACAACAAATACATAGACAACGAATTAACAAGAAAATAAACAAAAAAAAACACACTTTTTGTATCATTTTTCATTTCTATCATGGGTTTAGTTTGAGATTAAACTTTGTTCAATTTTTGTTCCTTTGGTTATTTTTGTTTTTATTTTTTTAAATTCCTTTCTGATTTTTTAAAGTCAATAACGTGTTTGAAAAGATTTAATTCTTAAAAGGACAACAATTTTTGACGTGAGACTGAATGCAAAATCAAATTAGTTAAAAAACATAAGTAATTGAAAATTATTTTCATAACAAATTGTTCATATTTAATCAAATACTTTTTCAGAAAGGCTTTTAAAGTTTATGAAATTTTTAACAGTATGAAACGCAAATTGATCCATCATGTTTTATTTGAACGTTGTATGTGATTTATAGAATTTTTATTAAATATTTCTATTACTCACAGATCTGCAAAACAAATTTACAAACTGGTATATTAAATATGATGACATTTGCTTAACAGTATAAACTTCAAATCTTTCATTACATCAGATATATTAGCCATACAGAAAAAAAATACACAATTCATTCAATCTGAGCGAATCTCGGTCTTATCAACCTCGGCTAAAGTGAGGAAGTTGATATGAAAAAAAAATAAAAATCTGTATTTCCTTTTTTTGCCTTTTTCAGCCTCTTTTCTGAATAAAGTTTCATCAATCTGTTTGAAAACTGTAAAAACAAATGTCAGCGATAAGAAAAATGATTTAATAAGAAACTTAGCAGAACAGTAACTGAGTTTCTCGCCGATTCTAATTTTGATACGGTTCAAATTCACGTACTTGAGAATAAAGACACAACAAGGTGAAAGTCGCGGCTGGTTCACTGATCAAAGTTTGGTTCCTCCCGTCCACTCGCCCAAGATGGTCGTAGCAGAAGCGTGTACATTTTGAGTGACAAGCATTGCTGGTACAGCTTTCGTGGGAAACTCAAGTTGACAAGACAACTGGTCTCGATTAGAACTCGAAGATAGTGCGAGAAATTCATCTCTATATTTGCTTTTCCTCCTCCTCTTTCTCATGTTAATCATTCGATTGTCAGATGTCCGAGCTTTGATTGGAAACTCGAGTCACCTCTGGACCGTTTTTTCGGACGCTCGATTGTGATTTAAATCGTCCCAAAAAAGTACCTCCGATTGTCTTGGCTGTAACTGATTGAATCCAAGACAGGTTCTTTCATCGACGATGAGACGGAGGAACAATGCTGTCATCGAATTTTCTCACACTTCAAGATACCAAGAGGAGAGGCTAAAAAGTTCATCTTTTTGTCTTGTCATTTACAGAGAGGGTAGATCTTGGAACAATGTTGCGGAAAATCTATCGTGAAATCCCGTATCAACGCTGTGCATTGCTGAAACTATAATTTACGTTTGCGGCGTCGCAACGTGTTGACAGTTTGAACACTCTGCATGGCAGGAGAGGCGAAGACGCCTTATATAGGGACGAGTGCGCAGTCGCCGATGTCGCTGTCCATGTAGAAATCGCCAGCTAATTTAAATACAAAAATTTAATTTTTTAACAATTTAAACAACGTTCTTTTGATGCTGGCAAAAAGATTTGATTCAATATTGACTAGAAATATTGGCCCGGTTTTAAATCCCAGGAACTCACCAACTTTGGCAGCCAACATCGTTGAGTCAGGCGCAAATTTTTACATGGGTGTGTTAGTTGACGTCGGTCCGTTCCTGACATCCATCAGCGTCAGAAACATGCCGCTGTCATCGGGTGTATTTCACCGTTGCTCGTTCAGCGGCTTCGACTTCGTTATTTGTACAATCGCTACCTGTTCCCCGCGTCATCAACCTTTCCGCCGAGTTGAATATAACACGATTCCACTGTCTTTACAGTTTGCAACTATTTAGAAAATCGTTAAAATGCATCTTGAAAGCTTGTCCAAGCGGATAGTATTTTCATTATTGAAATATGTTTACTATCTGCAGGAAATCGTGTCTTCACAAACGTAAAATTAAACCTTTCAATTCCATAAATCATGTTTACAGACTAGGAGTCAATAATATTTAACACGTGTTCTTGAGAAATAAAATTTTAATTAGTCAAATTGAAATGTTTTTAATGGACTCAAATCATTAACGAAAATGAGTCAACGGATCAGTTTGTACTATTATTATAAACAAAGATACTGAAAGTAATTGTTTTCACATTACTGGTCAAATTAATTATAATACTGCTTGTACAGTAATAGTTGTGAATAAAAAGTATTGTGATTTATTCCTAGCCGGTGAATTCACAGGAGCGCGGCAGCGGTTTGGCTTTGGGATGTCAAGGTGGGCCAGCGGGCAGTACAGGTGTGGGTGTAGGACCTGGGGCTGCGGCGGAACAACCGAGGGACCTGAGTCCTTGTCTGCCGGCGTCGATGGGCGATGCTGCACGCCCGACAACGCTACCGTCAAGCCCACCTCCTCCGCCACTAGCTCAGCAACAGCCACCGACAACAACCACTTATCACAGAGCAAGAACCATCCTTCACCAAACCCATTGTGGTACCAACAACAATTGCTACGATTCTACCACCACTCCATATGAACCTCGCGATTACGATTCACCCGGAGGTAACATTATCAGATTCTTGGCCACATTTATTATCCATTTCTTATAATTTTATCATTCATCAATTTACAATTATTTTAAACATCAGATGTTGTTTTTTGTCTTTCTTTTCAACGTACAGTTAGCAACATTTTATTTTACAGTTTACAATTATGAAGAGCTTGTTATATACAGTTGGACATTTTCCAATGCAGCAACATCATTAAAGTATCTTTTGATTTCAGGTACGCCAGAATATAGAAATAACAGTACCTACGAACCAACGGGTGACCTGAACATTCCGTGTCAAATTCCCCATCGCCATCATCAGCTGTCCCATCACCACAACCCGCAGGACCATACCTCGGATCTGCACGCAGTACCAAAACTAGAACCGCCACCGACGCCCCCCACGATCCAGTCCGAGGAGATCCCGATCGGAGTTGTGTGCGCCGGCTGTGGCCTCAGGATATCCGACAGGTTTTACCTGCAAGCTGTCGATCGACGGTGGCACGCTTCCTGTCTCCAGTGCTCGCACTGTCGTCAAGGACTCGACGGCGAGATCACGTGCTTCAGCCGGGACGGCAACATCTACTGCAAAAAAGATTACTATCGGTGAGTTCGGTTTGCAGACAATGAGACACTAAATTCGCTCTCCCAAACGCTTGTTCATGATACTGTTTTTCTTCTTTTTTTTTTTTTTTTTTTTTTTTTTTTTTTTTTTTTTTTTTTTTTTTTTTTTTTTTTGTTTCTTTTTTTTTTTTTTTTTTTTAATCAGAATTTTTCTCACGTTTACGTGCAATGCGCGTTAGATTCCATTGCATGAAATAATTGCCACCTCGTACGAGGAAGTACCAGCTCTTCGACCACGGGGAACGACGCTTGTTACAACAAATCTGACGAGCCTCTGAGCAGACAGACGTCACTCACCTTTGTACCCTTGCTCGTCGTGGAATCGGAGTTAATGAAACGAAGGAAATTGTTCTGGTAGCCATTAGGACAGATAAATTTTTTTTCGTTCGTGCCCATGCGATGGTTCTCAGAGGGGCTGGGGCAGGGGAACATCAGACTATGCGCGGTTTGGTGAGTCTAATTTGAATGTTCCCAGAGGAAATTTTCTCGGGGGACCATTTTCGCTGAGATAGAACGGAGCGATAATAAAAAAGGGAATCGTCTACGAGTCGCAGTCGTGTGCATGCAGTTGGGCGCAAGTGATCTCTGCGGAAGAGCGGCCCCACACGGAGCCTATATTAGCGTATTGGCCGGACCCGTATTGGCATGATATTCCTATGTAGACCGGCCGCCTGTCCGAGGACTAATGGTCACGACTCGACCATTTACCTCCGGCGGAGCGTCGATTCTTGATAAGTAAATCACCGCTGATCTACGCTTCACGAGCGCTCACAGTTACGTGCGAGAGACACTCTCGCACCGCCACCTCTCTCCCTCTCTCTCCGGACCGTCGCAGACTTATTACTCAATCGTCTGATGATAATTAAAAGTCGTCAGAAAGGCTGCGGTTGCAGTTCGAGACAATGGTGCGCGCGTTGAAAAATCACGGATTGTGGGAAAACCTCTAGCCAGAACAATATTACACGCGTTTGATATATATATGGCAACGAAGAAATGCTGACAAGACTTTATAAGGGACATAAGAATGCGTTTGATTGGACTGCGAGGAACCTGTTGTACCGACAATTTCTAAATTGAATTAGGCGAGACTGGTTGAGTGATCAATCAAAAACAATCTAGGTCACTGAAAATGAACATGAAACAAAAAAAAAGAAAAAAAAGAAAAAAGAAACAACCATCGGGGTCACTCAATTATCCCAGAGTTGCAGCGGGTGATGTTGATCAGCCATCAATTATATCGATCGAGCAACAGCGATACGATGGATGAAAGGAAAATAAAAAACAAAAACCCTTCGCACACGCTGGGAAACAAGAGCAATCGCACGCAACTTTCTCGCATAAACAATACATGTTGCACCAGACATACACACTTGGGATTCAAAATTGTTATTCCTCGGGCGCGAAGTCAGCGGCGCGTATCTGCGTTTACTTTTGTCGCGACAGAGCCAGAGAGGAGAAACGTTTTTCGGCTTATCTTGGTCGCTCGCATGCGAGATCTGTCTGGTCCGTGGGTCATTATTGAAGCGTCCTTGCGTGCACGTCCGGGCAGGATCCGCGCGAAAATTACAATAATTTGTCGCTCGTTGACTGATTTGATTTTAATATTCCGCTTTTTTTTTGTTGCTGCACGTCCGTCAGCTTCGTCATATAACTTCATCGTTCTTAATCATCGTGCACCAAATGTACAATTAACCGGTTTCTTTTTCCAGGCCGGCTCATTAATTATTCTATCAATGCTGATTACCATTTTTCCTACGAATAGTCTCCGGAGTAGCGTAGCGTATATCCATCATTTCCTGCTGAATAAGTCAGGACTTATTATACGCGATGGACCACCCTGTACATAAAGTCTCTCTTTGCGTGATGTTTCGGCCCGGCCGGGTGGCTTCGTCATAAAAATTGCTTGCGCGTAAAGAGATCGTTACTTGGCACGGTGAGAGCTTCCTGGATGGTTCCGTTCCTTCTAGGCACAGTCGCGCCACAAAGTAATTCCGGATGGTAATCGAAGCATGTCCACCCGGCTGATTTTTGTTCTGGCCAGGAGATAATGTGCATTAAACTTGTTAGCGGGAGCCCCCAAATTATAATGCATGCAATAATGCCGAGGGAGATAAGAGCCGGGAATCGTCTGCGACATCTTGTTAAAGACCTGCACGTCAAAAATAGCGGACACGGATCGCGAGCATCTTTATATTTTTTATCCGGCTAAAATTTTCAAGACAATTGTGTCTTTCGTATCGATCGTAGCGTGACAATCGTGATTGCGACTCGCCGCTTGTCCTCGAGCTGTTCCTCGCTATCAGACGATTCAATTTCGTTGCAACTCACAACAGTGACGTAAGACACACTCTTTTTTTTTTCCTCACCGTTTGTTATTGAGAAAAAGAAAAAAACTTGCAATCGGAAAAATTGTATTGAGTTTGAACATTTTTCCCCCCTTTGATCATTTTTGTATCTGATTTTCAGAGAGAGAGAAAAATGTTTCAATTTATATTACGCAACGTGCCTTGCTAGCGGATAGTGCATTTTACCGTCAACAAAAAGGCGCTTGATAAATTATGCATGTCCTGAGCAGGTCGTCCCACGTGATACTGCTGCATGAGTTTGCTTCGTTAAATAATGAACGTGACAGAATAGAAGGACCGATTTTCATCGACTTTGTTGGTTTAACGTCACTGTCCAAAGAGACTGTTTGATTGATCGATTTTGCACTGTTTAATATAAAAAAAAGAGATGGGAGAAAGAAAAAATGAAAATCTTCAAATCGTATCTCTGATCTGATCTGTAACATCATTATCATTTTGATATTACATCATATAACAATTATGATAAAGGTTCGTCATCTGTTTTTTAACTTGCTACTCGGCGATGAATAAGCATCGTAAAAGTTGGAATGATGTAAGTCATCTTTCAGTATTATCTCTCCAATTGAATACGATTTGAATGTGAGAATTGAATTTGATTTAACATATTTTACCACTTGAAAACTTCTCGTTAAGACTGGTAAATGATTATGTATTGAATTTGGAATAAAAATATTCATTATTTTTGTAAAACAATTCTCATGTCTCTACACTTTTTTCGAAAGAGGAAGAGAGGGAGAGAGAAAGAGAGTGTAATAATAAAACGTTTCCATACTTTATCGTGCTCCGATCACCTTACTGTTTGTACCTCGGTTCCTTTTTTTCGGGTTTCACGCGTGCAGGGAACATCATCTTAAATCAACATCTTGTGAAGGAAGCTGCGAGAGGTAATTGAGCCATAACCCTCTCTTGCTTAACGCAAATATTTCAGCATTCAGGACACCGCCAACTCATAATTTAAAAGTTGTAATCAAGATGTTAGATATTTTCTCATATTAAAATCTCCCTGCAAGCGTAAAGAGTTGGAAGAAAGTGAAGTCAAACAACTCTGTGCGAATCACGAGTTCGGATGTACAAATAACAAAATGATAATAAAATAAAAATAAAATAAAAAAAAGAAGCCTGTTCTTAGTAAAAAATCTTTCCCCAGTTGACTGGCGAATAAATCGCGAAAAAATAGACCGGCGACATTTGTTGAAAATATAATAGCAATATACCTCTTGATTTAATATAATTGTTTACATCGGAATTTTCATCCGGCCCGAAGGATTCTCAAACATTCTAATTCAGCGTACAAATTCGATATATCGCAGCAGGGGTCTTCTCTCCTCTCGCAAGTATCTCGCAAGGTCATGTGGAGTCGTGTGTCTACTACAGAATCGTGGAATGTCACCGCATAAACCATTCCTACAAAAGTATCAAGTTACCCAGAAGACCAAGTTTCTTCCAATGCACCTTTGTACTCTTTGCATTTACTATATACACTTATATAAATATACAGTCATCTGTTGATTTCTCGCATGCAATACATCGTTCGCATAACACGTTAATCCTCCCACTTTTCACGTTCGTACGTTACAGCCAACAACTTTAACATAACAATCCAAAAAGCAAACCCGGCCGCAGAACCAGAAACGAGCGTCTCAGAGAGTTCATTTCCAAGCACGGCATTTTCTTCCTTTTTTTGTTTGTATATCACGTACAACATACATAATTATTTCAAAAGCGTTATCTCAGATCGAAAATGATATTAGGCCTAAATACACACAAGTCCCAGGAAATGGCAACATTCCACGGGGTAAACACATTGAACGAAGATGTGTCTGCTAATTCATTCGCATTGTTCTGGCTTATACATATGGATATCGGAATGCACCACGGACTTACATCAGCCAGGCATTTTTGCAATTTTTCAAACATGCTCAAGAAGCTACTGTGCTGCTGCCCTTGAACGATTCGCACCAGCTGACTCGGGATTTCGGTTCCAAGCCGCTGCTGACAATTATCTTCAACTTTTTTGCCTCCTCTTCTTTTTTTTTTTTTAATCCCAAAAAGGAAAAAACTCTGTTTGAAATTTGTTCAAACTTGTCCGCGAACCAAACAGTTTCTTCAATGGGGGGAGAGAAAAAAAAAGGTTTTGTCCCGGCTCGTCCGGTGACTCAAAAACAGAAGCAAATCATTCGACGAGTTTCATAAACTCGGCAAATTTATGGACGGTCTTAACTTGTATATATGCAAGGAGAAGTGCGCAGACAGCGGAATCCATTAACATATGATTCATAATGTTTATTAAAGAAGTGTCGATAGAGTTGGTGAAAAAAAAAAACAGAAACAGTTGAGCAAGAGAGTGAGAGAGAGAGAGAGAGAGATAGAGAGAAAGGAAACAGGAACGATTTACAGGCGAAGGAAAACCACGCGCTCGTTCGAGTGTGCGAACGCACCGCGAGCGGTCCGCGCCCGGCATAAAAGATTTCCGACTCTTTGTAAAGGCTCGCGCGTACCACGTATATGGGCTTTTTCTCGCACGCCTCATAATAGACACACGTTGTATAATAATGTAACGCATATGGCGCATCTTGTAAAACTCAGCGGTTGGTCTAGCGACCAGCAAAACCATGAATGAGGTTACTCTGTTGCGCGCGGCCCATTCACAGCGGCCGTCAGGGGAAAAACAAACCGAGAGCGCTCCCTCTCCTGGGCCTCGGTTTTGGAAGACGCTCGGGCTATTGATGCCGTACGTTACCGGCTGGACCAGTCGATTACGCAACGCCATTCGACAGATCCGATTATGCCTGCCAAAACTATGTACCCGGAGATGATCCGAGAACAATGGCTTCCGAGTCAACGGGTCTGCGAGAAAAACATCCTATAATAGCATCAAAACTGCGGGACGCTTGCGGTCTTTCCCGGATTCGTCGGCAAATGGGATCAGAGTTAACCACCTAATTTGATCAGCGTTCGAATCTTCAGGGGCGTCGATACATAACGAGTCAATGTGAATAATGTGCCAACACTCGCGCCTTTCTTCGTCCGGCGTCCAACCCTTCCCGACAAAGACGTCTTGATCAGCGCCCAGCAGGACCACTCTGTCGCAGAGGCGAGACACCGCGGTGCCGGCAACGAGACTCGGATTTTTAGACTCGGCTACATATTAATGGTCCGGGTATAAATAGTACCCCGAGTGCTGCAGCGCCATAGGCTTTGAAACGCGCGGATAAGAGCGCACTGTTTCGTTCTGTACTTTCTCACGATTGCATATCGTCAAACGATATTTCTGACAAAAGGTATATAACCAAGTTGCTCCAGTTTGAAACGATGTTTATGCTCTTAGAACCGTCGCTGCCAGGCTTTCATCCTGCATCTGATTATTATATTTTTGCGGCGATTCAATTTTGTTATGTTAAATAGTGCAACTGCAGGGGGGAGAGGGACTTGCGGGTCCGGTGTAATAAGGCGAAATTACGATCGTATTTACAACGAGAAAAAGCCTTGTTATGACTTGGGCATTGAATAAATTAGAAGCGCGGATAGCCGGGGTGACTGGTCGGCGGTGCGCGCCGATACGAGCTCGTCGGCTACCGAAGGAGCATTCGGTGGCTTGAAAGTGGTTACGCGATCAGCCACGTCTCTATCTGGTACGGTTGTTCAGTACCGAAGGACGCCATATATTTCGAGGTCGAGATGGGTGGGTAGGCCACAGGTAGGTAGCTGAAGAAGATATCGAGCTGATAGCCGGCCAGTAATGGAACCTGTAGGGTGCCGCTAATGCAGTAGCGATGTCGAAGAGCGTTGCGCACACACTCACATTTGTATCTCCCCCCCCCCTCTCTCTCTCTCTCTCTCTCTCTTTCTTCTTCTTTTTTGCGTGCAATTTTTGCGCGGTATCGTCTTGGATTTCGCGCTGATAACGAAAAACCAGAACGGCATAAGGCGAACGCGAGATGAAATACGCGCGTATACAACCGACCAGAATTTATGTTCAGCAGATCTGAATTCAAGTTGTTTTATATTTTTGTTTGTTTGTTTGTTGCAGGATGTTCGGCAATAAGCGGTGTGCGAGGTGTCAGGCGGCGATCTTGGCCTCGGAACTGGTGATGCGAGCGCGCGATCTGGTGTTTCATGTGAGGTGTTTTTCCTGTGCGGCCTGTTCCGTGCCATTGACCAAGGGCGATCATTTCGGCATGAGGGAAGGCGCGGTGCTGTGCCGGCTGCACTACGAGATGGGAGCCGAGCTGCACCCGTCGCAGAGCCCGCCGGTTCCGGTGTACCCGCCGGGTCCGCAGCACTATCCCAGTCAGCCGTTCCCGTCGCCAGAGTTTCTGCCGCACCATCACCATCACCACCATCCTCACGCGCCGCATCCTCACCTCGCCATGCACCCTCATCAACACCCCTCGCACGTCAGTCCGGTACCCCTTCAACCCACTACGCCCTCCGGACCGGATGCCGCGTCTTCGCCCAAGGTACCGTATTTTAATGGTGCTGCCAGTGGTGTTCCACCTCCTAGACAAAAAGGCAGGCCCAGGAAAAGGAAACCTAAAGACTTGGAAGCTATGACGGCTAGTTTAGGTAATAATCATCTGTTTACCGTTACAAGTTTCTTTTTTTTTTTTTTGTTTTTGAATCAAAAATTAAAAATAATTGTATGCTTCTTTGAGTTTATTTATTAAGGCAAATGATTCGTTTTTGATTTATTGCATGCAACAAAATTTGAAGGCGACAAATCTGTTCTCTTGAAATTAAATTTTTGCACTTAAAGTTTGATAGAATTTAACAAGTCCATGGTTGAATGAAAGTAAAGTGATTTCACAAAATTCCGTTACAAATTTTATCTTCTCGTAACAATTCAATTGTAAAATGATAAAAAAAAAATAATAAACGTTTTCTCCCGTCTATAAATTTTTTTTGTCGACTTTGAAGTTTGCATAAAATGTTGAATTTTATTGCGTTCTTACATTTTTTAAATTTCAATGTAATGTTTCTCATCTGAGACCGGTGATGATTTCAGAAACGTTTCAGAACTTTCTTCACTTAATGCATGCACAATAAATGTCAGATCTAAGATCCGAGGAGGCTTATCGCGGCAATTTGTTTTATTAAACGAAAATCGTCATGTCGATCAAAGTTAGAAAAGTTAATTGACGCGTAAGTAAGCATCGCAGATGAGAAGCGTGGAGTATGTTGTCGGGAGCAGCAGATATCGTGCCTACAAACTATTTGCTGCGTAGAGTTTGTAATTGGTCGTGTAGCCAGCAAGCGCATGCTATGCGCTATCTTTCTCTTTCTCTCGTTTGCACCAATGCAAACTAATGAGCCATGATACTCATCAAACAGTGACTAGTCTCGTGTAAAGACGTGTGGCTGTTCGGTCTCGTACATACCTTCGAGTTCATATTTCTGTCATTTCACTCGGTTCCATTCATTTGCGCAAAAACAGTTCATTAAACTCAGTCGCCCTCCGATAAAGATCAGTTGACAATTTTCACTTCTCCAACTTTTGACTGAACTTTTGAACGTTGATCCCTGGGCAGATAAGAAACAAAAATCTTTTGTTTTTCGTGCATGACAGAACAAAAATGAACGGAGCATTATTCCCACGGTTGGTCAACTTTGTGCTTTCGGATCTTGAGTCTGCCCACGCGAAACACAAACGCTTTGTTAGATTGGATTCGTGAATTTATGTCGCTTGGTCAAATTTTATCGGGGTTCAGTGGCAAACGCGCCACGCCCACGCGTCTATAAATCAGACGTAATCGGATTCGTATCTAGTCCATAGCACAGAACAACTTTAAGATTTTCTCCGTCCGAATGCGTACGAAATGGCTGACTCCAAAAAATTCGCGCATTTTCAATCGCCCAAGCTCTTCCATTTCGGTCTTCCACATTTTCTTGATTCTCTGAACAGGCAAAAAAAAAAAGATATAGTTGAGCAGCATATTTTGTGATCTTGTTGTTTGGGTTCCGGTTGGACCTTAAAATAATTTTGGAACCAACGTTTGAATTTCAGCAACGATGAGATAGAAATTTAAATTATATACATCTTGAATTAGATATGATAATGTCTATTTTTAGTGCCGCAGTTATGATTTTTCGTCTCTAATGAGTTAATTTGATCGAAAACCAAATTTCTCAACTCGTTATATGTTTCCACTCGATTACTATGCGAAGCCATAAATCATAATTATAGGCCATCGTGTGTTTTATCGTACACATTGTATTTTATTGCTCTACTTAATTCAATTCCGAAACAAAACTGAAATTTATGAAACGGTAAGATTTATGCAAAACGGAAATCAATCGTAACCAATTTTTAATCTATATAAATTATAAACTATACAAAATTGAAAGTATTTTAAACGAAAATAAAATTTTTAATACAAAAAGTTTGTAGTTTGAGACAATTGACAATGACGTGAGAAAAATAATTGAATCCTCATTTGTTTTGATTGCAGACTTGAACTCGGATTATATCGACATGCCGTTTGGTCGCAGCGGTCCTGGTACTCCTGGGATGCCCGGATCTAATAGTAGGACAAAACGAATGCGGACGAGCTTTAAACATCATCAGCTCCGAACTATGAAAAGTTATTTCGCTATCAATCACAATCCCGACGCAAAGGATCTCAAGCAGCTTTCTCAGAAAACCGGCTTGCCAAAGAGAGTACTACAGGTAAGTTTATTCATGCACGTACGCTATATATTTTCATATGCACTTATCATATATTTTCATCGCAACGAATACCCCTGGCTTGTTGTATCGCGCCTCGTCCTACGGCCGTTTTGCTATCCACTTGTACAGAATTCCGTATACCCAGATGCTGCGCGATATGCCACGCAGTATGATATAGCTCTCTGCTTAGATGTGAATCATTAACTGCGCGTGCGCTGCGAGACGAGTTTATTAATTTATTTCATAAAGACAATTTATGATGTTGTTGAGGGCATTTTTCAATGTCCTACGCCAACGTCTGTCAGCGTGGAAATCAACGTCGTTCCATAACTCAATCCAACATTATGCCCGTCATTATTTTTGCAAATTTGAAATCAAGTTTAAATTCGAACTTACTTCAAAAAAATGTAATTTATTTAGACGGGATATCGGTAAAGGAATCATTTTCGAGTGTATTGCTTACACTAAAATACAAATATAAATCTGTCAACTGTCTAAAAATGTTGTTAGGTGAAAACTAATGAAAAGTGACAATTTTTTTCATTTCATATAATCATTTCATATGATATAAAAGTTGATTCAACATTTTCATAAGAATTTTGATAAATGATTTCATAATAACAAACTTCATTTCAAGTCAAACTTGACGAAAGATTTGAAACCTATTTTCAGATAAACGCAAACCCCTGTTTTGTTCAATTTAAAATGAAGTGTCCGATTTTGAAAGCATACCGATCGAACAAATAGACCCATGCGGGTTGCAAAGGATCAAAAGTGGGATACAAAATGCGAATGATTTTTTTCTTTTAATATTAGAAAACAGGGGGAAAAACCGCGGCGAGAAGACAGATGATCGTCTGTCGGTTTGTTTTTTTCTTGCTCGCTTCTAAAGGGCAGCTCGATAAAAATATATTCACGGATGCTCGACTTCGTAGATATAGTGTGTATGCGCGCGAACACCGCGTATATATTCTCCCAATTAGTGGGCTCTGGGCCTGCACGTTACGGCCGTTAGGTTAAAAGCGCCGCCGCGACGCGATATTTCCGTCGACACCAAAACTCCTCTCTTTCCGTAACCGAGCCCCTTCGTCAATCTGGCAACAGTCAAACCTCACAAACGACACCAAAGCTACTGCTTTCTACGCCACACGTTGTTCTTACGTACACCTACACGAAAGTCCGGCATAAATCACCGCCGCTGCTTTGCTTCTTGCTTTTCCTGACACTCCCTTATTATTAACCCCGGCCTGCTCCCGGAGTAAATCAAGTTTCTCGAATTTCGCAAAAAGTCACTGTTTAGCAAAATAAACTAAAAGAACGTCCGACTTTCTTAAATTCAAATAATCGCAATTACTAGTTTGTGATATTATATTTGTAAAAATGGTTGAGAAATAAATGACTAGTTTCTGTGGATATTTTTTTTTTTTTCTTTTTTTTTTATCGCAGCTGATTTTTGTGTGCGCAAATCTTTTGCGAATCGAAATTCCTTGGCGCACCGAATGATATAATATCAGACTAGGGAGGTTAAAAAAGAAGGATATAGTTTGCAGGGACGCGACATTGGCGAAGCGAGGCGAGGCAAAACAAAAACAGTATGAAGAATACAAGGAGGGATAAAACTCGGCGAAAGACAAGCGTCGTGACGAAAAGAGGGCAACAAAAAATGGCTATTGTATTCGGCGTGGCGATGCATATAGCGGTCTTTTGGTCCGCCATCTTGGTTGATATTGATCGCGAGACTCGCGAATACTCTGTCTGGGAGTTGGTTTATTCGCTCGTGCGTACATAGGTACATTCGCCGATTCGTCCATTCTCGCTCTGTCGCTCGATCCTCTCTTTCTTATATATACACACAGTTGGTCGCGCGAGCGCACACAAACACAAGTGCGCGATTTCACATACGCCGTCTTTCACCCTCTCTATCTATTTATCTCGATCTCCCGGGAGTCTGCGGGGGAGGAGACTATTGTTAAAATGGCGACTCCCGTGATACGTAAGCCATCTTTTATTCGGCAGCGACTTTTTTTTATTCTTCTCTTCGCTCGAGAATTCGCCGCGTACAAGACTTATGCAAAAATGCGCTCCGTTTGCGAAATCTGCCCTTTGTTTAATCATTCAACCGGCACACACGGCGCATGTTTGCGCTCGTTATATATACCGCACCGACTTTTTCGATCCGGAGAGTATAGTAGAACTTTCACGAATTTCATTCCGCGATCCAGATTGATGCTCAACGACTTTTTCTTTTCCCCGACTTGTTTTCAGATCTCTTCTCTTTTTTTACCTTCCCCTTTGTATCTTTCTCTCTCTCTCTCTCTCTCTGTCTCTTCCCCTCCCAACTGACGTTTCTATTGGATTTTGACATGTTGCGAAAAGTTTGGTGATTTATTAAGGGCCCGGGAAAAATGACGCCGGTTTTTATCCGCTAACTCCAATTATTGCATTCTACGCTTTGTTTTTTAATCAAGAGAGTTTTTCCTCAAATGAAATTTTAGATTTAAAGTCTCTGATTCTCGTTCAATTTTTACGACAATTTTTGTTTTTCTGATTTCAGGTATGGTTCCAGAATGCTCGTGCGAAATGGCGACGCATGGTACTGAAGCAGGAAAGCAAGTCTGATAAATGCGGTGGGGGCAGTGGGGGAGGCAGTGGCAGCGTGGACGGCGGATCGCTAGGAGACCTCGAGCTTTACGGGAACAGCGCCGGTAGCGGCGGTACTCCCATGAGTCCTCCCTTTATGCTTGGCGCTGGAGCTCACAGTCCTGCCTCTTTGACTTCTCTCGACTGTGCGTGATTTCAAAGGCTGCAACCATCAGCGACGATTCGTGTACAGGCATTGATGCAAATTTTATTCAGAACGCTGTAAAGACAAAAAACAAACAAAACGCACGACTAACGCTGAATTGCAATGGCAAAAATAGTAATCAAGGATATGAAGTGTATGAAATGATACAAAAAAATCGCTGACAGGAACTCTCCGCTAATGTGTCAGAACAAGACTGAGCGACTTGTAGATTTAATTGTGAATATTTATTAAGAAACAACGGCATCGCGCGACTAAGTGCTGCAAATTTTCTCGAGTCTGTTCCTATGCGGTGCAGTGGCTGCCCGCTTGTTCGTAGAGGTTCAAGTGGGACGCCGCAGTGTACTACGAAATCGAAAGACGACTTATGTGATTTAGGATATTTATGATAATTTTTTTTTTTGGCGGTATTTGTAATGTGATTCTCGACACTTGTTAGACGACGCTGTGGAGACGCGCATTTCGAACGACAAATTTATCATTGCTTTGTACTATATATGGATATAAGATGACAAGCGGTATATTTCGGTGTATTTATTGTAGATTAATTAGGCCAAGTGTCGTATAAGTATTTTTTTGTTTGGTTTTTTTTTGTTTTTTTTTTTTTGTTGAACAAATGATGATCCACACGTATAGAGACAGAAAGTATGTACACACAAAAAAGTGACGGCGCAGAGTGCGAATGTAATTACGATTACAAGCTATTATTTATAGAACTTGCTGTTGAAACACAAAAGCCAAGACAAGAGCGCCGAGGTCGCTATTGATTTCGTCTTTCTTCGGCCGGCGTATTATTATGATATACGTGGAAAAAAAATATTAAATAGAATCGAAATGAAAATTTCTCGTTCGTTCATTCAATGCAAAATCCTTTTCCTGAAAAAAATAAATGTATAAAACAAAATTAAAAAAAAAAATAACGAATTGACGTACATTCAAAAGAGGTGAGTCTGAAGATTTGAGTTTTCCTTTGTTAGCGAAATCCTCTTAAGGAGCTGATGTAACAACGTGTATTGCCTAAGACCTGATCGTTAAAGTACATTTCAAAGAACCCAAGCGATTGATTTTCCCCGGGGAAAAGAATATAAGAATATGTTTAAACTTTTTTTCATCTCAATGGTAAGTCGGTGAAACCATTCGGTCCGAGAATGGTCGGTGCATAGGTTATATGCATAAAGAAAGTCGACGCATTTCTCCGGGCTGCTCTCTTCGAGGACCTGCAAATTGTCACCGGTATTAGCTGATCCTTGTTCTGGACGAATTCGACCACTGGTATACGAATAATCGGCTCGTTGCTTAACATAGAAAATCCATATCTCAAGATTTATCGCCTTTTATGGGATCAATTTACTTGCCACCGATCTTGGACTCTCGAGCACGTCCTGTTATATTCTCTCCCACATTGCTGAGACAAGTTCTTTTGATATGTCGTACATAACTGAATTATTTCAACAGCGGGGAAATCATATTTAGCTATTCCAATGATTCGATGCATTTAGATTGGTTCTTGTTTTCTTGATACATGTACGCCTATAACGAGAGAGCCAAGAGAAACTGACTTTTGAGGAAGGCGGTTCTTGTATTGTATTGTATATACACTAGTTTTATCGCGCGTTGGTTTATGAAAATGTTCCAGTTAGTCACAACCTTTTTTGTTTTTTATTTCAAAACCAATAATAAAAACTCGCTCCAATTGATCAATCTTTTTGCATGACATAACTAATTAGTTTGATTTGTTTATGGCTCGAAGTGACATTGTAATTTTCAATTTCATAAGTTTCATTGACAGAATTATTGTGTGTAGGATAGGATACCTAGTAGCCCGTGGATAAAAAGAAAAAACGAATCAAAATTTCAAACGGTTGTTCTCGTCTGATAAAAAAAGACCGATAGAATATATAATCGAGGGTTTGAGGACAGATAAACGAGACATTTTCATCGATCGTTCTTGTCGTGTCATCATGGCAAACGGTTGTCCCGACGGTCGGACATCGATCATCTCTGTTATCGATATCTTATGATCCCTTACACCGCCGAAAGTACTAAAAAAGATTCGACAGACAAACGACATCACGGGTAGATCTAGAAATCGTCGGTTCGTCTCACATCACGCTCGACTGGGCTCACAAAATATGGGCTGCCCGGTTGTGTTCGTATTCACTCTTTTTCAGCCAATTTTTCGGGACGCATATAATAACGAGATCGTCCGACCAATTAAAATTCGTATTCACTCACTTATGCTGTCATCGATTAAAAAACAGTCGAAAACTTTGCCGTAAATCAGCGACAAATTTGTTATTCAAAAATGGTTTTTAATTTAAAAACAAAATTGGAGAAAATAAAGTTTTCTAACGTTTTGATGGATCACTTCTCAGCTGCTTTCATGGACGTTATTTTTTTGATACGGTGTTTGGTTTGATCTTTTATCAATGAAAATAATCAATGAACGAAATGTACGACGATCGATTTGAAATGTTTTATGAATCGGCTGGAAAAATTGTTTGAAATTATTATCGCGGACGTGTGAAACGACCAAAATTGGTATCATTATTTTTATTTTTTTTTCAAATAATAGTAATCAGCGCTCAGCGGTTGATGAAAATAAAAATATGGTAATTTCGTAAGGTGCGTTTCGAATAGTCAATTTACTGCTAATGATAAACATCGCAAGTGTTAAATACACTGTTGTTACATATTATTTAATGGTATTTTACGTTTGGAACACATCGTGCACATAAATAATGCGGTTTTAAAAGTAAGATTCGAAATTAAGATGTATAAATATTTAATCTGATGAATATAATTCGATAAGTGTAACTAACAATTACAACGGAATGTTTTAAACGTTCAGTGAAATCGTGCACTAGTTAGAAAGGTTCAAAAAAAAGTAACTGATTCAAATTTTGATAGAGACAAAATTTCATTCTGCATAGGTTTACATTTCTTTTTGTTCAGAAATAATTTTTGGTGAGAAACAGATCTACGAGGTAAATTTTTTGAGCATTTCTATCGTCTTCGAGAATCCAGCAGAGTGCGGGTGACAAACAAGCCCGAATTCTTGAGATTTGCAAGACGCGCAAGCGCTGGGGCTAATTAGTGGCTCGCAGCAGCGGCGCGTGCTGAAAAAATATACTTCAAGATGGGCCAGTGGAAGTGATACAAGCGGTATTTGAATATATAGATGCAAGGGACAGTGAGCGATGCTGCACCTGCTGCCAAGAGTCAGCCGTAATAGCCACAGAAATGTCACGGCGTCGTATGGTACGCTCGATGGCAAAAGTTTACGGACGCTTTATAGATTTATGATCTGCTCCAATTGTGATAGTAACATTCTCAACAAAGTTGCATTTGGATCGCCAGAAATTTACCAATTACATCTCTTCGTGTACACTAATCATACCGAAAAAATTAAAAAGTTTATACAATAATAAAAATTTTTTGCATACAATTTCGAAATTTGACGAATATATAAAATTGACTATACACAAAATGAATATTAATTGAAATAAATTAAAAACAAAAAAACAGTTCAAAATGGAAAATTTTAAAAGAAAAAACTTAAAGTTTATAAGCTTATGATGACTCATTAACAATAAAAATACATTTTTTTGTTACATAAAGAACAAAGTGATCTGTTGACACAAAACAAATACGTAACGTAAGAAAAATTTTTATACAAAAAATGATTTTATTTACACGAGATATTTCTATCCATACGCACAATATTGTGATATTATTGATAAATCAAATTCCTCATTACTAATACAACGAGCCTCACAATGTAACATTTCATCGATGTAATATATTTCATAAATATGTTGTAAATATGTTACAATACGAGAAAAGTTATAATATTCGCAGTGTACGGTATGGTATTCTCATTGTAGTAAATTTCGATCTGAAACTTGTATCATTATAACATTACAATATCATGTAGAAATATCATTTAAAGCTTACAAATAAAAGGTTTAGCAAAGTTTATTGTTCAGTTATATATTAAAATATTTAAAGTTTGATTTAAAATGTAAATTGGCATGACAAATGATTGTGATATTGATCGATGTTATCTGAACTAGATGAACGTTGACAGAGACCTTTGAAGCAGGATTTTTGTGATAGAATTGTGCGTGAATGGACGAAAGTACGAGGCACCTGCTGATCCGCAGGGGTCCATAGCACGTGCATGCGCACACATGCAAAAAGAGCGTACTCTGCCAACGGGTAGAACAGAATTTAAATGAATTGATGGTCGATCTCGCATAAGACTCATAGCCGGTTAATTGGCAGCTTATAGGCGAGCGGGCGACCCTCGTTAGTAAGCGGAGCATATCTACATTGCTGCGTGGTTGCGTGGACATCAGCATAGTACATGTGTTTTCATGTATTTTCATACACGGCTGTGTCCCGACAGGGAAAGCCGACGTTCCCCATTATTCTTACAGGTGTATCGTCATGTGTCATTCGAGCTGATCGTATATGCAGCGAAAATGGCTCAGCGAGCCGTAACACGCTTTAATGACATGTAATCTAACTAAACTATAACTAATGTCCCCTCGAGTACACGAACCGCGATTGAATAATTTGATTGTTCCATCCGGCGACGTGTAACGTTTAATTCGAAAACCATTTTCGACTAATCAGCCCGAGATTTTTTTCCAGAACCAGAAGCCCTCGGCCCGATTGAAGTTCTTGTTACTAATCCCCCAAATCACAGAGTTTCTTCTCCCGGATTCGGATAATGACGGTTCTCGGCCGTGCCGACGTCGGTGCCAAATTACAGCACTTTCATCCAAAACGATAATTGACTCGTCAGCTTACGAACACGTGTGTCGTCAAAATGGCGGATCAACGAGCCAGCAGAGAAACGCGCCAGTCTCGAGAGTGAGTCACACGAATAATCGGCCGCTTCGATCTCCGGCACCGGGGATGCGCGTCCTCCCTATTTTTACGCGACTCCCACATGGGGAATCACTTGACCAGGCGTGGGCCACGAAACAATTGGCCATCCACCCACCAATCATTCTTTCCGCGCCAACTCCCGTGGACGCCGCAGATTTACGATTTTGCTTGAATTATAGCCAATTAATTGGACGGCCAATTCCAACTTGACAGAGTCGACTTGTTGTTCCTCTTCGGCGCTGGTCAATTTTGTGATCCCGACACTTCTTTTTTTTTCTTCCCTCCCTCTCACCCTCTCATTTTCTCTCTCTCTCTCTCTCTCTCTCTCTCTCTCTCTCTCTCTCTCTTGTTCTGCGCCATTTGCGGTAATTCATTAATCGACCCGGTTTCGACACTTGGCCTCTGCTGCCTAACCGCGCCAGCCACCACCGTCGAGAAACTAGGTCGTTGGGACCCCAACGACGGTTCTAATAACTCACCAAACACCCCACGAATGCTTTTTAATAAACGGCCTCATTGGGTGGTCTATTGGCGTGATGCCTGGGCGGGGAAACTATCGCGTAATGACACGAGTTTGTGTGCACATCCTTTCCCGATTTTTGAGTTTGGCGCGCGCCCCAACGACCTAACGAGGAAACGCGTTAGCGGCGCTGATAGCATCTGGATGCCAGGTTTCGGGCTTGGACACGGACCCAGGATCGTCATGGTAGTAGTTGGAAGAAATAAATGTACTTTGAAAATTAATGATCGCGCGACTCCGTCTAGTCTGGGTGCAGCCGAAAGTTACCAGGGGGCAAGGGGGGGGGGGGTAGCAAGCATAAAATAAACCGCAAGACTTACTATTTCAAGATATGCACTTCAATAATGGGGGGATTGTGACCAGCCGAGTGGAAAATAGATCTCTGATTAGACAGTCATCGAGAAAACGGGTTCAGCCTCATATATCAACTAGCCAATTGAAAATGTTATTGGTAGACTTTTTTTGTTACGAAGACATTTTTTCTTTTTTTTTTAATTTTTCTTGATTGTTTTTTTTTTTTAGGTTCAATCGAGTTCATCATTTAGTTAAATTCTCTGATACAGTGACAATGATAATGTTTGAAATTGTTGTTTTTTAGTTTCAAATGGTCAGTCGCGATTCAGAACGGAGATAAATCGCAAGTTTCCTAGAGTTTTTGTTCGTCCATTTGGTGACTATCGGAAAGCAATTTCAAAATTCACGAGGCAAGAAGAGCAACACCCCGACTGCTCTCGGGGTTGAGTCTCAATCTTGCGGATCGCCGGTTGAGAACGGTAATAAATTCAATGGAACGGCAAACACAACAAACCGGCGACCGCTGAGTGTATCGAAAGCCAAGACCTTAAATCACGCGGGAGATTTACCGTACCTCGCAGTCTGTTCCGTGAGGCCTGGATAAATAAACAAATACAGATTAGTTTGCGCGCGCAAGATGCGCGAATAAATCATTCCGTAACTCGTTACGCGCTTGTCTAAGTGTGTTGTACGCACCCACATAGCTAATGGCGAACACGATAATATGTGTCCCAGTCAATATCTGATGTGTTATTAATTGACTTATCGAGAAAACCTCGCGTTCCAGTTGGTATCAACTCGAACCTTTTTCCTTACTTGATCAATTTCAACTGTGCCTGAGATATCTTTATCAAGCATTTTTTAATTGAATACAAAACAATCTATACAATTTTTTCTATACATTTTCATCATCATTTTTTGTTGAGAATATAAGAAAAAATTAACTTTTCTCTGAGGAACTTTTTTTTTCATTTATTTTTAGATTTTGACATTTGAGCTGACAGGTTTGAAATGATTTAAAGTAGCCGAATAACCTTCAACTATTAAATAAAGATCAGGAGAGATTACCAATAATCTAATAATCTGATCTGACCACGTTCTCGGCTCTATTCTTTTGTCATAATTTAAACTCGGAGTAAAACAAGAAACAAACGTGTAGTATCGGATGACATGTGTTTGGTTAAACTAGCATTAGATGGAATCACGTTTGATTAATGAGTTCTTTACTTTCTCAAGTGTTGAGGATTGCGGTTGGCGTTGTGGTAATGTTTCGTCGGAGACGGTAAGTTCGCGGTTTCCCGCGAGCAATACATTCTGACTTCACGACGATCTATCACTAAATCATCTACCGAAAGTGAACAATGAATACATTTCATGAAACATTCAACTGGTCTTCAAAATCAGATGCAGTTTAAAATAAGATGTTGATGCGATAACGGTGTACGTCACATGGCATTGCATGTTTTCCTAGAATTGAATATGAATATGTATTCATATACTTTGAATTATTACCATATTGAAATGTAATCTAACTATATTTTCAACCATAATTGGAATAAAAAATTATAAGGATAAGTCAGAATTTTGAAGTCCCATTATTTTTATTATGAACCAAATTGTTCTATGAAAATAATATATTAGATAGAGAAACAATGTATTTACTTTGTAGAAAAATTATTATTTTTACAATTGTTTTTGTAAAAGATATTATTGAATTTTGGTTAAACGAAGTTGATGGAATAGTACATTCTCGGTTAGGCGAGGAGTTAATAAAAGATACTGTTGAAGGGTTTGTCGTTGTTTTTTATTCGGTGAATGACAAATGCTGGTGGTGATAAGGTTGGTTCCGGTAGAGCACTGCGGAGGCGATACGAGAACTTGGCTTGTCTTGGTAATGGTACATACATATACGGCATCAGGAGAGCATCGTTTCGTCGACTATGGTGGCGTGTGTGGTCCTATGCAACATCCTTTTGAATCCTTCGCACGTTTTCTTGCTGCCGATTCTTTATCCGGCCACTGTATTACTGCCGTCCTTTTCTCATTTTTCTCGGGTCCTGCGATCCGTCTGCAATCATTTGTTTGTTGCTGCGTCATAAAATGCTGCGTTTCAGGTTGACATCGAGAGAGATAAGATTTTCGTACCAGCAAAAGATGATCGATGGTCGATTCGCGTAATCTAAGAAAGATACATGGACATTGCATCTGGGTGATACTGTATCTACAAATTTAACATCACTGCTTTCTCAAGCGAGATAAAAAAAATCCAAAATATGACAAAATATGAATGAAAAATATAAAAAGAAGACAAAGCTGAGTTTATGAAATGTTGAATGCTTCATGAATGAGTGAAACTTTTTAGATTGAGATATATTCACTTTTCTAAATTTAAATCCAACCTAATGAAGCCACAAACTGTGAATATCAGATGAGACAAGTTTTTTGGGGGGAAAACAATAGATCTCAGAATTCGATCGGATTGTTGGTGACGACGTGTAGATCATAATGAATTCAGATTCAAAGTTGTTTGGAGGCCTCTTTTTTCTCGTGTCGTCAAGTTGAAGAGACTCCACGGGAGGCGCTTGCTGCTCGCCAACTTACAAACCACTTTACAGATCGTTACTTATGAGCCGAGCAAAGCCACATAAATTGGTCATAGAAAAAGCAGTATCTCAAGCTCCATGGGAATACGAATATCGTCTGACCGCACTTAGGTCAAAGGTCACCGTAAATACATCGCCATAAACACCTGACGCAGAATGTCGTTTGTTGCAACTTGATTGATTGCGACTGCGATCACACGGACTTACATGAATGAACTCAGATGATGCCCATTGAATGCCACTCGTAACGTTGTGCAATTTGATTATCATTTTGTGAATGAGATGAGTTATGTAACAGACAAGAACAGTAGTGCTGAACTTTTCATTTTTTGTTCAAGGTGGTTTGTTCTATTTGTTTTTCGTTATTTTGGGACAAACATGTAATAGGAGAAGATTTTTGATAAATGCGTATCTAGTGAGCACAAAAATAACTCAAATTCCGAGACACGCCTCGTCTTCCGCCACGCGTCATTAGCCGAGAGCATCATAGAAATTGGCGATCTCACGTGTGAACCATAGTTGCCCTAGGAGGTTCTGGCCTGTCAAATCCGTGCCCGACGCGCCGCTGACACTTTGGTACACACAGATGAGGGATCGCGTGACACCGGCTCGCCAGGCGCCACAGCGTCGTCAAGTTCGTGCAATTTCTGTCTTTCAAATAAGCCGCAAAACCCTAATTTTTTACTCCCAGATAAGCACACTTTCGCCCATTCACTGAATCGACAAAATATACCTTCTTTTGTGTTTGCCATTCATTAAACCAAAGCCAAAAGTATCTTTGCCGGGGAAAAAAATATTGGAACAAAATAAAAATTTAATTCACCTCTGGTTCTTCCTTTTTTTTTCTTCTTCTAAATTGAGTTTTTGAACAAATTGATTTTCCACAAAGTATATATAACAAAGTCTGAACAACCAAATGATACGGTCCATTGTGTTGAGAATTTTGAAGCTAATGAGTCAGTGTACAAAATATATCGTGCATCCAAATATTTGTACCGGAGTTACGTGATACGGTATTATTTTGCTAAAAATTTAAATGAAAATGTAATGAAACATTATATCTAACTTTGTGAATTGATGCAATATTCTTGATGCAGCGATTAGCTGGGCGTAGCATAAATTGCGTGTCAAATTCAATGTAGCAGTTTTGACAGACTCCGCTCAACTAACAATGGCATTTGGGCCCTTCAAATATACTCGATCGTAGATCAGTTGGCTTCATTCATCCCCTCGATGTTACTTAGTTATCCTTCTAACACAATGTACTCCCTCCTGTAACCCAGGTGTTCTTCCTGCCATAGAGCCACCAGAAAATTTATACGCAATCGGCGGGTATTTTCGCCTAGATTTTTCTCTTCGACGCATTATGATGCTAATTCAATGTATACAAATTAAAATTTATCGAAACTTACATAATCATACCATAATGATGAACTCGATAATAATAATGTCATTATCATCAAGTTCAAATTCGTTTAGATTCAATATGTGACAAAAAACACCACTCGGTCACGTCCCCTATAGCTGTACCAAAAAAAAAAAAGAAAGAAAATATTACGAGATATATATAAAAAAAGGAAATTCACACGATAAACGTATAATTCTGAGTCTATCATCGGTGTCCCTAATATTTGTTGAAAAATTGTGAGAATACTGATCAGGTCACGTGTGAGAAAGATCAGGGGGTGATAATTGACACATGAAAAAACCGCATGCAAAAATTTGTAATTGATATTACAGCAGTGCGTCATTGTGAAAAATCTGTCTCCTCGCGTACATCGTTTAGGGTAACTCGTGTGGACAATTAATCCCATAAATATCGAGTTTAGAAAAAAGAAAAACACTCACATTATATATTGGATGATATGTTTTTCGTTTTAGGATCAATGAAGAGAATATAAAGTGGAATAGACTAAATTTGGTAAAAATGGCCTAATTTGTGTAGCAATTCAGCCATAATGTACAGTCAGTTGTAATGAAATATATTTTCGTTCCTGCAACAACTTTATAAATTGTCACCCTCGGCGAGCGATGGGGTGAGAATTACGCGACAAAATTCTAGCTTCACTATATACTGAGCGAATGTACTTTGTACGTGGGTATATAAACGTATATATATGTATATACATGTCTGTGTACCTTTATGTATTACATAACATGCAGCCAGCACTGTTGAGAATACGATCGATGGAGGGAGAAGAGCGAGGCGGTACTCCAATACAGAGGCTGGGGAGCGTCGGTTCGCGTAACGAAGGTAATTTTGCTCTTCGGACGATGAGCGAGCGAACGTAAGAAAAGAAAGAAACTGCACGAAGTAAAATTCAAGAAAAGGATGAGAGAGAAGGTAAAATATAGAAGCAAGGAGTGGTTGGTGCAGCAGGAGGGTGAGAACCAATGCGAATATAAAAACCAAGTGTGCACAAATTATCGTCGGATATTCAAATACGATGATGCTCTAATAAATGCTTATATAGGATCATAAGAAAACTGTCCGTGAAAAAAAAAAAAAATAGCTGATTTGAATCGAAGCTTCTGTTATATTTTGCGAATTCACTTTCATGATAAGTTTGTTATTTGAAATCGTCGTGATTTATTTTTAATTTGAAGCAACGTCGGAAAAATGAATCCGAGTTGATTCATTTTTAGATTTCTTTTCTTTTTCCGCGCAGCCCAATTAGTTGCTGAAAAGTTCCCTCGCCATTTTTCCGATGACGTCAACACTCTCGATTTCACCTAAAACTGACGCTAACGAGCACATGGAAGTCACATGGAAGGAAGGCGTCCTTGCGAGTGACGTTAGCTTTTCACAAGCTCTGAACTTTTTGAGTGGATGAATATGGCATCGTATCCACAGTTACGTGATTGGCTTTGGTTTTCAACTTGGTTGTCATTTTCAAAAGTAATGCTTTTTTCTTCTATCTTACAAAATAAAATGACTGAGGTTGATCCAAAGTACAAAATGTAACGTCGAAAATGTCATCAAAAAATAGGGGAGAGAAGAAACAGACTCGATGAAGACACAAAATTGCCCACCGTAAATAATGTGACTGATGTTTATAATTATGTTCTGTAAACCGCCAACTGGTTTCATTTCCATGCAATAAATAGCCTGAGCAACCCATCGTCAGACAAAGGAGCCAAGGTGTCACTTTTATGGTACTCGAACATTCGGTCGAAAGGCATGAGTTACAAAAAAGTGACTGAAAAAAATGGTAAATGAAAAAGAATATTTAATTGCGGTGGACATAAATTCCTTTGATGTCAGTCAATTTGTTAGACGAGTAGAAAACCTTGGAAAGGGTGACTCAGGGTTGGTGTTACGTTTATTACCGTATTATTGGTCGAGGGGAAGAAACGGTGTGTGCATGTGTGACGTACCTTCAACTGTTTATCCACAGTTATAAAACAAACTTCTGAAATTATCAGTTCCACTACTCAAATAAGAAAAAAAAATATTAAAAAAACATAAACATAAACGAAAGGAACTTTTCGACTGATGTTATACGAATTTTCAAATTTGGCAGACAAACTATTAATATTTCTTACCACGAGAAAAAAAAGATGCACGAATAAAATTTGCAGTCATGAATGTGACAGACTGATAAAAGAAACGTTGCTAATAAAATGGCATTATGATGTCTTTTTTAGGGTCTGAAAAATCTCTCGAGGTGATCTCGGATGACGGCTGTCGGGATTCGTTAGTGAAATTCTGGTGAATGATGTTGTTCGTATAATCGTCGGAAAACACGAGCTTTATTTATCTATTACACGCGACCCGAATCAAATCGCAAGGATTACGCGGAGCATATGTTGGGGATTCAAGCCCATGGGGGTTGCGGCTATAAAAGTGGGCTACCCCCCAATTACTGGTAGTCCCTTTAGCCGCTTCCTAGTCGAGGGTTCAACCCCGAAACTACTTCATTACGCAGACAGCCGTGTTGACTTGTATTGTGTCCTACTGAAGAAGGGTGGCTCTCCAAATAATATCTGTGACGAATCGCTTGCACTTCTTCTGGTTCCCTTTTGCACGTTCAAAGTCTCCGGCGCTCCCTCGTGTCTTCGGTACGATCCAATGGTTCTCTTAATTTTGATGATCCTACTACGAGTACCAGAGCGGGGAACACCTGCAAAACACTTTTGACATCAGACCGTGATGTTAGTTCAAAAGCTGTATCTCCGACGATCATCAGACCTGGCCAAAAGATGTTGATTAGGAGTTTTAAAACTGTTGACTTCAAATGGCAACAGAACACTTTGATCCGTCCATGAAAGTTGTTGCCAAGCAAATAGAAAATTTTGTCGTCGGGGCAATTGGGGCTTTGGACCGAGGGGGACTAATAATAATTGTTGATTCTAGCTTGTCCTACCAGGCAGCCAGTCGGGTGCGACTAAGCATTAAATCAAATACATTTCAATCTCGAGTGTAAACAGATAATCTGAGCAGCTGTCACCTGTTGTGAGACGTCGACCAAGTGGAATTGGCAGTCTTGGAGAGTGGAACGTCGGTAATCCAGATCGGTAAAAATATAATTCCAACCAGGGACTGGTCATTGGATGAAATTTAATGGGACACGATTTTATTTAACGCGATTCATCGTATAATGTATGCGACGTGTAAGCAACGCCGATGGTTTGTTTCATAAATTATCATTCCATCTTACAACCAAAATGGTCGATTTTTCTTGGAATCGTAATATCAGCTGATGTATGGTATACTATGGCCGGCAAGATTTACGGATTCTACGCCACGGCAAGGAGCGGGCAATGAATTCTCATACAAGTGTCACCGCGTCAGTCGCTGTGACAACATGATCGATGGAAGTCAAAGTCGCGAGGTCAGCTCCGCGACCAAAAACCGTGAGACCCACTCCGCGTCTCAATTTACGCAACCGCACGGGTTGTTACAATTGTCTATATCCAAACTGTAAGCTCAGGAGAAAGGCTCTCGGACTTGTTTCAGTCTCCCGGATTGTATCAAAAGCGGATCTCAGAAATACAACGTGCAAAAGATACAATTTGCTGAAATTCCATTGGTAAATGAATGCGCGATTAAAAGGTGACGAAAGTTGTTGTATTGTTGGACTGAAAATAATAGCGTTGGATTGGACGTTATTTGCATCAAATCTATCAGTTATTGCTCGGACTGACAATAAGACAGATTACTGAAAGGCTATGGAGAATAATTGCGTCACGCGAATGGCAGATACCTTTGGGACGCGCGTTTTCAAAAAGTCCGCTTGAGCAAAGCGTCCCAGGAGATTTATTATGAGACGATGATTAGGCGATGCATGCAGTTAAACGACGCCTTTATGATTCGCAAGACTCGCTCTTCGAAGTTTGATTGAGACTTGCACCATTAATCAGCAACATTGCGCATCTACCGGACTATCCGCGAACCTCTTTTTTTTTTTTTTTTTTTTTTTTTTTTTTTTTTTTTTTTTTTTTTTTTTTTTTTTTTTTTTTTTTTTTTTTTTTTTTTTTTTTTTTTTACAGAAACCGTCGCATCACTTGGTGAAGAATTTTAAGTAGAATTCCATCGTGCAAGTTTTTCCGCCCAGAATTGTAGTATCCGGTTTTCTTTGTTATAATTATTATGTTTTCTTTTGTTTTGTTTGAACTATTGATTTTTTATTTTTGATTTTATTGCTGAAGTGAATCTGTTGGTGTTCCCAGAGATTTCTTTTTTAATTATTATTATACTCTGTTACCGATCAAACGTGTACTCATTGGAAATGTGAATACAAAGCACAATGGCACAAAGGCTTGCACTATCCCTTTCAGGAAACAAAAACAACAAAAACAATAGTGATACAAAAAATAAGGTGTACTTTCTTGATGAGGCAGATAGGGCTGTCGCTGACGCATGTACACTATTCTATCTTGAATGAGCGGTACCGTGACGCGAGATCATCCAAAAACTTCCTGGAGCGTTTCGACCTCGGAAGGAGATAAGAGCGTCGGCATCTTTGAGTCGCTACCGGCAGGAGAGCGGGCGCCTTGTAGCCGTTGGCCCCAAACTTGATCGGATTTCGACAAACCGCGATCCGTTACACAGTCATGCTTTTCGACAATTTCAACGCCACTAAAAAAAAAAACAAAAAACAAAAAAAAACAAAGATCGCATCTGCAAGACTCGCAGATGATTACACGCGCGACACTTTTTTCGTTTGACAAAAGTATCAAGGTTAACTGTGACGTCAGGGTAACTTGTATAGATGTGAAAATAAATTGACTCTTTATAAGATTTAAAGTCTATAACTGTTTTATATTTTTTTTTAATTTCAATTGACAGTTTTTTGTTATGTAGGGAATTCAAACTGATATGATGTGGATAAAAGTTTGAAAGAAAGAAAAAGTATTGCTCAGTCATTCAGAAACTGCCGTTTAATACCCCAGCATTATCAAAGGTCGGGACGTGAGGTGACACCCGAAAAGGCGCACTTGACAAGATTGTCCTGAACGCGACTACCTGCTTCTTGGCGCTTGGCGCGTTGGTCCTCAAAGTTGGGAGCTTGAGAGACAGGATGACTTTCCGAGGCGAAGAATTACTCGGCGAATTCTTTTGCAGGTCCACGAGTCATCTTTCAAAGCCTACCGTTCAAAATCTCATATCGCAACTTGTAATGATAGTTGTTTCAACTGTTTCGCATTTGATTGATTTTGTACTTGCAAGTGGATCGAACGTAAAACAAACAATAAATATGAGCACAACATTTTGTTGTTTGAAAAATTGTCTCAGTGGAAAATGTTATGTTTCAATTATACTACAAGAAAAACAACAATAATCAAGATAAACATGAACTCGCAATTATTTTGTCTGTCCTGACCTGGGTCCTTTAAATAATTATATTATTATTCCTTGCCCTCTCTCAAGTTATAATTATGTTTGCTCGCCTTGTTCTGTTACACTTTTTAATCATTATTTTCTTCGTTTTTGATCGATGAAGATCACATTTTGTTTCGTCGAATGCTACAAAACAAATGAGAATTTCACATTTCCGTCCTTTCAAGTACACAGTATAGGTAATAGTGGCAGCGTGACGCATTGACAACGTACACGCAACCCACCGCACTGTAATCGAAAAACCTGTATGTCATTATCCCGGTCGTTTATTTCGTCTTCTTTTTTGTTTGTGATTTGCCACTGCTTATAACTAATTGTGCTTTCTAGGAAGATATACAATCTGAAAACCTAGCGCACTTGCTAACTTTCGAAAAGATAAAACCGCGCTCTTAGGCGCACGCAATGATGATTTGCCGAATTCAGGAAGAAGTAGATCAGACCAAATCAGGTAGCACAATTGAATTCTCGAAACGCTCGAGCGTCTTCGTGAAAAAAATTATTTGACCGCAAAATAAAACAAACAAAATTATAACAATAGTAAGGGAGAAAGAGAGAAAGAGTAAAAAAAGAATGAAACATATAGTTTAGGATCCTACTGTTTTATTCGACCCGGTTCCTTACATTTCTAAGGACATTATCATCTGATTGTGAAATTTTTATAACCTTCCTCAAAACTACGAATAGAGGATGATTAAATGTTTATACAATTCAAACAGAGCTAGCTTCAAGTAAAAAATTTAATGCCTTTATTGTGCGTCATATAACCCTTCGTTTCGTACAACAGGATAGTTTCCGAAAATGTAACCATTATTACCCGTCATCACAATCTAGTCATGGACAAAAGTTTGCTCGAACAATTTTGCAAACATTCCTCGACACATTCTTCGTCATTCAACACTTTGCATCCAACCATCAAAACCCTCTGATTTTTCCATCTCTCCTGAATCAATCATAGAAGTACTCTTCTGTCAGATGTCAATAAATTTCACATGCGTAAAGGTTGTTTGTTTTTTTTTTTCAATCCCATCACTATATCAACAAGTTTTTTTTTCTTCTCATCAGCTGCCATTAAATGACCGCTATAAATTCATTACAGTTATAATCCGGTGTCGAATAATTTTACATCCACTCAAAAGCAGAGATACAAAATCTCTCTATCCTGCTCTCTCTCTCTCTCTCTCTTTCTGTTTCCTCTAGCCCATTCATGTATCGTGAACATAAAATACCAAGCGTTTTAGCAAACTCGCGCGAAACCGATATTTCATAAAATCAATCACAGACACTCGAAGCATTAGCGCATAAATCATGCGAGCGAGTGGCTATCACGCGTTCGTCTGCGCCGAGACCATGAAACACGTCAGACGAGCGAAAGATAAATTTGTGGTGAGGTTAGCGTAAGCAAGCGAATTCGAGAAGGGAGTGTCTATGCATATAATATGACGTGGGACCGAAAGGGCGACCGATAGTAAATTGAAATAATTCTCCGGATGAATCGCCTTTGGGTCATCGAGGACTGAGTCGAGGAGGAATATAAGCAGGCCGGTGAAACGACTAGCCATTTCAGAACTTCGTGACGCTGTAGCCGTAAATCGAGGTGAGTTGATGGCACATTGATTGCCTTTCATCTCGACGTACAAAACTCAAACCATCCTCTGTTTGACTTCCATCTACATCCATGCATTTTGCAATTATTAGTTCAAATTTTATTGAAAGATGAATCACAACCAAGATTGACGAATAGATATCAGTTCGAACAAACGAGAAAAATGAACAAAATAGTAAATTAACTCAGTTGTAACAGCTGTCAACTGTGATATAGACAATTTGATAGTTTTACGTTTTTTATTGCATTTTTGAGCTATTTATTAATCATCAAAATCGGCTCAATGTCCCTTGAAGGGCCACTTTTTGTCTGCTCGGTTGAGTTACTAAATCTTGTCGAGTGTCAGGGTATAATAATATTATATTGTAATGATGAAAATCTATCGGATCGTAAAACAATTAAAAACAGTCGAAGAACGAACTCGAATCCACCTTCGCACCTGATAGCTGAACGGTCTCCATTAGTTGAGGCCCGTAATTTACGTATTTGTTCTTCGGCTTGTAAATCTTGGCTTCGCTCGGGTTAACCGAGGCGCCAACGTGCAAACGACCATCCAATATGGATAGGAATGCATGACGTTACCATAATATTAATAGTTTATTTACCAAAGCCCATACGTCACCGGACTCACGCACCCATCGGTGTGTGTGCGTGTATTAGCACACGACTTTGGAGCGAGAATTACATCTGGACGCTCGAGGCAAAGTGCATCGCTGCTAAATATTCTTATATTCCTCTGCAGCCGAGGTTAAGCGAGGTGCGCTCTCCGGTCGAGTTGTCAACGAGAATTATTGATGGCAGAACGCACTGCTCATAGCACTGCCCGCTATAAAAGTCCGAAGCTCGCCGAAATAGATGCGAGCCAACTAAAAAAGTACCTTTTTAACGAGCGCGCGATATATCACCAAAGCAAAGTATACCTCTTCCTCCCTTTATAATATATTCAAGTTCAATTCGATTGGTTTGTAATATGACATCCCTTATACAGGACGCGTTTACAGGCGAGGACATTCTAATCTAGTACTGAACATTTTCTTACATCTGAAATTTAAAAACAATGTTTAGTCGTAAATATTAACAATTCAAATCTAAACTTGAAAAATCGACGTTAAAAAAAAATTTGGACAAAAATTATTGTTAGAGCATGATGCGAAACTTAAATCTTTCAGAGCCGAAATGGTGTTGCTGCAAAAAAAGCATTTTTTTTTCTTAATAAGCAAAATTCCAGTCGGAAGATCTCTTTTGCGCCCATCCACTTAACTTTTTTTTTTTTTTTTTTCATCATTTGTCAAATTTATAAGACGGCATAATTTCTTACATACATCGCTTCCGAGAAAAGAGACATGGAATAGGAAATAGGCGCAGAAAAAAGTTGTAGACGGACGTTCTTCATCATTGAATGCGCATAAAAAAACCCAGCGAGGCATCGTGGTGTCGCAAAACACGCGTCGTTCACGATTTGGTGGTTGCATATTAGAGACGCCTGGTCTGGCTTAAATAACTCGCGCAGTGGCGCCTTAACGCGCGAATAACTAACCTTTAACCTCGAACTACAGAATCTGCAGTGACGGCGTGGGTGGCGCAGCACATTTCTTGCATGACTGATGTAGTGGCCTCGCTTGGAATTACTGTGAGTTAGTTGTAATTATTTCCGCCACCGACACCAAATCCCCCTCCCCCCTCCCCCACCTCCACCACCACCCTCTCCAGCTTTTCACAAAATACAAGTGCTTCGTTAATTAAAATGTTATCGAAGGGTGGCTCGGCAAGTTTAGTGTAAAACAAATTCGCATATGTGTATGTCACAATCAGATATCGTCATTTTTTATCCAAAAAGAAACGCGGTGGACAAGTTTGATGAATTTCCATACACAAATTCCGATTGAGATTTTTTTGTTTAATCCAATTAAATGCAAATAATCTCCTTAATTTTTTTTTGTTCATTAAGCAGTTTTGTTTACATTAGTTTCAAAGGTCACGGCACAATAATTTAAAGTTTCTTGACCTTAACATTATCGATGATTCAATATGTTGCTGAGAGTTGAAAAGAATAATCTTAATGTTAATTAATAAGCTGTGGTTTAAAAACAAAGTTGAATTAAATGGAAACAAACTTAACATTATCAGTTATTTACAATTCAATGTCTTAAGTTAACTGATATAAATATAGCTACAGTTTAGAGTTTTATTCTTGAATATGAAATTCAATGAAGTATATACATAAATAAACGATGAATCCCAAGTTGTGTCGTGTTGTTAAATTTAAGTTGTCGATTATTTGTGAAAAAATTTTTCTTTGTTCGGTATTATCGCATCAGACTTTGGTATAATAATTTTTTTATGCGAAATAAAGTGAGCGGTCATTGGAGATGTGATGAAACATTTGTGCGCAAACGATTGTCTGAAAAACAAAGAAGGACGATAAAGATGCAAAAATATCATCATGTTAAAATTAGTTGGACTGCCGATGCAAGATGATAAAATGATCGGGTCGATAATATCAAGGTGTACTATATGTTATATCTGATGACGACTGGAAACGACGACTGAAGACTGGAGCAATGTGGCATAACCGCTGAAGAGGTGAACATTATCATAAAACAGGAAACTTTATGAGACACGACGTGTTTCGCGCTATGTCCGAAATGTGACTAGTCAGTATCCACGAGTGGCGATATCCCGTGGCGCCAAAGCTCGTTATCAAAATTCCATGACAAAAGCAGCTTTTACATTTATACAAACAAAATACAATAAAATAAAATGAAAACTCGTCTGTATAAAGAATCATGACAAATGAGTATATCAAATTCGCCTTTTCTTTAATAATAGACTGCAAATTGAAGACATCAAAAATATCATAATGAAAAATTATTTTAATTTTTCGATAAAATAGTTAACTTCATGTTTCATGTTTTTTGGATAAAAATATGCAATTTGCTATCCTAACAAAAAAAAAAAAAAAAACACGTAACGGAACATTCTAAAATTCTTAAATAAACATTTTATAGTTGACAGTTTTCTTTGATACTTGACAAGATGAAGTGCATATTTCAATTCGCTCTCCAATTCAAAAATAGAAGAAAGAATTTTATTTTTAGGTACGGTTGTTTCATCACTAACAAAAATGTTGAAACAATTTAATTTAACGAAAAACTTCACAATCAAACTGATAAATTTTTCTAAAAAAGAATTGCAAATATTATTTATCGGTTAATCATATTTTTAAATTTCAAATTTCAAATGACAAAAGCAACCTCGTCACAATTGTGCCAACCTAGATGTTTTTTGCCAAATTGAGTAATTCATTGTCAGTCTCGTCGACCATATACCAACATCATAAGGACACGACTACCGTGACGATTTCCCATCAGATTACACGCATTTTAAATTTCTTACAAACGGACGGTCATGTTAAGGTGGTACAGTGTCGAATTTCACATAATGTTATTTCCCTCAATCGAGCAATTTTTTTCATTTAACACAGTTTTCAATTTGATTTCTGATTCAATGTTACGAACAATCTGGAATAAAAAAATTTAAAAGTTATTCGCTCATAACATTTTATAAAAATTACATCACAAAAAGTAGTATAACAAGGCCATGAATATAAAATTTGAATAAACAAACGAATTGCTATCATTTATTTGTGGAAAACAAATCGTGCTCATATTATATGATCAGGTTCCGTTTTTGAAAGAAGAAGATTGCCCAAGAAACATGATATGTTATTACATAAATTCTAGTCTATACTGTTATTTTATATATACCTACTCTGCTTCAATAATTTTCAGTATGAAATTTTAGCTAACAAATATATTATTATTATTATTATTATTATTATTATTCAGACTCGAATAATAATTTACAGACCAAAATAACAATAATATTACAATATTGCAATTTCTATTATTACAATCAACTGTTTTTCACTTTGAGAAAATATGAACATTTGTGGAAATATAAAAAACATTTCTAATTTTACCTCGACACATGACAATAAACATTTTTGTTTGGTCCCGAGGTAAACTTTTTTTCCATTTCTTTCACATGTCACATATTCGTAACTAAGAAAATTCGCAAACATACGAAAAGTAAATAAAATAACACAAGCGCATTTAAGACAGTAGGGCATGATGAGCGTGTGCAAGCCATACAGCAAAGTCGGATAGAGAAGACACGGGTTGATGAGCCGACGATAGCATCTCGTGGCGAGTAGGTTGCCGGCCGGCAAGCTCCCTATGAAGGAGCTCAGATATTATCATTGCGTTTCTTCTTCCTCGGCTGTGTCTTTGCTGTCGTGTCAAGGTCCGGGACTGTACACCGCTTATTGCGATGGACAACGCGTAATGTGCCGCAACGAGATATCAACAGACACGATATTCATACCCCCTTTTTTTTTACCTCACGCATCACGCACACATATGAAATCGAAAATTTGCAAAATTCTGCCAGAAATAGATCTAAAAAATCATAGGTCAAAGAAACGTCAACCTTTTTCATCAAATGTTGAACTGAAAATTTTCAATACTGGATTGTTAATTGTACAAAAAATAATCTGCAAAATGTTGTCTGCAAATTTTATAAATAAAATTAATCATCAAAAATCAAAATAAAATTAATTATAAAATAGTTATCGAAAAAACAGATAAGAAATGTCGAAAAAGTGTGCGCGATGAAATTTTGCATTTTCATATGAAAAATCTGCAAGTTGCATTGGGTTTTGTTATTATTCCTGGCTCATCAAAGTTTCGCATTAATTAAAATTTGTTATCAAACGGTAGCATTTTAATTGTATTTATTTGTTAGCTCATCGTCGAAAGATAAGCGCCAGCTCGTCTTTTAATTCGAATTCGATTTTGTATTCGCGCGCACCGGCGAAAATATAGTCTTATGCATTTTTAAAATGTTTTATCTTAGTTTTTTTTTTTTTTTTTTTCAATGTAGAGGCTTATTTGATGCGGATCGATTGCGATGTCGGTTTGTGTTCAAGAAGCGAAACGAATCGCAACGAATCTTGTTTTATATTAACTACGTAATGCAAGTGCCCGACTCGGTTTGAGCGATTGAACATAAGCATGCAGCCCCTTTTGGACATGCGGCTGCATTTTTCAGTTTCATTTGCAGACAATCGACCGCTCGTAATCACGACCTGGGCGTCGGAAACTAAAAAGATATTCGCGCGCTTGATGCATCAGATAACGCGTCCGGACTTTAATCCGTATGTTTGCCTCCGCTAAACCGGATACATATGTATATGTAATTCTTTATAATCATGACTACATGTTTATACAAATTGAAAACATTCATTCTTACTTGCATCATTTCGAATTATATGCGGTACTCTTTTTAATTTCATTCAACATACCTATATGCTCCCGCTATTTTGCATCAAACACAATTTATCACTTAAAATTCTTTTTATACAAATTTTAATCATTTAACAGAGAAAATTTTCAAATATAAGAGACAATTTTTCATTCATTTTATTATTTTTTTTTTTACGTTAATTCAAGAAAACTGTTTTTAATAAAAGAATTATTATTAGATCCATTTAAATGGTTGAATGTTTAATTTTACAGTTTCACACGTTGCTATTTCTTTTAACGGGCAATAAAAAATGAAACTAATTTTATCGACAAAATTATTATCAGATTAGGAAAAAAAAAATCAGTTTAACAAAATTTACGACGACAAGAATGTTATTTGAAAGTTTATAATTGATTTATTTGAGTCTGCATAATTGAAATCCCTCTCGTATAAAAGTACCTTGTATGAGAAACAGATTACCGTATAATTATCACACGTACACACATTGCCTTTCATAACGGATGGTAATAAGTGTAATAAAACTATATCATCCAAACAAATGAATGAAAAACTGTAAAAATACGAATCTCGTTGACTATAAACATGTCGAATAATCTGAAACGTTTATGTTAATTTGATTTTCTTTTTTTTTTTCTATACTGTGTTTCCCATGTATACACGGGCCATAAACTTGTAATTGTAATTATTATTGACGTAATTCCCTTGAATCATATGCTTTTTCACAACAAAGCTCATTCACAAAACTCAGTGAAGAAAAATGTTGGAACAAAACCACTATAATTTCATGCTGAACTAAACACGAGATGATGATAATTGTTTATAATACGCTTTTCAAACAAATGATTTTTGCACAATTCAATGTTACTTTTTATTTCGGACTTTTCAATTTGTAAGTTTCAGTATACCGGAATTAACATGAAATCAGTGGCTAGTTCCTGTCTCATATTAGCCGAACTATCATATGTCGGTGTCAAACTCATTCAACAACACCATAATATGCTACGATCCATTAACTGTATCCGCATATAATGCTTGCTTTGCTAGCACATATGTACCGTACGTATCACCGTATACTTAAAATTAGTTGAGCGTAGCCCTTGATGCGAGAGCGCGTGCACGAACCGCAAAAGACGTTAATGGCTATAATTGTTTCGCAAACAACGGAAGGGATGAATCTAGCGCCTCCAACACGAAAATCTCCATGATTTTTAATTCAATCAAATTGTTTACAACCATACAAGTTAGAATATAATTAATTCACAATTATCTTTGCGTTCTATTCGTCGATTCAAAATATCTCAATAATTCCGTAAATTCAACAGAATTCTCTTATTAATGTAGAACAACTAAAAAAAGTGAAAACAGGTTTTTTAATTAAAAGTTGATTCTGATAAACTTTGGTTTGATGCAAATATTCAGATGATTCAGTTTTCTTGTTCTTTCTCAACGATGCCAAAATAATTGCAAATAAATGTTGAGCTTGAAACCCCCCCCCCCCCCAAAAAAAAATTGTCGGAGCAAGACTATGTTTGTGATTCAATTAAACAAGAATAACGGAATCGTCAAGATTTTTTTGTCAAGACATGCGCAAGCACAAAGATTGCGGAATATCAGACCACGACAGACTTGCATCCTGCTGCCTGGGCCTTCTGTTTACGTCCGGATAGACGGACGCAGCGATAAACGCGGTTAACGCGGTTAACGCGGAAATGAACCGTTATATCTTTGCACTTATTTACCCACCGACGAGGTAGATAACTTATCCCGTCAGTCGGCGATGTACTTTACATAATGCGATAGAGTTTACGTTCGCAGCGATAGAATAGAGGAACTTACTCGAAAAACAGCGAAAGAACCGTATGCTCTTGAATGCTTTGCGAATTTGTAATGCGTATCTCTTGAAAATCGGTATGATACTGTTGGCTTTCTCGACTTGATTCCACTTACCAATCTGCATCCACAAGTTTAGATTATAAACTTTTAGAGAAATCTCAAAAACGATCTGATGCAAACAATGAAACAACAGCCCAAGTATGTATACGGGCAACAAAATTGTTGAATTTTTCGTTAAACTTTGTTCCACGCATGAAAATGATTTCTAATAATAAAATTCTGAAATTCATATTTCTCTCTGTGTAAACAAGTTTTTAATTTTCGTTTACATGCGGATTTGAGTGGATGAGATAAGAAGTCTAATTGAGCTGCAGACAGATTTAATTAGATAAGACTGTCGATGAATTATCTTTGACAAAAGAATCCTGAGTGAGTAAATTACGTTGTGGATAACTTACGCGTAATATAAATCAGTTGGTTGACTTTAGGACAGTGATAAACAGCGCCGAAATTTGGTGACAGACCCAAACGAAGCACACACCTTTGTATCTAAAACTCGATACGACTCTTCGTATTGCCAAATTTCAATTTTAATTACAATAAAATCACAAATACCGCGCGCATGCACAACCGCCAAGATTTATGTCAACAAAGATAAGGTCCTTCGACTTAATTTAGTTCGGCGCAACCGAAGTAAATAATTGTACACTTGTCCGCTCGTTCTGTCAATAAAAACGAAATTGTCCCGAACGAGCACTTCCTTCGTATACAAATGAAAACCTTTTGTCCCTCAATAATCATTTTCATCTTCTTATCGTCTTATTTGCAAAAATTGCATTCAACCACGAGAGCACCATCTGAGATCGAAATATTCATACTAGATCAGGGTTGGAAGAAAAGGAAAATTGCATGACAATAGAAAGTATAAGTGGAACCTCTATTCCTTCTTTTTTCTCTGCAATTCTATTCTCGTTCTCTACGTTGTACGTCTAATCGTAAGATCTTCAAGTTGGCGATTCACCCGCCAGATGACTCTCGTTCTTGGTACATCACAGAGCGAATCTCATTTCAGTTTCTTCCGTCCCATCTATAGAACCGAGGGAACAAGCCTGGTCTGGCTGCGGCCAATCGGTCGATGGTTTTATCGCTCGCTCGACGTTTCATTGGCCAAAACATTGACTCCTATTGAGCGAGCTACGGTAGGCCGCGCCTAGCTCTCCGTTTCTGCACGTTTCGCGGCTCTTAGACCTCCAAGACTATATTTACTACAAGCATCCTATATCTACCTATTCTCATCTATCTAAAGTGTGTCGTCGACACCTACGCACAATAAGTCTCACCGCTCAGCACTTTCCACAGCTAATCAATACCACGCACGCACATTGTTCGCTAAATGATTTAGCTTTAGAGAAAAATTCTTCTTATTATTAAACACATCTCTGCTCTTTGCAATCATTAATTTTAGTTGGCAGTATGAAGATGTACGAACTTATCTAACGAATCGTGTTGATGATTATCGATGATAGATCACAGAAATTGCATCTCTTTATTAAGACTTTGAATATTAAGTTAATCCATTAGTCAAATTTTTACTGATTATTCCATTATTTACAAAAGATTCAATTTTCATTTATTCAAATTCAGAGAGATAAATTGAAGTTTCGCAAAACTCGTTGGTCCAAAAAGTTTATTTTGAAAGGTTTCAAAAAGTGGAGTGGAGGGTGTGGGTATACTAATTAAATTTAGTACGAATTCAGGTACCGTTTTCACAGTGACGCACAAAAAGGACGATGAAATTACAGAAAATTCGAGCCGAATTTTTTGTGCCCAGAGGAGGTTCCCACTGTGTGTGTTCAACAGTGTCAACTTGTTTTGTACGCGGTGATCGCAGGAGAGAATTCGGGCTACCTACAAAATATGTTAATTTTACCATTTGGAAGTAACGGTGGCACCTGCATTATTGGCAAATACTTTTTTTTTTTTTTTCACATCCAATTCGGCAGGGTCGCGCCTGTTTGGACATCAGTCATAATGATGCCTCGCATCAAACATTCATGAAAGTCAAACAAAAAGAATCGAGACGCAAAAGGGACGCGTAATTACATTATGCGTGGCAAAAATGCTCAAAAAGGACATTACCGTGACAAAAACTCGCATCACATTTTTCCAGTGCAATGTGGTAAAAGTCGACGCTTTTTGTGTGCATGTGTATACCGGTCACATTGTGATGCGAGAAATGTGTTCGCATTTTACACTCTCGCGCGTATCTCTACAGAGCGCAAAACCAATTTGCCCCGAGATGGGGTATAATTTTTCGTACCGTTTTTCGAAAAAATAATACGACATAATCGCGTGCGCGATGGTCTCATTATGTTTTCGTCCGATGTAAAAGGCAGGCGAAAACAAAAAATTCGCGTTTTCGCGATAAGCCAGAGAGTGTTCTGTCGAATGAAAATGTCAGCAGTGCCAACGCATCCGCACGTCTCACTTTTCGATTCAAATTGGCACGACTGACATACGCAGTAAGGCCAATTTAATGCGACGTGTCGATAATTGGACGGTGCAACGACCAATGGACAAATCTCATATTCGCTTTGTACCAAAATCAATTATTCGCAGCTATATCGCCAGCGACGATTGACTTATTTGACGCGTCAAGGCGCAGTTTCATGATGTTATATTTTTCCACGCGAACAAATCAACCAGCAGAGAAAATCCATCCCAAAATATCCCAATCTTAAAAACGAATGAACTTATTCCATCTTGAAAATCTTCTTCTTATAATAAAATATCATCGGTGTAGTTTCAAGTCTTCAATCTTCCCTCTGAATTTGAATGCAGCTTTCAGAAAAACAGAGAGAAAAAACTCAGGAAACGATATGAGACTTTACAATTGAATCTGGTGCGATGTGCGCAGTGCTAAAGCGAGATTGCAAAACCCGAGGGAAGCCAGCAGCGAACGAGGGTTGGAAAAGTTCAGAGCGCCGGCGTCCCGGCTAGGGACCCCTCCCAACTGGTTTCATCCCTCGCGACGTCTGACAGGCTCTTTCGCAGACGAGCTTTTCGTAGCTACGTTTCGGGCGTGCTAGCACACAATCCGCGTCGCACAAGCTCTTGCCTCGGTTCGATAAGGAGGGGGCGGAAGAGGAGAACGTCGACGACAAAGACGATGATGGCGCTCGAGCCCGGTCCACGCTTGTGGCGTGCGCCCGTTGCCGTCGCGGCCGTCCTAGTCGTCTCGGCAAACTCGTCACCACGGGACTGCCACGGTATTTAGTATTCTTCGCTAATTGCTCTGCCGCCGATATATGCGCCAACACGATCGTGTCGCCTCTTCTTCTCCGCCTCTTCTGTACCGCCGCCGCCCCCTTCTTCCGCGTATGTGAACCAAATGCCACGCGTGCTGCCCGATATCGAAAAGCCGCTCGCGTGCCTCTGCTTAATGATGACCGGAAAAGATCTTCATGCGGTGCTCAATTGGCGACCACGTTTTTGTTAGCTGCCCATTACCACGCAAGTTTCGAGTCCTTCTTCTTCCTTTTTTTCTTTCCCTTTTTTTTTATTCCTCGAGCGCCCAGCTTCATCCCTCAAGTTGACAGTGCGGCGACACGGGATTATGATTGATGACCTGGTCTTCGAACCGCGCACAACTTTAAATAGTTGCGGACGCTTCTCCGTCGTAATTAGTTCGACGGACTACAGTCGACTCTGCACCGTTCTGCCACGAGCGTCGTCGTCCGGGCTTTATGGACTTGGAGATTATTCCGTGAAAGGATAACAGGATAAAGGCCTTTTTAAGGAACCTCTCCCCCCCCCCTCCCCCCAGTTCTCACGTGCTGTACATGGAAATTTGTGAGAGGTGAAATATGCCAAGGTACACCTTGATGATGCATGATGGAAATCACCGGCAATAGAACAGCGAGTTATTTTTAGCCGATGTGGAACCAAGATTCGACGGTGGATGAAAACGGACGTGAAATCATGGCTGCTGGTGACGCAATTCGTGACGCCGATATGACAGTGATAATGTGCCTGTGCTTGGACGCGATATTCGTCAAGTGGAAACGACATTTTTTGAAGGTAAAAATACAAATTAGCTGCTACGAATTTATAACAGATTGGTATTTACAACAAAATTGTTGAATATTTATTTTTCTTTTTTTTTTTTTTTTTTCATAACAATTTTTAGGCAGTTATATTTGTTTAGGTTGAAGCGAAGATTGAATTTTAAATTTATCATTAACTGTTGTCAAAGGAATATGAGGAAAAGGACTCTTCATGATGGGTATAAGTTTGCCGTCGGATAGTGAAGATGTATATATATACGTACGTTTTATTTGATGTGAAGTCTGTTCGAAAATTAAAATCCCAAAATGTTTGAGATAAAATGAACTTGTTGTTGTTGATTGATTTATTATGATGAATCAAAATTACAATGTCAAATTAATGTTTGCTGAAAAGTTGCTGAATTAAAATAAACATGGGATCAGTGTCTGATGAAACTTTGGTTTGAGTGTTTATTTACAGAAACGTTTCAGTTCATATTGATTCTTGTTATCAGTTTCATCTAAACATGCTAAATCTAAATAAGGTAAAACACGCGATACACGATTCTCAATCACAGCTGAGTATTCAAAACACTCATCAATTATTTATTACCACCATTCATATTTCATTTTAATTCGTTTAAAATTATATTTTTTTTATAACTTATGATTAATTATTGTTTGGACTTTCGGACCAATGAAAATAATCAGACCATTGACCCGTACTACTAAAAACTTTTATTTCGACAGAACAAAATTAAAATGCAATTCAGTTTTCGTTTATCACTGTTTGTCATTAATCAATACTACTGTCATTCATGTGGTTAATTAGTATCAATGTTACGAATCACATTATTGTATTTAAAAAATTAGAAATACGGATTTAAAAGTTATATTAAAAAACTACTAAAATGCAAAGAAAAATGTAATTTGAATTTTTGAAGTCTTTTAATTTTTTTTCAGTTTTTATGAATAAGTTTTACATCACAGTATCAATCCAGTTCGATAACATCAATTAACTTAAAAATAAATAATTTAAGATTGTAAGAATATATAATAGCAAATTATCAAAAAGTCTAAAAATAGAGAATTTTCATTTCATAATAATCTTTAAATTACGGGCTATTGATTTTTGTTGTGAAAAAACTCCAATCCAGGCTAGTACTTAAGAAAAAAAAATTATCAAAAGGCAGTAGTTTTTTCTCAAAAAATGCAAAATATAAAATGAAATGCTAACAAACGGAACGCCGGTGGAAAAGCACAGGCAATGCAAAGAGAAAAAAGTTAGCCAAACAAACATCCAATTGAACTAAACTTTTTTTGTAAACTACATTTCCTCCTCTAGTGCACACATTGTTAGCATAAAATGATAAAAAGATTGCTATCGTTATTATTTATTTATTATTATTATTTCAAAAAATTCCACAAGAACAATAATCTAAGATTATTTGAATGTAAAAAATGGAACAAATTTTGGAGAAATTTTCAAATTTGTATTGTGTGAAATTTGGTGAGACAAAAAAAAGGGTTTTTTTGTCCAAAACCTGAAACAAGGTTGTCTGCGCAAGAGTATAATTTCGCACACTCATGTGAGCGCTGTTAACACCATGCCGATCTACTGCACACAATTTATAATCTACCACTGTAGCGTTAAAGAGATAACCTTTCTCCCCTCGGAGCATACCTCAAGCAACGAAAAAGCTACGGTTCGTTTAAATTTGCCTTCTGTTTCGTGCAACCTTGAAAATATTGCACCATGTTGCAGGCTCAAGGTCAAAGGATGTTCTGGAGGTAAGCCTGCAAGAGGGATCGCAATCATTGGGCCAAGAACAGCTAGGAAAACGAAGACGAAGAAGAGGAGGAGGACTACGACAAAGGCGGAGACGCAGAAGAGGAACAGAATTGCCACGGCCTTCTTGAACGGCGGCGAATCTGTCGAATCGAAGGGCGGCCTTCGGCATCGCTCAGCAGAATTCAGCCAACTTCCAGCTGGTTAATCGTGCACAGGTAGGCGAAGGGACAAGAAGAACAGGAGGAAGAAGAAGGCGATCATTAAAATTGCTCGGCGTAACGGGGGTCTCTCTTTTCTGGGTGACACGACACCGAAAGAACGGCCAAGGTGTCCTACTTTTGTTGTCGCGAACGACACGTGCGCGCACGCATCAGCCCCGCTTTTTCGGCCGGGGCCCCTAGAATGCGGAGAGTCGCGACGCGCAATGCATAAACCGCTGATTAAGACAGCGTGCACTCGCGCCTGCCGTAACACGCGCAAAAAACCACGTGGACGACAATCGTTGGGCATTGACTCTCCGTTAATTAGCGCCGTCAATAAGCTACCGTTAGGCCGATTTGGTTAGTACTCATTTACCACCACCACCCAACCGGCCAGAGCCTGCCCCATCCGCTTTTTCATTCATCAACCAGCGTACGTGTGTCGCGCGCACTTATATTTACCATTTTCGACCCGCAGACAACTCGCTCAACGCCGCTAATTAAATTGGACTCTTATCTGACTCCCGATTTAAGTACTAATTGTCGCCATCGCTCCGGACAACGTTCATCCAAGCTCCATAAACCCTAACCAGAATCATCTAACACTTCTAATTTGACTTTTAATTTTATTTCTTTTCTCTATTTTTTGCAATCTAGTCTCACAGTTTCTGTCCTTTTTTTCTTTTTTTTCTCACACTTAGAAATTGTCAACATATGACGTCTCATTGGATTCGATTTGATTATGACAATTTGAGAAGGCTCTTTCCATTTACAAATTGAGGTATTGTATGTTTAATTTGTCAATAAAAATGCATGGCTTCGATATCAACTTTGATGTACCATGCCAATTATTTGTATTTTGCTAAAAACTCAAGAAGAATAACCAAAAGGTCAATTGATCAGAACTTCATTTATTTCTGACATTTTACACTTATCAATAGAACGATCCCAATAAAATGACTATCTTTTTGCAACAAATTGGTTTGAATGCATTTTTTCAAAAGTACAAAAGTTCAAAAAAATCATATGTCTAATTTATGGTTTGTTATTCGACAGGCAAAGCTAAGGATAAGATGCAAGGAATAGATCCACAGGGAGAAAAATGCTGAAGGAAGTGAATTGCAGTAGTGCAACTCCCCCGCCAGCATCTTCAGCGTCGACAGGGGGTAATGGCACTGTCAGCAACCGTCAATCAGCAATTGGCAGCGAGAGCCAAGGAGGTGCCTCGGAGGCCGTGCTCGGGTGCGGAGGATGCGGAAGAGAGATAGCAGAACGATGGTACCTGCGGGCTGCCGATCGTGCTTGGCACTGCGCTTGTCTACGTTGTTGCCATTGCCGTGTGCCACTTGCTGCCGAGCTGACTTGCTTCGCCAGGGACGGCAACATTTATTGCAAGGAAGATTACTATAGGTTGGTATATAATCCTAACGAGGGAAAAAACACGGATCCTCAACTTCATGTTCAAGTTGAATTTAAAACTCAGGGGGAGGGGGACGGGAGCGAGAACCTTTATGGTAGCCGAGGGTTTTTCGGATTCAATGAAATTCGAATGCTGGTACTTTCGGTGGCTGGTAGAGAATGCGTGGTAAGTTAGCGAGAATTAATGCAGAAGCCATGCTTGCCACGCGGCCTACCAGCCATTTCTTCAGTATTTATTGAGGTAGTGTCGAATTTGCATAGGAGCGTCGCTTATGCCCGTTGGACCACACAAAATGTCTACTAATGGGCAGCAGCATTTGCAACCACCACACTGCTATCTCGGCCGATCGGAAATGTCGTCGCAGCCCCATTTCCGTATAATAACGATGTGCTATTCCCCATCTTAGATTCTATTTATAACAAACGCAACAGTCTTTAACGTGATTCGCGTTCGTGAATTATCAACTAGCCTTCGACGAGTAACTCACTGTTGAAACAAAGGGCTGAGAGGGCGCCAAATGAACCCCGAGGCACCTATAGTACCGCCTGAAAGTTTGTGAACACTCACATGAGTAGCAAAATTGCTTGTTTACACCTTCAGCTGCAGTTTGATATGCAAAATTTAGAATTGCACGGTTCGTATGGCTATTTAATGGGGATAGAAAACGTTTTGTTAGTTATTCAACAACAAAGTTCTAAGTCAAGTCATTAACTGAACAATTTTCATACATGTGTGAACAGAGTGTTGGCAAACTTTTTGGCTACGTTGTGACTGTAAAGCTAACCGATTGTTAGCGCAAAAATCTCAAGTTGCAACAACTTTTTTTACCAAAATTATTTATCCTCGTTGTTTTTCGATGATGAGGGGGAAAACATCAAGATGTATAAAGAGAGAAATGAAACGTCCGCTGTGTATACGTATGCACATATACATCTTCTCTGTTCTGGTTCGTTAGGGAACAAAATAACGATGGTCCATGCAATATGCAACAATACTTAACACAACGTGTACTACGGTATTCATACCTGTACGCTTTGTCTTGTTTGAGCCAAGACAAACGTTGTTACAGGTTCACTTGTGTAACAGTAGCGTCTTGACCTTGCATTTAAAAGCTGCGGGACCCTATAACATTTTGCGAACATCAGCTAGCTCGGATTCGCACACAAAAGTGCGCGATGCGTGCACAATTAACTCAAATTCTTTTCTACCTTTCAGGCTGTTCGCGGTTTCGAGATGCTCACGCTGCCGAGCTGGCATCTCGGCGTCGGAGTTGGTGATGCGAGCGAGGGAGCTGGTTTATCACGTAGCTTGTTTCACGTGCGCCTCTTGTAACACTCCTTTGAATAAGGGCGACCACTTCGGTCAAAGGGATGGTCATGTTTATTGCAGGTAAGCCAAGAAAAGATACAAAGAAGCGAGTTCTCAGAGTAATTCCCGAAGTGGAACAATGATGAATTCAGAATTTTGTGCTGGCCTTATTTTTGCAAACACAAACACTATAAACCGATGTATTAGCAAAATAATTGGATTTATGAATAAGGCCGCATTACGAGCTGGTCTGCTGTGCATCGGACTACGGAGGCACTTCTGGCAGCATCGAGGATATCAGTTCTCCGGGGGTGTCGCCGCTTCCGGGTTATTATAGTACGGCCGAACAGAGTCCCATCGCCTCTGGAGGATCGGTGCAAAAAGGCAGACCGAGGAAAAGAAAACTTTCCGATGCTACCGGATCCGAGCTACCTGTAACAATGAGACTTGCTGCTGGAGCTTTGGGTACACGACATTTTGTTCCCCCCTTTAACTTTATTTTCCATGTTTTAGACTCTTGGTTCGCATGTGTCCTTCAAAATCATATCATTTCTACTTTTGTTAGAGGACTTTCGTTTGAGAATAATTAAATTAATCATTAAATAATAAAACTTTAAATTGGACAATATTATATAAAAAAAGTCCTTTTACAATATATTTTTTACATTGAAAAGTTCAGAGTTATAAATTGTTTAAATTGTAACGATTTCAGAAGAATTAAGGCAAACATGAAAAAGAGGAAGGATTGCATTGATACTGAGAGTTTGAATGTAAAATTTCTAGAACAATGCTATAAATGTGGCTCTGTTGAATGTTGAAAAACAAAGTTTCCTGTCTGTAACGACACTCAACGGCCATTCTTAAACAGCCATTGTGATTGGCTGGTACTTGGAATAAAAATAATAGGCATTCGAATCGTCGCACTGAAATCAAAGCATAATAACTCGCTCGAATCTAAATCAAACAGTGCGTCATACGTACGATTTGCTCGACAGGTTGGGAGCGTACTATTTGTCGAGCAATCATCAAACACCCCGTCCAGAAGGGGACGAAGCGCAGTCGCCTGTGAGCGAGCCGTAAAAAGAAGATGTAAATATAAGATGAAAAACGTTAGAATTCAACGCGCTTTACTTTGACATTTTTTGCATCGGGCACAACCTCTGGTTTGAATTAGAGAAAGATCTGCGGTGCTGCCACCACCGTGAAGAATTTACGACCGGTGGCTATAAAATCGTCCTCGGAATTTTTGTGACCTTCTCATCCCCATTTTGATCCGAGATGAGAAGCGGTCAATTCGTTTAATTGTTTTTGTACGTAATTGGTCGACTTTTTACAACGACAGAACAGTTTGAGATATGACTGAAAAATGCCCATTTTTCGAATTTGTTTTCTGTTTTTGTCTCATCAGTCATTTTTGTTTCTTATTTTGTTTCCTGGATCAAAATTTTGTCTCATTGAAAAAAGGTTTCCATCTTTGTACAAAGTTTTCTCTTCGTTGATAATAAAAATGATCGTATGTTGAATTTTGAAATTTGAATCAAGGTTTTGAGTTAATTTAAAAAAAAAAAGCGGAGACAAGAAAGATATGTTCGAGTGTGATTGATGGTTGTTTGAACATTTTTAACGATATTCGAAAGATCGGTGACATCGCGGTTGTGAAGAGAATGGCAGAAAGGTTTAGGTAGTCAGGTAGGGCTGGCAAAGTCTTGGTCGGGTTATCGATTTCTTGTCGAGAAGTAGACACACGCAAACGCTTCTGTCTTTAAGGTGGAAGACGAATAGGGAGAACAGAAGAAAGAGAGAAAAACGGAGACGAAGAGACAGAATGTTGTACGAAGCAGAATAAAGGACAGTGACAGATGGATATCGGCACCGAGATGCATCGATTGGTCGCTCTCTCCCGGAAAAGAATGTCGCCATGACCAATACGTGGTCGCAGCGAGCAGAATGGCCGCTACAAACTAATACCAAGTTGTGATCCAAGTTGTGTCCCTACGCACGTAATGCACTGCGTACGTAATGCACATGCCAACTTGTAATGCGCATTTTCGTCAGCGCATTTTGCTCGCTCTTTTTCATCCTCGAAGGACAAATTACACAACTCTTTTCTTATTACGAAGATCCTGCTCAAGATTGACTGTTCGAATTGATTTGCTCGAAAAATCATTTCATAAAAATTGTATCCCCTACATGGGCAGCTCGACAAAAAAAAAAAAAAAACAAACAAAAAACAAAAAGTTCGTCTCTCTGCTCTCATTCGAAGTCCCTCGTTCCGGTTCAATTCTGTTTTCTTTTCATTCAAACTCATTCGTTCAAGATTGATGTTTTTTGTTTTAAACATTTTTGTTCCTTTACAGGGCAGATGCTCGAAAATAATGTACTCTTTCTGTAACGCTGAAAAAAAATGCTGCATCAAAATCGAATGAACAATATCAGTGGGGTTTAAATTCAATTAAAGTGTAGTCAGTACAGTGAAGAACATTCCTGAGGATCTGTATCTTTGAATCTGAAGGGTTAATACAGTGGGCGAGGAAACAAATTTTGTTCTTAGTCAATAGAAAAGTCTTGAGACCATTATTTGAAACAGTTTTTACATTTAAATTCATGAATTATTAACAATGCAAAGTAAATATAAAACTGTAAATTGATATAACATCATTCAAAATATTGAATATTTTTCCACTGGCTGAAGGAAGGAAAAGTTTTGCGCGCACTTTTCAAATTACAATCTATTCATTAATATTTGAACAATGAATGATCTAACGTCGCAGATAAGAAATATGAATGAATGAATAAATTCAGCGTGCGATACGTCGTCTTAATTTACTGCGGCAAGGTACAATTATCCGTTGACAAATAAACGAGCAGGAAGAGAGACGGCAATGAATGAATCGAGTAATTAATGAATTAAGACGGGGGATACGTTAGAAGAGAGCTGTATGCGCATGCAACTCGTCTCTCGATAGTGTGGTGCGCCAACGTTGTAACTAGAATTATTAAGCCGGTGCGGCTACCGCGATACGAATGCCTTTTTCGGTCATAGGAATGGAGAAATCGCGGCTTGCTCTCGGACAGAATGCAAGTTCGGCCCTATGAACACGACGCGGCAGCGAGGACGCGTACACTCGAATCGAGTCTTGCTTTTAGTTGTGCTGCTGCGCGGCTCGGAACTTGTTTTCACAATTCAATTCAATGCTTATCCTCCGCTCTGATGCAGAGACTACAACGTTATTTATTAGATTGATTCTTCGTACTCGTAGAACATTATAAACCTCGCAATTCAACGCCCGGACTCTTTTTTGCATGTCTTTTCTTTGCGCTCATTTCTATTCTTTTGAACACGCCGATATCAAATTGTGCTGCTCCATCTTTTTTTTTTCTCCCTCTCTTTTTTTTTCTCGTCATAATGATTTTGATAACTGGCCGACGGTTCGGGCATCTTTTATCAGACGTTACCTTTAGTTGCTGGATTATGTTTACAAAAAATATCGTCAAATTACATGTAACAATTAAGACAAGTTTTTTTTTTTCATTGATATAATTTTTTGTTGCCGTTGGAAATTCTGTTCCGACTAATCAATAGATTGTGGAAAATTTGCAGAATTGCTGAGGCCGACCGAACTCTCATCATCGATGGAATCACTTGCTGCTTATGACACATCTCTTGGTTCCCCGGGACCTGTGCACCAAAGTCAGCGAACAAAACGAATGCGAACGAGTTTCAAACATCATCAATTGCGGACGATGAAAAGTTACTTTGCTATCAACCAGAATCCGGACGCTAAAGATCTCAAACAATTAGCTCAGAAAACAGGACTTTCCAAGAGGGTTCTACAGGTATTATTATTTTTTCCTCTATTATTTTAATCTGAATTCATTCGTTTGTCATTAGATAAATTATTGACAAATAAAAGAATAATCCAAGACTTTATTTGCATACATAAGATGGAGTCTGAAGTAAAGTAAAATTGAATGAAACTAGCTCATCATAAAATTGAAGAAAAAAAAACCTGTTAAAATGTTGAAAGTTTGATCGTTGCTTTCAGATTTGATTGATGATTTTAATTTCTCAAATTATTCGAAATTTCAGTGATCTTACCAAATCGCAAAAGTCCGTTCAAGTGTAATATAACGCGGGAATTATCTCTTTGTGAATCATAAATTTTTTAAATTGTTTTCCTTTTTAGATCAAACGATAAAATGATTCTTGATTAACATAAATTTCAATGAAAAACTTCACCTACACTCATCACGTGAATGAAATATCTTTTTAAAAGAAATGTAAGACATTTTTTGTCATTCTGTCGAACATTCACGTCATATGAATGATTGTCTCTCTGATTCGTTCAACACAAAAATCATCACAAACCAATCCTTTCCAAACAGTTGGAAGTGAAACAGTTTTTTTTATAGACTCGCACGTTGAAATCCACGTTACGACAACCGTGGCATTTGCCATCAGCCATTAGTTATCTTTTTACTCCATCCATGACTTTCATATAACTGACACAAACGAGAGATCTGTTTTTATCGAGCCATTCTAAACCGGAAGTGCAACAATTTTCTATCAGGTATGGTTTCAAAATGCCCGAGCGAAATGGCGACGGAACATGATGAGGCAAGATGGCGGAGGCAGTACTACCGGTAATCTCACCTGTCCAGGCACACCGGCGTCTTCAAGCACCGGCGGTGGTTCTCCAGGCTTGGTCGGCCCCACTTCCGCTCTTCTAGGAGACAGCAACAGCCTACCCTCGACTTCTATGGAAGAACTGCACGCGCTACATCACCTACATTCTGGTGTTACCTCTCAGGTATCTTTCTCGGATCTGTACTGATGCAGTTGCTCTTACCAATCGAAAGTGATAATGAACTATTTAACAGTAAGAAAACTGTAACTACCAGAAAACAAAAGTGCAACATTGCTTTTTGCAAATGAAATATCACAAGTGGGATTCCTATAGTGCTAACGTGTCGATGACTCGTCGCACCGTCTAATACGCAGTTGTAATATTTTTCGTGAACGAAAAAAAAAAAAATAAAAAATAACAGAACCATATTTTAAGATCTATTTTCTCCGGTGTACAAAGTAGGGTTACAAAATTTATAAACATATCCTGATGAATGTGAGGGTGTTTGTGTTCGCTTTAGTATAACAATTTTGCGAAGCTATTAATATAGTACCAGCTGTATTGTATAGACCATAAAGAAATAGTTTTGACAAAACACAATGTCCTATGGTTATAACTAAAATAACAAGTTGAGTTGATGTAATTATCAGAATATTATAATTGTATTTGAATCAGATGTGACGATTTGTAAGATTTTTTTTGAATTCAATTTCATGTAAAAATGTCAGAATTGTGCGAATTTCAGAAAATGATCAATTCATTTATGGTAATCAGATTGTAAGTTAGGCCGTGAATTTTGAATTGTAGAATTTATTGACTTATTGGTTGGATTATCTTCGTACAAAACGACACTCGATTCTGATTTATGATAGTTTTGCAAACAAAGTGTATGTAAAAGTGCAATCAGTTATGAAATGATACATGTGATAATTTTATACGATGTAGAACAAAAAATGCATGGTCAAGATATGAAATCATATAATACATATTTGTATTCTTAGTTGAACAGTTTTTATAAAATACGAATATTGTATTAATAATTATTATGATTAGAGAGAACGAAATAATAGTTCCAGGCACGTATGTCTATTGTACCAAAGTTTTAGATAACATAGCATCTACATAATGAAAACAAAAAAGTAGAAAATTCGTTATTAAACTTTGCCATCAAATATTACCGTTTCACATAAAAATTGTTTTGTTAAATTCAACGATGAACTGCATTTCCTATAGTTTCCAATTTGATTTAAGCTCATCTTGTAACGAATTTTCTACCTCAATTAAGAAAAAAACAACAACGTGAAAAATAATGGTAAATTTATTTATTGTTAATTTTACTCAAACAATGTTACATTGATCAATTCAGGGTATTGTACAATCAATAAGTTTCCCGATAACACATTCTTCCATTTTCTTTCATAAATATATTTTATACGTCGAAACATACAACAACAGTTCAAGTAACAGAGTGATTTACAACTTCATGATTATTATAAACAAAATAATTTGACATTTCAGAACGCCAAGCTAACAATCTAATTTTCGAATGAATGATTTAAAACCATAAGACGTAACATTTGGTATTACAATAATGTCTAGGTGTGATATTGGAAGCTTCCTTATGGTGCCAAAAGTCAATTTTAGATCATAAAATATATTCTACAAAACTCGATTGAACTGCAGTATTAATAAACCATTGTAAATAATCGTATACTCAACCGCCCAAGATCGCTGGTGAATTGACACATTGCGTGTTCAATAAATTCGTTTCAAGAAAGCCATTGAACATTTCATTATTTCACAACACTCCGTTCAGACCGACGCTTAGCGAGGAATAAAAATTTTGTGAATGAACGAGCGTCCAAGTTCAAGAGCCATAATTAAAAGACGAAAAAGATGGTTTTTGTTTGTTCAGCAATTATCATAAAACCGGATATGCATAAGCATGCGAACGATTTTTCATGGCACTCCGGCCGTGGCAAGTAATTCCGTTTATTTCGCCCGAACAAGACACGGTTTCTTTTGCGCCGTGTAAATTGTAAGCTTGAAAATCGCATAAGTGCGCGAGTTAGTCCGCTCGAGTGCCGTATATTTTGTCGGCGCCCATATAAGTTAATTTTCAATCTATATGCGGGCTCGGATTGTGCGCGGCGACTCATCAACGGAATGAAGAAATTGAGACTCTCGTTAATATTTAATGAACTCGAGCTACAATAGCCAGTCCTTATGTCAAAAGTATCATTTCTTTGCTTAGCGCTCTCTGCACTCTCGTTGCAAACCTTTTTTGCATATCGAAAGCGTAATTCACATTTTGGATTGCATCACGGAACGGGGTTTATCTCGGCGTCATAATAAACACCATTGTTTTCAAAATGATTATTCGATCAGGTCGGATTCAAATTATTCGCAAAACTGGTTTACGTTTGCTCTCGAAGGGCGATTAACGCTCCAAAAAGCGAGTGTTGATCAATTGAACGCGCCGTCGAGTTTTGAATTATGTCCTAAGGCGATCATAAAATTATGTTATGAACTTATGCCCGTGCTCTCGATCTAATGTTACGCAAGGCGCTTAAAATATATAATTCACAATCATATTTTATGGCTCGAATTCATTCAACTCTTATGTGCATTTCAATAATTCGCCAGGCCCAACTATTTCTTTTTTCTTTTCTTTTGATTCGATCTACCATAACCCGATGACTGAATTATACATTCGGATCATAATTTACTTAATTAAAAAGTGATAAATTCGCTTTACGACGGTTTCGAGTGTTGTAATTTGAAATTGGTTCTCCTCTCTCGGACCGACCTCGATTATCAGAGCCTGATAGAAATTCGCCTCGATATATTTATATTCGGCTATTCGGGGCTTTGATTGATAAACGAGTTTTCAACGCAAAATCCTTTTGGGACAAACAATTGGTGGCGTTTTTTGTTCTGCGGATGAAATTTGCATAAATTTATAATACATAGAAAACGGCTCGAACGATGCCCTGTGACGAATTCAAATGCCACGTTTATTAGTCGCGCCTTATTAGAGCCCGAAAGCAGGAAGCAATGAAGAAAACTTAATGAGAAGGGTATACGAGACGAATAATTGTAAACGTTAAGAACAACAAATGTTTCATCCCACATGACTCTCAGGAATTACACGGACAAGAAGTTGAATCCGAACATGACAATAATTAAACGCCGGGTGTTACACATATTACACGTTAAGAGGCTGCTCGAAAACTACTAATTCATTCTCTCTAATGGATGAGAATTCGGCGTTAGTACAACCACTTAGTGAGAAAGAGACACATAAACAAAGATCCCCATAATTGAATTACGAAAACAAACGTGACTGTTGGTTTTTCAAAATCAGCTTGAGCGCGCATTGGAAAACGTACAATTTCAAGTTTCGCAAGCACAAACCGATGGCTCGGAGTCCTCTTTGAGGCAGCGACGCGAATAAATATAGTGCACTGACCATTAAAAGGGAAAAAGAGGAAGAGACAGAGGGGACGGTGCACACGTTGCCGGTAGGGGAACCCTACCGTTGGTTCGGTCGATAGTTCTTTTGTTCTGTCAAAAGTCGAAACGCGGACCGCGCCCGGTTTCTACGTTTGCAGCATTGCGCCCCTCCAAGGTGCCGGCCCAAGTCGGAGGCTGAGAGAGTTTTTATCGGGGCGGCTGCTCTGCGACCAGGCTTTGCGATCGCTCGTTCGTTTATTCAGCTCCTCCAAAAAAGCCATACCAAAAGGACAGCTCCTTGCGCTGTCCTTTTGGCATGGTGGCGCACACGGACGTGCACACAAACACTCCGCACAGACCGGGCCTGGCAAGAAAACAGGCCAGTCCTCTCAAACAGAGGTCAGAGCGTAAAATTTTCGTTGCCCCGGTGACCTTCACCCGGGTCGAATTTGCAACGTAGATATGGAGGAGCGATTTGCAACCCCTGATTCCATGAATGCAATTGATGCCACACGACATCAGCTTGATGTCGTACTTAGCCGGTATGATAATTTACTGTGTCCGTTCTGCTGCTGCTGCAAGGGCATGTTATCCCGCGGACAGATCTCTTGCAACAACAAGCGACATCCACATGTGAACCGAATGCGACAATTATATGCGGGATCATCTCGCGGGACAACATTAGCGCAACCTTCTCGCGTGACCATCTTATCGGGCGATCTCGTCTTGTCGGCTCATGTACCAAACGAGCAGTGTTTGAGAGGAGAGGTGCTCGAGGAAATGGCGAGAGGAGAAAGGATTCGACGAAATTAAAAAAAAAAACGAAAGAAAGAAAGAAAGAAAGAAGGAACGCCAAAACGAAAACAGGTCGACGGTGGTGGTGTGCGAAAAATATATACGACGAGATGGGAGAGAGGCTTTTATTCAAATCACGGAATAGGCAATGAGGAAGAAAAACTAGAGCCTATATGGAGTCACGCCTGCCCTGCTGCGCTCGCCCGAGAGAGGAATTTTATGATAATATCGTGTGCGGAGAGGGTGGGGATGCACAAGTGGATGCTATTGCATATGGAGAGGAGAAACAAACGAAAGATGGCGAGGAGTGTCCTCGGACGCATTGTCTACCCCGCTGTAAATAATGTCCCTCGGGTGTGCCGCGACAACCTGGTTGGCCGGCAACGCAACGCCGCAGAACCTGTCGCCGACATAAACTGATTCGGTGCCGATGTCGGGTCCGAGCAGTCCGATTGGTCGTCCCTTGTACACCCTTCCGACAATGCGAGGCCCAACTCTTTTTTTGCCCAGTCCGCTGAAAGAGCCATGTTTATGGATCAAACTTCGTAGTATATCTTCGGCGGTCGCAATTTCGAATTTATACCCATCCACGACATCGCGCGCGGTTCTCACGAGAACTGGGACAGACTCTGACGCCGACTTTTTAACTCTCCTCTCTGATTGCCAACGCAAGAGGGTAAGAGGTTGCGACGCCGATCCCAGCCGAGCGGAGCCGAGCCTCGCGTACACTGCGGGCTGCTTCACGTTTGCGCTCTTTTTTCCTCGGATTATCCGAGCAGCGCATCGCTTATTCGTGTATCGTCGTTTTTCTTCCTTTTATCTTTTTTTTTTCTCTTCTTCCTCTCTCTTGGCACAGGAAAGATTCTTTGTTTGCGATCACTTCTCCAGGAAGAATGGAGAAGTCGTGGTGGAAGATCACGGACGCAGCCAGGCGATACGGAACGGCTCCACGTTTCGACAGCGTGTACATGCGCGGATGCATAAGGATACCGTATGCTAACCTTTTCAGCTGAATTCCATCGCGAATAATTAGACACCGATTATTCCAGTTTGCAATGCCACCGCGCGACACTCAAATCACGCTGTTGTCCCTCGATAAGTACGAAAAACCAAATCACAGAGCACAACTAATAATAATAACAATATACCGATATCTCTCGGCCCTCAAACCTGGTCATGTGTAATGTTTCACTGTACTTACTTTTTTGTCTCTCTCTCTCTCTCTCTCGTACTCGAAAGTCGCTCAGGGCTGTTGCCCTCATTGCAAATCAAAAGTCCAATCGTGAATTAAAAAACCGATCTACACTCTAAACGAAAAGAGTTTTCTGTTTTTGCAAAAATCGTTATGAAAATTTCAAAAGTCCTTCTGGAAAAACCGTTACCCAGATGTTATGTCGATGAAATTAAAAAAAAAAATCGGCATGAAATTTTCAAGAGATCGGTAGACGGTTTAAAAAAATCGGTTTGCAAGATCGGTATGGGGATCGTGAGTCGAAGATTTGCATAGAAAATGAAATGCAATTCATTTTGCGTTGGCAAGTAGCTTGAGGACCCAACAGGTAGAAAGAGGGATGAACGCTCATCTATCAAACGTTTTAACACTGGATACGGGTTTCACCAGCTTTAAAGCACTATAACTCAATCCACTGATGAACTCTGAGCCCGCCTTCTCCACGCCTTTTCATATAAATTTGCTCATGGAGTTGTTCCATTTCCATACCTCACTTCTGTCTTTCACTCGCTGACAAATAACCCAATATTCCCAACAACTGCCCTTAGAAAATTGTGCCCTAGCAAAGGAAAAGAAAAAAAGTTGTTGTCTTTTGTCCGATTTTCCAAGCGCCACTCCATAAACGGCCTCTTACATCGGCCGTAACCCGAAGTGATCGAACTGACGGGCGTGTAATCATAGGTTCTGCAAAAATCGCTCAGAGGAACGAGCTGTCGAAAGAGCAAAAGGACGAATCTCGTCGCGTAGGTTTGTTTTAACGAGGCATTTAAAGCGTACTCGGTAAACATTGGAGAGAGAAATATCGGTTGTTTACGGCGCGATGATTTATCTTCTCGCACAGTTGGTACCAAATGAGTCGGGTTCACGGTTCGCCTAGGTTCGTTTATAGCAGGCCCTACGGGGCCCGTTGTTCCAGAGACGCATTTATTAGTGTGACGTGTGCCATTGGCTTTTTTCCGAGCGCAGTTTTATCGTCAGGTTAGATAATAATTACCCTGAGATACAGAGCGCCGGGGTGGGGGACAAAAATGTCCGGCCCGTTCCACGAAGCAGATTGAAAGTGATTTCCCACGTTCGCGTTGTTCCGAATAGGAAAGAAACTAATGACGACAATAATTGACCGATCAGAACCATTAGGACGAGTCGCAATGATTGGACGGCGGCACGACCGAAGATGAGACGTTACCCGGCGTTTCTGCTAACTGTGAAATTCCAGAAGCTGCTGGCATTTTTCATGCCGATTGTAATCGCCGATCGCTACCGTACGATTGTTACAATATTTCCGGCAAGAGTTATGCCGAAGGATCGCCCGGGCCCATCGATCGGCGACGTGACGAAACTCTCCGTAGGAGGTCCCCACTTTGACACTCTCCCAACAACGGTGCGCCAGCAGCAGTTTCGTCGGAATGCTCGGTATCGGCGCTCGTTAGCCACGTTTCAGAAATGAGCCACAAACTCTTTTATTCGGACATTCTTAATCTTCATTAGTTGCTTTGTGATTTGCATACTAGAGCCCGCTCTCCCGTCCCTTTTATCTGATCGAACCGCGAGAGCCAAATGGAAATATATGCTTTCGCATATGAAACCCCGGCTCTTTTGTCGTGTTACATATATGCCCGATCAACTCCCGTTCCGCGTGCTTTCATTTATTATTATCAAACCGCTGGCATAATGCCGAGACGTCCGATACCATCGGAGAGTTCCGCGAACATTTCCTTTTGCCTCTGGTGACATTCGGCAGACGCGTCCTCACGTACAAATTCGCGTCCCTCGTCTTTCCCATGGATGATAGTTATTAAGCCCACCCGATCGATGCGCAATCGTGACCTAACCTTTCGTCTCATCCTTTCGTCTCTTTCTTCCTCTGCCTGTGGTGTACGGTACTTTGTAGCATCAGGCGGGGCACAGGGTCAACCTTAGCCCTGAGACCTTAGCTCGGCTTATCGCACTGTAGCCAGTTCGTCCGGGTGGCCTACTCGGCGCCTTAATTGCGGGCCCATATCACGATCCAATATGACCGACAACCCGCCTGTGATGCTATTCAAACCTCTTACACTTTTCAATACCTCTCCATATCTTTCCCACTCGACGCTCGCTTCAATTTTATCCTTCTGAATCGCAATTTTTTATTCGTCCCTACATATTTAGCATCATTTTGAATGTTTTGGATCCAAGACTTTTCTTTAAACTCTCATCGCATTAGATACATTCACACTTTTTACGGTCTTTTGTATATCTCTAGATAATTTCTAAAAAAAACACTTGAAACGCAATTTCGGGGATCGAAATGGAAAAAAAATTTTTTTTTTTTTTTGCACAAACGCGAGTTTTCACTCAACGCAGAATATTTGTGTGATTGCGCCTTCCGTTAGCATAACGCACAAGACACCCGAAAAACAAATTTTCAAACACAAATAAAATTTTTGCACTGAACGGATCTGTCTGAGGGGGATTCGTTGGGTCGACTGTCGAGGAGTGAAGATTGTCTTCTCACTGCACGAAAAACGCACCCTGGACAGCCGATCGTCGCAAACGCACTAGCCCCATAAATGAGCGGCTTCGTTCATTCTCGGTCCGTCCGCGCGCTCCTCCACGGGCAGCATACGAAGGGCGGTCAACGAGTCTTCTAATTAGCGACGAAAACGAAAACGAGTTTGAGCCATTCTTAGTGATGCTGTAGCAGGTAAACCGCTACGTCTCCCTCTTCTTTATCTATACCCGGCTGAATGAATGCTTTCAAGCGGAAATCAAGCCACCGGAACGAACCATTAACAAGCCATTAAATAAGAGCTTTCGCCGCTACCGTTTCAGTTTCGACGTCTCGAAGATGGAAGGCGACTTTTTTTCGACGCGATCGGTCGATCCTCTTCCGTGTGTCTAACAAGTCGACCTGTGGCCCCTCGAGGGTGGTCGCACCAGACCCGGGAGGTCCCCCGATCACGCGTCTCCTATCGGGCGCAACTCGGACACGCCTGCTTTCAACATTCAATCATCTTCTTCTTCGACAACGCAGATCAACCTAACAATGTGAAACTTCGGATATCGTTTGCTCTCGCTGTGAATCAAAAAGTTTCACTCGCACCTCTCATCCTTTCTGTGCAAACGATTTGTTTTCCCATTTTTCGTCCTGAAACTGGTGTGTCTCAAGTAAAGACTTTTTAAATCGTTTTCAAAAGACTCAATTTCTTACTTGTATAATTTTTATTTTTTGTTCAGCTATGTTTTTGTATACTTTATTGATCGGTTATTCTAGTCGATGAATCACCGTAAGGTTTTTTTCATTAACTGGAATCACTATGAATATCTAGAGAGCATTGTTCTTACGCAAATACTATAGCTTGCACGCGCCAGTCTGCATTCACGCCGGACGCAGGATGAGAGGTAAAATAAAAAAGGGCACCTAACGAGCGAGCAAAGTGGTCTCAGCTTTCATTCTGACTGCTCAGCGTTGACTCGTCGATATAGGTACCCGAAACTACCGACAAGAGCAGCGAGAAATCTGTGAATGAGTAAGTGGATTTGGCGAATATAGGAACCTTCTTGCACCGAAATGTTCCCACGCGATATTCCTCCCACGAAACGTTCAAGAAGCCCACTGCATGGGGCGTGAGCTTCGATTTTAATTTTATTATTATATAAAAAGTTGATGAACCCTCCATTAACTGTGAAAATCATTATCATCAGATCTTTTAATAAAAAACACAATTGAAAAGTGACGTATCAATTCACTATACGTCAGACGTTTTTTTCGAAGGAGTAGAAGGAAAAAGGAACAAATACAAAATTGAAATCAAATTGAAATCAAATTCTTTATAGCGGCTTATAATTTTCATGGTCAAAAAAATTTACTCCTATATGAAATTGTTTTTGTCAGTGTAACAATTTTTTTTTTTTTTTTTTCAAGTGAATCTGGATTGTTAGATGAAGTGACAAACAAAAAAAACATAACGTTCATTAGATACATATCAGTAGAGATAAGAATAAAAGCAAAAGTAAAAAGTGCTGAGATTCGGAAACACGCGGGATAATTCAAAGTTGGTTTGCTTTGGAAGTTAACGCGACTAGGCACGTACTAAATCGACTCGTGCCGCGCGTACGGAGTCGAAGGAGAGCTCGCTGTCGGGGGCGTTCGTTATGTTGAGCGCACTTTGAAAGGGTCACGTGCCCTCGTCATCGCGTGTTCACAGGACCCCCTACTCGAGTCGACCGATATCGTATTTGTACCACGCGCTCTCATTGCACACGTCTATTATTACTATCCGCTGTTTGTGTGTTTTGCGCACTCGCTCGGATCTTTCGGTTTCACACACTTGTCCTGCGAGCTCTGCTCTAGCGTATTATGCATCGAAACAATGGATCCTCGCAAATTCAAACTTCGCGTCCTGATGTTTTGCTGGATTACGTGGGAAAACTACCTATTGCGCTGACTTGTGCGTTTTCGCTCGTGTCAATTTTAAGTGACATTTAACATTAAATCCCTTTGTTTCCAACTTTGTTATTCCAACATCCAAAACTTCGACAAAGGTCAAAGTTCGAGGTACTTTCAAAATGTTCTCTCGATTCAAGGTTCAAATTGTTTTTCAAACTCCTTCTTTGCAACACTTTTTTTTTTTTCAATTACTTTCTTTTGTGTTTTCAAAAGGAAGCAATTTGTGCAAAAAGGTGTCGTTATAGCGGGATCTCTGAGGCCAAATGATAGCAATTGCACACTTGCGAAGACACGTGACCGAAACGGACGACATGCGACTATAATACTTTGCAACGTTTGCAGCGTGGTGACAGCACCACGGTGGTCCAAAGCCACCCCTGTATATATAACAAAATGTACACGAATCTCGCACTGCGCGAAACGTGGCGTTTATGTTAACGTGATATTAATGACGGTCCGAGCCATTGACACGAACATTCCCAGTAACGAGGGAATCTCATTATGATGAAAAAGTGTAACAATGAGAGCACGCAATCGAAAAAAACAAATGCAAAAACGGTGCCGGAAAGGACAAAAAAATGAAAATTTCATGCTAATGAAGTTTTTCTAATGATAAAATTGTTTGATGAATTCTGCCTAAACAATCAGGTCGGTGAATGAAAATTATGATGATAATAAAAATATCGAAGTCAAAAAATGATTGTAATTTTGTTGAGATTGCAATTCGAAGATGGAAAAGTTGAATGTTGATCCTCGTATAAATAAAGCCGCGGGATTTAGTTGGATGCGAATGTATGTTATGGGTGAAACAAGCAGTCGGATAGTACGAAACTGTCGTAAAACTGCACCGATGACGTGCACGATAATGGCCATGCTATTATGATATACACATATACACTGAGTTCTCAAATCATGCGTGTGCGAATCTATACACGAAAAGTGTTATTTCGGGCTCCATCGGGGAAGTGGCTGTGTGCAATACAAACACGCTGAAATAAGAGTATAATAAGATATCAGATAAAATGAGATTTGAAAGTCCATGGCATTTCCATAGGAATGACTACTCGCCAAAGACATTAAACGTGCCGGCCGACCGGTAGAGGCTCAATATGTGTAAATGGCTCGTAAATCAAAATGTTTAGAGCTCAGAACATCTCGGCATCGCGTTGTCACAGGTGCGAAAGCACTGCGAGAAAGGATTACCTGCGTATGTCTTTTTTTTTTCTTTCTCTCTCAACTATCTCTTCTTGCTTTTTTTTGTTCTTACAACACACTTATTACAATATCCAATTTTTGTTTTCGCATTTTTAATCGTTCACTCTTTTTTTTTTCGCCCAACCCTCTTTAAATATTGAGACATTTGCATATTAATTTTCGTGGAGATTCGAATCTTGTTTATGTTTTGTTGAGTGTTGAAAAAAACTTGCGCCTGGTTGTAAATTTTGAGAAAAAAAGCCCATTAATTTGTACCTTTTCAATTTTTCTATAACATAAAAAAACGTTATTTCAGATAATAAGAGTTGTAGTTTAGTGTTGTCATCGTGTTTGGACTATCAACTGTCAACAGTTAGGATGAACGTCAAATTTGCCTCGTCAGGACTGTTAGTTCGCGCGATAGAAAAAGATTGACGTGTGAAACTACCGTTGGTCATCATCGTGACTTTTTTGACCGAATAGTTGTAACGTTTTTATTATAATTTTTTTTTTTTTTTGGTTTCATCTTTCTTGCTTTTTTTTTTTTAAGTACTAAACAATTTTTTTGAGTCTCGATTTTAAATTCTGAGAATAAAATATTACGTAAGGATATAATGTCATCGGTTATTTCGGATCGATTTTAAAAGACTGATAAAAAAAAGGGTAGAAAGTTTTGTGTGGGAAATAAATAAATTTTGAACAAAGCGAATCTTAGCACTCACGAGACGTGAAATATCAGATTGTACAGAAATTGGAAGTAGTATCTCGTTCCTTATTAAAATAGCGGAGTAAATTCTGCCCGCAAATCTAGATGCAGTGGCAAACAACGGATGTTCTTTCGAGGAAAGAACCAATTTAGACATACCGAATTCGCAAGCGTACCGTACCAAAAAGCGAAAAAATATTCTATCTTTGCGATCGCAGTTCCTACAAATTGGTCAAATAAATTTAGTTCGAATTCGTTGGCATTCGGGAAAGTATTTCGTTATTTTGCATGGGACAGGAAGTGCGTCGTCAAAAATGTGATTCGTATCGCTGGTTTTCTTTATATTTTATGTGTTATTAAAATTCTTCAAATTCAATTGATGTTCTATAATTAATAGTGAAAGTATCTCAGATACAAATAATTGATTACGGCTTTTCTTATGGTAAAATTTATATTTTTTATATAGATCAATTCGAATAATTGTTGTAAAATATTAAAAAAAATTATCTGGAGTTTCCAAATGAACAGAAAATTATTTTTGGTATTTTAGTGAAACGTTGAAAAATGAAATAAAAATTGAAGATCGTTCTATATATTAGATCTGGTTTTAAACTTTTGCATTTATAATTTGATATAATAAATTATGCAATTATAATTTTCTTTCATTGATTGGACTTGAATTATTGATTTCTACAATTGTCGACGAGTCATCGTTAAAACGCCGTATGATCTACTTTTTGAACTCAAAGTCGGCAAAACAGAAATCTGTTGGCATGTTATCAGCCCACGGTCAGATCAAGTTGTCTGAGTCACCTTCGATCAATAAAAATTTTTTCTACATTCAGTTGAATATCAGCAAGTGAAAATACAGATAACTTACTTCAAACATTTTACAAATTTCTTTTTTATTCAATTGAAATCAAGTTTTCAAAAAAAATGAACAAAAATAAATGACATTTGTTAAAAAAAAACATTCAAAAGAATATTGAAATAATTTTATTGCTAACTTCATTGTCGACTGTCAAAAAGTTATTATGAATTTTATTCAGTAATTTATATCGTAAAATATGTTTATGCTGAAAAAGAAGTCGAAAAAACACGAGACTTACCAAATATGCATAGCGATACTTGAAGCTAAGCATCTTGTACAGAATGAAAATCCGCTTGTTGTGGTGAAAGTGGGGAATCAGAAACGGAAAACTGCTGTGCGAGAGAGAACCGATAATCCCCACTTTAATGACGTGAGTGGCAGAACAATCTTTTACTCAAACATCTGAAAAGAAATCGATTTAATTTTTTAATTTATTTTAAATTTTACTTTTTTTTTCTCGTTTCCAGTATTTTGTATTTGATATAACATCGGATCTGGATGTACTTTTAAGCACAAGAATAATGATATCCGTATATTTACGTAATTTTTTAAGACAGACTAAGTTTCATGGCAGCATTGAATTTGAAGTTGCAATCGTTTGGGATCAACCAGGTAAAATAATATTGTTACCGATGTCACTATAATAGATTTTTCAAGTGATATTACCTCTAAAATAATCAATAAATCAGGCGATAAAAGTTTGCCGTCAATGCTTTGAACAAATCAGGAAATTTCAGTAAGCCAATTTTATCAACTTTTTGTTTCAAAAAGCACTTTAACTTGTTTACCGTGGGTATATTGTTCTCTTTGGATTAAAGCAAAGAATTTCAAATGAAATCGAAGAATTACTGACAAAGTCTCTTTTTTCAAAAAGATAAAAGAAGAAGGCAACTTTTTCACGAGGAAGAATTGCCCAGCGCAAAGTGGAATGTAACTTGAGAAAACTGCTATGCTTTTTATCATTAATTTTTTGTACTCCCAATGTAACTTGATAGAATTGGGGATGCACAACCATGCGGAGGATTTCTACTGATGTTTCATAACATATGGATCCAGAGAATCAAACTTTGTTCTATCTAAAAAAAAAAAAAACAATTGTTCGTATTCGTTATCATACTTTTTTATCATTCAAGCTTGATATTAAAAGGCGTATGCGATTTCTTTGCGAATAAAAGTTCCATTTCAATTTCCTGATTGAGTTTCATTCTCTGGATCCTCTGATATTGCAGTCACGATTCTCTTAGTCGAAATTTCAATTGAAAAAATGGAAGTTTATTTTTAACGTTTTTGACAGATCACCAATACTATCACAAATGGGCAATGCTGACGAACCCGAAAGATCCGAAAGCTATTCCCAAAGGATACGTCAAGTGCAACATAGCCGTACATTCGAGAGGCGAACAGGTGAAAATTCATCCCGAAACTGACGGCGAGGATGATATCGAAGGGTAAAGTTGAACATGAAAAATATCATTTTATCAATAATCATTTTATTATTCGACTCTTGATTATAGAAGACATTGTTAATTATATTTCTCGAAATTTCTTTGATAACATCAGCTCAAACAAACTACTGTCACACCTCAAATTAAAATATGGTACCAAAATAAATGACTAAAATTAAAGATAAATATGATTATAAAAATAAAATTGAATGTGTTAAATTAACTGATTGAAAATGTGTGAAGTCGTGATTTAAAAAACTTGTTTTTGAAATCAATTTTTGTGAAATAGATTGTTATAGCACAAACGGTAGAAGCGATGGCTGATCAAGTTTGGCCAAGGTATATAAGTTGAGAAAAGATTGCGCCACATTAGCGGTAGGAATGACAGCGAACTCATTTAACAAGTCTACAATTCTGCGGAAGTATGATCCCACCACAAAAGGCGCAACCTCGTTTGATTCATCGGAGCTTTTATTTTTAGTCAACAAGGACCAATCAGACGTAATCTCTTCCACCTTAGTCAGTGCAATTGTTACGTCATGGAAATTCTTCATCAGGAATTCTTTCGCTTTATCTTCAACACCGGAGATCAAATAATGTTTGATTTGTTTCACTGCCTTCATTAATATTTTTTCTTCCTCCGAGAGTTCATTGACAGACCCCTCAACTTTGTACAAATAATCTTCCAGCTGTTGTAAAAATCGCACAGTTTTAGAGACAGCTTCTAAGAAGGCTGCTGTGAGTTTACTTGCTTTCTCAGATGATGATTGCTCGTCATCTGTATACTCCGTGACAAAAGATCCACATCTTTTTGCCTCATGCAAGTATTCCAGCTTGCCAATGTCGTCCATGGTATTCTCAATTCGACTGATGTAAGTTGACTTCAACAGAAAACTGACACAAACAATTCCCCTTCCTAAATCGCTTAGTTGCTGTTCTTCAGCGGCCTCAAATTCTGGAGACAATTTTTTCGCATGTTTCATGATCAGCATGACGTTGCCACCAAGGTTGAATTTCTTTATCCCTTTAGCGAATAGAATGGCCTCAGAACGTGGAAAAGATAGTTCAAAAGATGACAACAGATCCCAGTTTAATTTTCGCAAACTGTTGCCAATTCGGGGGAAGACCTTCATGGTGTCCAAAAAGATGTTCTCTGTATCTTTTTGTTTTAAATTTAAAGCGTAGGACTTAAGGTTTGATTGCACGTTGCTGATGGTTTTGTAAAGTATTCTTTCGTTCAATTCTGTGTCAACGTTTTCAGCTTTATCCAAGTAGGATGCAATTTTACCAACAGAATGGATCATCTGTTCCAAACTGTCTACATAAGTCTTACTTAACATTTTTGCCGTTTCTTCTATTCCTTCGGAAATCTCGTTTTTGATACGATCTGGATCATTGACTGCGGTCTTGATGAAATTGTAGATCTCAACACCCTTGTCTTTCAGGAACATTGCGCAGTCGTAAAAATATTTTATCGGGTTCAATTTGTTCAGCCATTTTTTTATGCCGCGTCTTGTTAGACGGTGATCAGAGACGCTTCGTTTTGCGACTAACAAAACTTCTGGATTTTCTTCAATGAAAGTTTCCACGGCGGATACACAACTCGAACCACGACTAATGTCATCTGAAATCTCATTCACTACGTCTTCCCAAAAACTTCTCTGCCGACGCGAGAGAGATTTTTCAAAGTCGTCTGGAAAATAATTAGTTTCATGAAATGCAAAAAAAAAATATTTTTATGACTGTTTTAATTTCGTAATTTTTATTATAATTTTGTTTGTGTGCTTTTTAGAATTTAAAGCTTTACATACCAGAAGGAAATTTTTCGTGGCTAAATGAACCAACTACTAAACTGACAAATACTAAAACTAGAAAATTCATGGCGCAGTACATTTCTATAAATGATGTTGTTGATTAAAAAGTCGTGACTGCTGAAAAACCAACTTATTGACTCATTTTATATCATTGTAAAACTGAAAAAGTTATTGCCACTTATAAATTAATTTTTCATTGCAAATAATGTACTTAATTTAATTGGTCGTGAACCATACACTTTTTTTTATTTTATTCGTTTTTCGTGATGACGAATAGACGATAAACTATCGTATAACTAACAATCAATGCCAAAACAATGCAATGCAATTTACCTTCAAAATTATCTAAAAACGATATAAGTTAGTGAAAAAGACTCTCAAGTGAAAAATGAAAAAAAATTAAAAATCATAAAAAACATAAAAAATGGTTTTATGAATTTTAATTTCAATTTCGATTCGTTTGATAGAATCCTGGTAATCCCATAAGCAACCAGTTTGTCGTTGATGTAAGAAGTTTTTTTTCACACGTTTTACTATAATTTATAAATTTTTATCAGAAAAATTCTTGTTTCGTTCAATCGAATATTTATCTGAATCTGAATTATAGGATATACTACTAATGATAATAACAATAATAATAATACAAATAATTAAGAAAATTAACATAATCAGTTTGAATATACTGTGGATAATAGGAATGTGACATTAATCAAATCCAAATAGTTAAAATGATTTACAGAGTTTATTTAAAATATTTAGTGACAATAATGTTGTAAACTGCATTACAATCACACTTTTTTCATAGTTCAATATTGTTCATTTTTACGCTAGTATATTATGTACAGGATTTAGTTTGGCAAATTTATACAAGTTGATGAAACATTGCGCTACTTTAGCATTACTAATAACATTGAAGTGGTCCAAAAATCCTATTCTGTCATTATCGTACAATCCCATTTTTGAAGGCAAAACATGTCTGACTATTCCAACTTGCTTTTTATTTCTCTTGCTAAGAAATGACCAAACTTTCGTCATCTCTTCTACCTTATTTAATCCTTCAATGATGTCATGGAAATTATTTAACATAACTTCGATAGACTTCTCTCCAAGAGCTTCAACCAGGAATTCTTTAACTTTTCCCACTGCGTTTCTTATCATTTTGTTGTCCTCTTCACCAATTGCTTTCTCAACATTACCTAAATGTTCTTCAACCGAATTTAAAAATTTAACCGATTCGAAAACCGCACCACTGAAGGTATCTGTGAGTTTTTTAGTTTTTTCTGGCAACGTTTGCAGATCATCGGTATGTTCCACCACAAAAGTTCCACATTTTTTCGCCTCATTTAAGTACCCCAGTATTCTAACAATGTCAAAGGAATCAAAGATGCTAATTTCGTTGCTCATCTCGTTCGTCTTGATCAAAAAATTAATACATGCAACACCACCTGCCAAATCATTTAAGTGCTGTTCTTCAGCAACAAGCATGATCTTTTCAGTTACAGACTGTAATTGAACTTTAAATTCCGGATTGATTTTTTGAACATAATTCATAATCATCATAATGTTATGTGCAAGGTTAGACTTTTTCAAATCCTCAGAGAATTTGATCGCCTCTGAAATGTCAGAAATTGGCTGGAAGGATGTCAACGCATCCCAGTTCAATAATCGCAAACTACTGCCAACTTGTGGGAAGATATTGAGAGCATTTGAAAAAACATTAGAAGCCGTTTTTTGGTTATAACCTGAAGAGAACGACTTGAAGAAGGATTCCACATTTTTGACAGAGTTGTGCAAAACTTTCACACCTAGATCTTCGTCGGGAATTTCCGTGGAATTTAAATAGGACGCAATTTTACCGACGGATTTGGTCATCTGTTCCAAACTGTCTTCGTAGATTAAGCTCAGTTTCTCCGAGGCAACGCCAATGTCTTCGGTGATGCCTCGTCTTGCACGATGTTGGTTGGCAATGGCTTTATTAATAGCATCGTACATCTGAACGCCCTTGTCCTTAATGAACATCCCGCAGTCGTAAAAATATGTCGCAGGGTTCAATTTATTCAGCCAACTTTTAATTCCTCGTTTCGACAGACGGTGATCGTCAGGGATACTTCTTCTGCGAACGGCGGCTGCGACAACTTCCGGGTTTTCTTCAATGAAAGTCTCTGCGGCAGTGACGCAACTTGATCCGCGACTGATGTCATCCGAAACTTCGTTTGATATGTCATCCCAAAAACTTCTTCGTTGGCGCAAATGAGGGTGTCCATGATTGTCTAAACAAATCATCACGTTAATAAAGAACTGTTAACAAATTTTTAATATATATTTCAGTTATATAATTATTTATTTATTCTACATAAACTTTAAATTTATGGTTCATTCATATTGTGACAGTATATTATATATGAAAAAATAAAAAAAATTGAATTAAAATTGTTCAAAACAATCAATAAATTTATGAAGTTTGAAACTTCTTTATTTTTTTGTTGATTTTATATACATAACAGAGGAAGTTAACAGTTTTTTTTTTTTTTTTGTTGGTAAAATGTTTTATTGAATAAGTGAAATATTTTTTGTTCTTGTCAGGAAAACTTGTATAAGGTTGATTTGTTTAATAATATTTTTCAATTTGTATTGAACTTACTTTTTGTTGGTGTGCCATGAGAGTACGAACCAACTGCCAGGCTGACAAACACTAACAGTAGAAGAATTTTCATGGTGCCGAACTCGAATGTATGAATAAATATTTCAAGTGATGATTCGACGGGTTGTTAAAGTTTCAACTGCTGACGAGTTGTTAGTTTGATATAAATTTATACTGCAGTAAGAAGATATATGATATGGGATAATTTCATTAGAAATCAATCACTCTCTTAACAGAAATAACATGAGCGTTCAAAAATTGATGAGCGTGATTACAAAAAGGTGATAAATTATCTTGTAATTAGCATTGAAGTCTGAGTATTTATTATACCTGAGAATATGAAAAAAAGATACAAATAATCAAAACGGCGTAATTAGCTTTTGACAAGATAATCCATTTTTTATACAGAACAAGTTTCAGCGACTCCTTGCTGTACTTTTAATTCAGATTCAATTTGAACAAAAAATCGATTAAACTAAAAATTTCAATTTGGTAATTTAATCTAGATTATAAGTATTGTAATCAGTCATCCAAATTTGAAATAATTATTTTAAGCTACCATAAAAAAATATTGTATGAAGATTAATTCTAATTGGCAGATTTTAGAACTAATCATGCAAAGAAGTTCATGGACTCTGCAATATCGAATAATATTTTCTATTACCGATTTGTACAAATTAAAAAAAATTGTTAGAATTTATGATGCTGTTTGTCTTGTGCAAAATAATTGTTTGTAAAATTCAACAGACTGATTTGTTTAACTGATCAGTTTTGACTGTGATTTTTATCATTTAAAAACACATTGAATTGATTGTCGCACAGAAATTTATTGCTACCACTGGGAGAATCCGTTGCATCAAGACAAAGAGCTCGGTACATTTTAGTGATATACAGAGCGGATGGATTGCCTATCGTGCGAGCATCTTCGTGTTGCGGTTCAAGTAATTTTGGAAATATCAACCCGTATGTACAAATATCGTTCGCCGGAATGAAGGTATGCACAATTTATGAATTTCAATTTCACGCCAAATTGGCTATGTTGTTTCGAAGCATCTACATCTTTGCCATTGCAATATATACTTTCGACCTCTTCAATCTTCCCAATTAACCCAATTAATGATAACCTTCTATTTTCATTCTAATTTCATTGTTCTTTGTGAAGCAAAATTTTATATATTGCGCACACACGAGGGCTGTGTGATGCATTAAAGTGCACCAAAGTTTAATTCAGTTTCTCTTCTCTTCGTTGCACAGGCTTCGACGAGAGAGCAGAAGCACACTTATGAGCCTCGTTTTAATGAAAAAATCATATTCAGAGAAATGTTCCCTCCTCTGTCCCATCGCATCAGAATCACTATAAAGGACCGTGTCTTCAATGGAAAAAATGTCGTCGTTGCAACGCACATCCTCAATTTAAGAACAATATCAAATTCGAAAAAAGACGGTATCTAATTCATAATTTTTTATTTTTATTTCATAATTGTTGTTTCTTTTCTTCTTTTCTTAGATTTTCGTTTTAATTGTGATATTAACTATTGATATTTTAATTATATACTAATTATGGTATTTCAATGATGAATTTAATTAAAAATTAGGGGTATAGGTATATATATATATAAATCTCGAAAAGCATATTGAATTTGTATTGAAACAAATTTAATGTAGAATCTCTTCATGTAAATATGTAAAATTATGTGAAGGCACCCTTATCTGGCCCAAAAAACCACTCGTGCATACACGTTGTGATTTTGTATCATGTCGGGATAATCGGTGTTACAGATATACCGGTTTAATTACTACCTTTCAATTACAACTTGAAATGATATCATAAAACGAGCATATAACGAGATTGCCACTTATTAAATTAAAATGATGTCATAAATTCTGTTCTGATATTTTTTGTTTATGCATTGCGACAGTCTCATATACAGTTAAAAACATATGTAACAAAAAATTGTGAACAAAATTTTTTGGTTAAAAAACAAAAAAACGTTTATTTAATCACTAAACATTTGTTTGTATTCGTCTTTCAGCCAAAGAATATCTATAACATTTATTATTATATAATTCGCATATCTAAAAGTTGTAATAAATTTTAATTCCTTAATTGAGATTTAATCGTAAATTAATTTTACTTAGCCGTGTTGGATACCTTACAAATAAAATAAGAAAATTTCATTTTTCATTTATGTTTTTTTTTTTTTTTTTCATTTTCATTATAATTCTTCTTTCTGAAATGATCTAATCTAATTTTTTCGTTTTTTTTAGGATTCCTGCCGACATTCGGCCCATCTTTCATTCATTTCTACAGAGATAGCAGAACTTCACAATATCGGTATCCCAGCATTAGCAACTGCTCTCCAGCGCTTCCCATTTATACTGGCAGAGTACTGGTATCTTTAAAAACGGAAATCGTCGATCCGGAAACATTTTCCTCTCTCGGTGTTGAAGTAGAACCATCAGCGGCTATAATCGAGGTTGGTCGGATTGGATTTGACACCCACAATTTGTTATCTAATAATACTTAAAGAAAGAAATTTTCCCTTTTGAAAATTCATCTCTTGCGATTAACTAATTAACATTTTAGAATTCAAATAATTTGAAATGTGTACAGTTAATGAGTTGGAAAATGAAATTACAAAAAATACGTTGAAAATTGTTCGTTGTATAAACGGATACTGAAGTTTGAACAAATAGGATAGATGATGGCTCAATTTTATACTTAGACGGAGAGCAAATAATTGCAGGAAATAAATCTTATCTCAAGGAAGTTAAACGTGAAACTTGAAACCCGTATTTCTATGCTCTGCAATGTATATTCTGGTTAATTTATCGACATGTATTTTTGAATAATTTTTGTGTACTATTTAAATATAAATTTTTTAACAAATCTAAATGTAAAATCAATGTTTAAATGCAGAAAGTGAGGTGAATTTTTAAAGATGAAATGTATCATAAATGCATCTCTCTGTAAAGATACAAATGTTTCCAATGTCCGAAGTGTTTTGAATTAAAAAAAAAAAAAAATTATTCACAGTTCAATCAAAACTATGACTTTTTTCAGAATATGCTGTGGAAAACTGATGAGTACTTATTTGTTGGTGTATTTTATGACATCTGTATGATCGATCGGAGTCGTTTTAAAAACAAGCCCATTATTTTCGAGATAAGTTTAGGTAACGCGGGAAATCAACAATTTTATCAGAGTCATACTGTGCAGATGGATGAAGACTGCCGCAGTGTAAATGGAAGTTTGTATAACATAAATTCTCATTTTTATTCAATCCTCTTAAGCATAACTCTAGCCGTAGAAACATATCTGTCTGAATGTAGCTCAAATACTTCTTTTCATTTATCAAAAGCTCATAATCATACTGAAATAAAATAAATTAATTTTATATAGAAAATATTCCGTCATAAGACAATGATTATCATTAAATTAGTAATTATGTCGAATTAGAAAATGAAAAAATTGAAAAAATAAATCCACTTTGATGCCATTTAAATGGATTAAATTTATTAAATTTTTTTGAAAGCAGGTACTTGTCATGAAAACAGAGTCACAGCGAACAGTCAGACATCAGGGAGACTCACAGGAACACACGATGAAAAATTCAATTATATTCCCTTAGGGTCAAACAAGCCATGCGTCTACGTGAAATCATGGTGGCCAAACATCGAGTGGAGAATATCAAACACCAACCGTCTCACATTCATAGCAAATTTTCTCGTGAGTTAATAAAAGAAAAAAAATAGACCTCAGGAACGATAAAACCAGGCATACTTAATATCAAATTCAAATTGATAAAAAGTTTCCAAGAAAATGGGCAAATTGAAATTGTTTCAACTCGGTTAATAAGATGAGATTCAAAATATTCGCACAAAAATTGAAGAGATGATATATCTTTAAACTGAAAAGTTCGAAAAGTTGTTGCAATCGTTTGTTTTAGGAAAGGGAGTTGGAAAGGTTAGAGGGACTAATTTCTCTGGAGCACGAGGACGTTTACAAATCATATAACGATGTCACGGAGTCGCTCAAGCATTATTGTATAAACTATTTGCACACGTTGAATACAGGCGGATATGACGACGAGGGCGGGACGACAAAATTGGATCGACTCAGGATGAATTTGTGCCGTCAAGCAATCGAGGATATCCTGAAAATGATAAAAGTCAACGGGACTCTATCGAATAATAACTACATCAAAATCGCAATGGCACATTCTTACAAATATCTGAAAAAAATACAAGACATCTGCGAAGATGTAAGAAACCATTGTTTTTTTTTGTTTTTTAATTTTTCAACTATATTTGAACAGCGAAAAGGAAAAAAAAAATTGAAACGAATATATCCGCACAAGGTTTTTCGTATGAATAAAAAAAATTTTAACAGCCGCAACACAGTCTGCCTGACGCGTTCATTTGGATGATTGCCGGCACAAAAAGGGTAGCTTACGCGCGCTTACCAGCACGTTCGATTATATATTCAGAAGACGAGGCGGCGCGCGGTGAAAAATGTGGCCAGCGGATAAATGTATTCATGAAAAATGTGGAAAATCAGGCCAAAACGTTCGATTACAGCGCATGCAAAGTAGAAGTATTTCTGTGGCTGGCGAATGTGAAATTCACCGCGGCTTGCTGGAGCGCGATACCACCGGGCTATGACGTGAATGGTGAGCCGGGCTCGGGTGTTTTCCCTCGCTTCATCGAGTACGTCCAGTCATCGGTAAGAGGGACGCGCAAACTTCGATGCGTCTCCACTTATGAATCAAACTTTTTTTGACACCTTTAAATATATCTTTGTCGCAAAATTTAATCTCAACGAAAACACTCTTTTTTCATCTCTGTATCCAGACTTTTCAACTTCGTGCTCACATTTTTCAAGGCCGGTTTGATCCTGGGATGGACATTTCTGGCTTATTGGATCCATTTGTTCGTGTCGTTTTTCACGGTTACACTCTGTCCACGAAAGTGAGTACCTTTTTTTTTTATTATTATTTTTATTATTAAAACTAAATCATGATTCCACCTTCCATGTTTCTTTTAACTTGAGAGTGAGAGTAAAGTTGCAAATAAACTCGACACAAAATTCCGCAACTTTGCAATTGGCTAAGAATTTAATGCTTTTTAACCAGGTAATAAAACAGAGCTTAAATCCTTTCTGGGACCAGACTTTAGTTTTCACTCCCATTGTTCTCCACGGAACGAGGGAGCACATAAAATCAACACCCCCGAAAGTCGTCCTGGAAGCCTTCGACAAAGACCTGTGTGTAAGTTTTCCTCGCCAATAAAGTTAAGGGTTCCTTATCACCGGCACAATTGTCTGAGTAGTGTCAAAAAAGATATTGTTTTAAGACAGAGTCTCATTGTACATTTTTTTAAAACAGTGGTTTAAACTTGATTGTTGTTAAAAAGGGCACGATGGAGCTTTGCGGCAAAGTCGTTGCAACACCTCTCGTAAAACTCAATACGGAACCGTACACGAGGCCAGATTTTCCCCCGAAATTGTCTTGGTACAAGCTAACGTCCCACATCAATTCCTACGACTCCTCTATTTTGGCTGCATTTGAACTCATCGAAGTAATCTCAAGCTTTCAGCTTCAATTAATTTTATTTCAGTGAAAAATGTTTTGATGACAAACAAGGTCGTGCGTTTCATTCGGAATGTTCAAAATTGTCTGAGATGTGACTTGATGTGACCACTTGATGTGCCTTCGCGCGAACATGCTTTTCAAATTAATGAAACGCAGCTGGCAAAAGATTTGTAGTGGAAACATCGACTGAGATTAAACCTCGTGATAAATTTCGGAATCAATATAAACTGTTTTACATCGCGTTCCCGTGATTCGGTGTTATTAAATGTCAAGAATTACAGTTATGAAATTTGTCAAACGGAGATTTATCATCTGTTATATTGGGCGCGTTCCAAAACCAAGCCAAATGAAACTAAGCTGTGCCGAGCGATGAATGAAACGTGTACGCGATCTTGCTGGGTTGATTGGTGCGCCTTCGAACGAAAACTATTTTTAATTATTTTTGCTGACATTTTTTTGCAACCCTTTGATATTCATGTGATTTTGATTATGATTGATTTGGTGCGAAACAGGTTGGTGATAATGAGATAATAGATCTGCCGATGGACGCTGACGAAGATAAAATTTACCGGGTGCCGGGTGACATTCGGCCAAAAATGACCAGTTACAGGCTGGAGGTTCTGTTCTGGGGCGTTCGCGACATGAAGAAGATTAACTTTGCACCGGTGCTGCGGCCGAAAATTGTCGTCGAGTGCGGTGGTGTTCTCATTAACTCGGAAATAATTGAAAATGCTCGAAAAAATTGTAACTTCGACGATAACCACGTCATGATTGATCTGGTTCGTTTGTATTCAATTCGCTGTTATGTGCAAAATTTCATATTTCAAAATGAGTACAAAAGCATCCGATATGGTAATTTGCCCGGTTAATTTCAAGCCATCAAATTATCAATAATTCTATATTGGCTTTTACGTGCGATCAATGGTCTATCGAAGAACCTGGTGTAATTGCGTCGATTTTTGCGGTATAATTTTCAAATTGAACAGCATCAATTTTCAAAGCAATAACAAATTTACAGGACTTGCCAGAAGAGAGCATATATTATCCATCAATTACCATAAAAGCTTACGATTCGCGTGGATTCGGTTGCTTCAAGTACTCTGGAGTGTGCGTCGTACCGTCGGCTCAAATGTTTCAGCATCAACTTATCAGTCAAGAGGATTATGAGAGTCAGATATTCGACTCGAATACGACATTTGCTCAACATTCCTTAATGATTCAGTCAATGCAGGTAAATTATGGAATTTGTTTGTTGTTTTAATAAAAAACATGTGCATAGAATGCTATTCAAAACAAACGAGATAAATATCAAATAGATTGATTATTAGTTCTGCGTCGCTGCTGCAAAAAGTTTGCTTCATAAATAATGAGCTTTTGCTCTACATCGTGCACTTTGCGATCTATATTTGAATTCAACTTTCTTTTTTATAGCAAAACACTTAATTTTTTCTGTTAATACATTAGTATAAAAAATTTATTGAGATAAACTTTCCACTTAGCGGTGTCATACCAAATTCATTTTCTGGACTTTTTTAGTGTCCCAATTTTTCTTTATTAAAAAATCAAGACTGGAATCAACTAATTGGCTTCCAATGCTCTTTAAATAAATATAAAAAAAAAAATGAAAACAAAAAATGGTACTGCTTAAATGGAAAATCTGTTGTTGTTGATATTACAATGATATCGTTGTGAAAATCGTACATTTATTAATTCATAAGAGATCTAATTTTCTCATTTTCAACGAAATAGAAATATAATGAGTTCATTTTGTGGTTTGCAATGTTAGATAAGTACGAGAAACTTTCACTGTTGAATACATCGAGATTCTCCTTCCAGAATTTTAATTTATGGCAAACATATATATATAAACTGAATTCGATAATTTCTTATGAAAAATAGGACGAATTTATTTTGAGTGGCCTTTTAGACAAAAGAAAATGAATAAATTGAAAGGATATTGTTATTTAAAAGAATATAAATGATTTGAAAAAATAAAAAGAATAAAACATTAAAATGTTGCAGAAATCGTACAATTTTGATTTTGATATCTACGAGGCAGAGAACGTGAGTTTGATCGCTCAAAAGAAAGGGATCGAGACTTTATCGACGATGTCATCTGTCACTAACATTATAAAAGACGGTTGGCAAAATTATTTCAAAAAGTCGAAAAGGAAAGATCATTGGAATTCGGTGCAGCAAAACGATGATGAGTTTAATGACGAAACGCTTGATTGGTGGTGCAGATACTACGCGTCTCTGGAGGTAAGAAAATACGCTGATTTGAATAATTAACTCGACAATGCGCAATAACGAGCTCGTTTATCAGGCAGAGAAAAACAAAAAGAGCAAACAATCCGAAATGGAAGGAACGCCGGAGCAGAAAATAGCTATTTTTACGGTAAGCGTAATATTTGAGATTGCAAGTGAAAGAGGGTAAACGTCCAGAATGTTTTAAATGTACTGCCGAACGTGTCTCTGTGTGCAAGTTTTGCACAGATGTCTTACAAACCGTTCAGCATTTTAAGCTCATTTTGAATTGGCTGGCTTATCGGATTTCATGAATTCCTTCGTGATGATTAGATTTACCAGACGGAACTAGAGATGCAGCCGCAATTTTCCGCGTTTGAAGACAGACTGAAGAGCTTTGATTTGCTAAAAGGAAAACGAAGTGGCGATCCGTATTACGACCAGAATAATTATGTTGGCAGATTCAAAGTAAGGTTCAGTGATTTGATTAATTCTAACTTTAATTTATTTAAATTATTTAAACTATTAATTCTACCTTGGAATATTAACATTCGGATAAGCTTGTTTGTCTTTGAAGTCAATTGTTTGAACAAACAATAATGGCAAAATAAAAAAAAAATGTTTAAAAAGTAATAGCGGATCGAAGAAATGGAAAATTTAATTTCAGGGATATATCACGCTTTATAAATGGCCGAAAAGTGAAGACATAAAACAATACCGAACACAATCCGGTAAAAATGCTGCTGACGGATTATGTAGTGATTATCCGACACATGAGCCGGTATACTTATTGGTTCGACTTTACGTAATAAAAGGTATTAAGAGCTTAAAACGGTGAATGACGAATATCTTCCAATAGGCTGACTTTTTTTTTTCATAATAGGTATCGCTTTACGACCCAGCGACCCTTTGAGTGGCAAGTCAGATCCGTACCTGCGCATTAGGCTTGGCAAAAATCTAATTAACGATCGAAAAAACTATATACCCAATCAGCTTAACCCAATATTTGGCAAGTACGTATTCATTTGTTCTTCGCAAAAGTTTGTTTTTCATTGCGTTTTATTAAAGTTTATCACTAATGAATCTGTTACTAATTACCATTCTTAATTCTTTGCTATTAATTGTTCAGGTTTCAATTTAACTTAATTAAGCTTCATAAATAATAATGATTTTAAAATTCATGACAAAATAAAATTGAAAAATGAAAAAGGGTGAATTTATTCGGCGCAATGCAGTGCGAAATTCAGTCGTATCTTTTTGTATGACATCCGTGAAATAAATTTGGATAGTAAAGTTATTGCTTCTCCCTCTTGCGCGTACCAAGAGTTGTTTTTTCTTCGACCAGACATGTGGAACGTCGCCGCAACATCTGTTACGAATTATTATCTCAATATTCTCTTTTATCGCTGCACGGCGTACAAACTTTCTTGGCTGACACACAGGTTTTTGTTCTTGCAAAACAGGACTTCTTAATTTTCCTGCCACTCGCGCAACCAACGCGAAACGTTTTACGAAAAAGTTTATTGGCAATTCTGCATGAATACCGTCTCGGAAACAATATATGGCCACTATTTTCATACAGTCTGTGAAAACGAAAAGTTTCATCATAAAAATGTTCAGACACCATTCCTTGTTTGAAAAAAAATTTCTCATGAAGTGTCTCAGTCTTAAAGTTAAAATTATGGCCATAGGTGATCTCCTATAATGGGAGCAAAATATTTATTCCCTTCGGGATAAAAAAAAAAAAAAAAAAAAAAAAAAAAATTTTTTTGCCGTTTTATTTTTATTTGGCAGTAAATCATGAGAAATTTCATTCGGCCTTCTAATGCGTTTTGTTTTATGAGTCAATAGAAACAATAAATAAGCTCGAATTCGAACGATGAAAAAAAGCGTAAAATAAGGGTTAAATAATTGCGGAACGACACGCAGAGCGTGACGTTGCTTGTCGCACGAACGAGTGACGTGTAAAACTAATTAGCATTATGAAGCCGTTGGTAGACGCTTAGCTTGGTTACTTCGTCAGTGGTAATTAGAGTTCATTTGTGACCCAAGAATGATGGCGGATTCCGCGGTACAAACATAACGAAAGCGCTAAAATTAATTCCCGAATCAGAGCATTATCAATTGCAGGCTAAAGCCTGAAGCATATTTCATTCAAGCCGTAATATGTCTTGCAAATTTGAAAGCGCGAATTGTCGACGAAGGTTCAGGGCGGACGTGCCAATCGGAGCCTGAACAATGTACCCATTCAGTTTACAATTTGCTCTAATTAATGTGTCGAAGGATGTTTCGAGAAACATTTATACGGAACGGACACGGAAAAAGGTTCCGACGTCACGCCGGCTCTGAACTAATACCTACACACTGACACAGATCTTGGGACGAGGGTTTGATACCAGGCTGACGAAGTATCCTTGAGAGGGCAATCCCAACCGGGGTATTTAGTATGCACAATCGAATTTCATTGTCATTTGTAAATACCGCAGTGTGATCTCGTTTGGTCAGCATTACTACAAGAATAGCACTGTGAATAATTGCTTCGACAGTAGACTGCCATTGTTCTAATCTCAGTCTTATCATTGTCATAGAGATAATTTCACGTCATTTACAACGAAAATTATAGCAAAAGAATTAAAAAATTAAATTACTAAAATTGTATGTATATCTTTTTTGGGGGTCTTCAAATCAAACATTTTATGCGGAGTCATATATCCATCACGTAAAATTTATGCAAAATATGTTAGCATATATTTTTATGTAGATAGATGTATCTCAGGTATGGCTCTATAAATTTTCCATCAATGACGAAGTGTATCATGTCGTATGGCATTTATGTTTCATAAATGCTCCTTATATATGCCAATCCAATGTCACTCATAGCACTGGTTATAAATTCATATTCAATCATTTGGATTGTGAAGTGATAATGTTTTTAGGTAAAATTTTTGTATTTTATTTCACAGGTTGTTTGAGATAGAAGCGACGTTACCTCAAGATTATCTTTTGAAGGTACAAGTTTGGGATTATGATGCAACGAGTGCGGACGATTTTATTGGCGAAACAATAATCGACATTGAGAATCGATTTTACAGCAGACACAGGGCGCACTGTGGGATCGCCAAAAGCTACCATTCTTCGGGCTATAATGCTTGGCGGGATTCCGAAAAGCCAACACAGATACTGTCTCTTTTGTGCAACCGAAACAACCTGCCTCAACCTGAATACCTTGCGGATTGTGTCAAAATAGGCAAAAAGAAGTTTCATTTTGTCGCGCGCAAATCTCATGACCAGCTTCAAGGTTGGGATCTAAAAATAATTCTTTCTGATAATGAAAATGATTTAGATTGGTGAAATTAAAATTGTTTTAAACCCAAATATACATTTTTTTAAACAAATACAGAGTAATTGGAATTCATCCAATTGCATTACTACACACGGTCAGTAGCGATTATTTTTTGTTTCACGAAATAGTGAAACTTTGTAAATTGATGCTCCATAGATTTCGGCACATAGTGATAACTGATTGATATTGATCAGCACGGTTGGGGTGAAAGCAAACAAATACACATCCCGAGCACAGTGTAGAATATAACACTCACAATCCTTTTAACTCGTTCATTTTTTATATCTTTGCTTGGCAAATTGAAACGTCAAGTTGTTCTATATATTTTTCTTTTAAAAAGATAAAGAAGTAAATGATTATTTTTCCAAGATAAGAGAAATAAAGTAATAATACAATCATTCTAATTAGTTCAAGAAGAAATGGCTTTGAATGTTCTTTGGCATTGGGACGAATTCCCCATTAGCGGCTGTCCCTTAGTACCGGAACACATTGAAAGACGACCGCTCTTAAATCCCGCAAGAGCAGGACTTGAACAGGTACATTCATTAGGCTAGCTATGATCTCAAAAACCACCAGGGTAAAATTCTTGTAATAAAAAACAAAATCCTAGCAATTGAAGTGAATAAAAAATAACGAAATCTCATTTCGTGTTTGCGATGAGACTTGCATTAATAACCCGCTTTTTTTCATGCCTAACGACATTTTTAACTGAGTTTGCAAAACAAAGTAAAACTGTCTGTGTTTGCTTCAATGCCCAGCTTTTATTTTCTTGAATAAGTTATTCGATCCCTCTGGTCGACGTTGCATTTCAATTCTTGACTGCTGCCCACTTTTTGTGTTGCAAATAACCAAAGCGCTACAAAATTGAAGATCCAATTTCCACGCTGATAATTAATTTGCAAGTTTACCTCGTCACGTTTTTGTGTTGCTTATTTTTGCAGGGTAAATTAGAGATGTGGGTTGATACGTTTCGTATCAACGAGCTGCCCCTGAGACCTCCAGTCAACATCACGCCTCAGCCCTCGGAAGATTACGAGATCCGTGTAACTATATGGAACACCGATGCTGTCCCACTTGTCGATAGCCAATTTCTCACGGGTCAAAAGTGTTCGGACGTATATATCAAAGGGTTGTAGTACTTTGTAACTACATTTACTATTTGTCCTAATTTTGTTTTTCTTAATTTTTTATTATTGTTTGCTTTCAGCTGGATCGTTTATGATGATGTACAAAAAACTGACGTACACTACAACTCTCTGAACGGCGAGGGAAATTTCAACTGGAGATTTGTTTTTCGTGTGACTTATTTTAAAGCCGAAGAAGTCATGGTCGTCAAAAAGAAAACGTCGCTTATCGCCAAGGACGAGACTGAACAACGATTTCCATGTAAATTGCATCTTCAGGTTTGGGACAGCGACCATTTCTCTCCTGACGATTTTCTTGGTTGGTTTTTCATTTTTTTTTTTGTATAATTGTTAGAGAAGTAGCTCTAAGAGATGTGCGACGTTGAATTATTTAAGATTATTATCAGAATTGTAATGAACATTTTGTATAAAAAAACAAGTTTAAAAGTTTGATCGCATGTTTTGACTGGAAACGATGAAAGTGCAGTCACTTTACATCTGTCACTCGTTAAGAAATATGGGCGATAAAAACAAAGCGAGGCGTTGAAAATAAAAGGGATTATCTGATGACACCGATCGAAACACTGAAATATACTCCATATCAATTATCTGAAATGTCAGTGAAGATTTTCATGCTCGTTCTGACTACGCGACACGCAAATTTCATAAAATTTGACCCTGATCGATTTTGTATTTGTTGTATGATATGTATATCGGCATTGCGGTGCGTTGACCCAGTTATTCGATTACACTCTTTGTATTCAACCGAGACCAATTAAATTTTACATTGATTATCCCGGCGCAATTACTCATAACGATTTCTCTCTCGACAACTTAATCCTTTTGCGGTATATATTTTCTAAAAAAAGCAACTTTTAATGAACCACTGGGTTTCATTAAAAATAAATTAATGTTCTGCTAAATATTCGGGATATTTTTATGAACAGTTACAATTACAAAAATGGAACCACTATCAATTTCATTCAACCAAAATAATTAGATGTAAAATTGAAAGACAAAAAAATGTGAAAAAAAAAATGTTGAAAGTCAATAGTGATGTTGTTGAATGCGCAAAATCTTGGTTTGAATTAGGGGTTGCTGGATTTGTATAGGTATGCCTATACATTCACACACATATATTTACCCTGAGGCATTTAGACAAAGCAGAGTAGTCTAGGTTGAATTCGGGGCATTTTTACTATGCTTATAAAAACGTGACGCGCTTCTCGTACATAGCATCCGTGGAACGTATAAAACATTTTTCACATTCATATTTTGTTATTTTTCTGCAATACAAAATGCTCTTATTTAATCCAACAATCAAATTTAATTTCATCAACGTTCGTTTAATTATTATCGAAAATTCTGATTATTAATTTCTCATAACAATTTTAATCAGCGCTTGTTATAGTATGTTTACCTTAGCACAATTTGCTGCGCTTGTCGCAGTTGCATCATCAATTAGTTCTGTTCAAGTTTGAGACGCAACTTGTATAGGTCACATGTCGGCAGTACACATGATACAATCAAACACATCAAACCAAAGCTCCAATTAATGCAGGGATTGATCATATAATTTGCTTAGAGTGATTTCAGAGAAAGTGATTGATGACACAGATAAAGTCATGAATAAATTTTTTGTTCAATTTTTATTATTTAATTGTTGAAATTGTTCATTTTATTGTGCCTGATGATTTAGTTCTTTGACTGTTATAAATATGAGTATATACTTATAAAACAATTTAACCGATAAAAATTTTATTAAAGTGGTGTAAAAAAGAGATTGTCGGAAGTGGAGTTTTGAAATAATACTATTTCTCGTTTGAATAGGTGCACTAACTCTGAACCTGTCGAAAATGCCAAAAGGGAGCACAAACTCAAACAACTGTACTCTAAAAATAATGGACCCGTCGTCTCCTACAATCAATTTGTTCAAAGTTATGAGAACAAGGGGATGGTGGCCATTCACCAGAACTCTTGGCACTAAGAAATATGTCCCGGCGGTATGACAATTTGCAATTGTAGATTATTTTTCACTGATACTCATCTGAGTGACTTTTTCACGTCAACGTTTTCGATTTGAATGCTGCCATTCATTTTACTTTTCATAAACGATTCGATGACAAATAAAAAGAGACGACAAAAAATAAAATTGCATTGCTTGGTATTGCAGGGAAAAGTCGAGCTGGAGATATCGATAATGACTATTGCTGAGGCAAAAGAGAGTCCTGCGGGAAAAGGGAGAAATCCTCCAGACCCTTTGCCACCACCAAAGTAAAAAAAAAACATTATCGTTTATTATTCATTAAATCTCATTTTCAATCTGTCTGAATGGAAAAAAAATCAAAGCAGCAAATATTACATTTCTGAAAAGTAATTTGTTTGATGAAAAAAAAGTTGAACACGTAGGACACATTGAAAACAAAACGAATATATTTTCATTATTATTGTTATTGATTTTACGGAACAATAGTTCTTTGATACTCATAAATTGATTGTCGGGCATTTGTTTGATTGCATCGAGATAAAACATAATCTTTCACTTTATGTGAAACTGTTTTTCCTATCAAATTTTGTAAAGCAAAGAGGACAATTCAGAGGGAGCTTTTTTATCTGTGGGACTGAAATAAAAAATTGAACAATGTTATTCATTGAACTGAAATGAAAGTCAAGAACAGAATTTACCATTGGTAATGGAAAGTACTTTTTAACGGATACTGTGTGTAAAGTTCCAGTTAATCAGTTTTGTTTGATGGTTTGCTGATAAGTTGCAAAATGTGTGTGCACGCTTCAAGACATTATTAATGTTATTAGTTTGTAACGAGATGACTTCCGTTCTTGTAAAGCTTCGTCATTATTACTCGACTTTAAGTGTAGATATAGTCATGAAGCAGATCAATATCAATATCTGTGGTTATTCCCTTGAAATAGCAACATCGATGAGTAACTGGTTTATGTCCCTGTGTTTGTATCCAAGTTCAGTCTTAATGTTTTTTTCCTTGGACAATACGAAAATTAAAAATAATACATGATTTTTATAAATAATTAGTATATTCAATATTTAAAAACTACAAATGATAATATTCGACAAAGAGGTTGGAAAATACAAACTACAATTGAGTTTGTGAATAACATTTCTGTATCACATTCTAAAACCAGTCTTATATGTTGTTTCAGCCGACCTGACACATCGTTCTCATGGTTTCGAAATCCATGGAAAGCTTGTTGCTTCGTGGTGTGCCGGCATTACAAGTGGAGGATATTGTGTTGTTTGTTCATTGTTCTGCTAGTACTACTTGTCGCTTGTGCAATTTATGCTTTCCCAGGTTATTTGGTGAAACGACTTTTAGGGGCTTAATCACAACATACGTCGATTGTTTAACTTCAGTATTAATAACAAGTTTACAGTTTCAAATATTGTATAGCACATATGTAGCAATAAAAATAAAATCATGAAAAATAATAAATGTGTGGAATTCTTGTACATCTTACTCGAGGCAATTTGTTAAATGCAGTTTTAATTATCGAATAATTAGTTTTCAAGTTACGCTTATTATTTTAAATTTTGACCATAGAAGATACAACTAAATTGTCAAGATAGTTATTTTATTTCAAATCGTATACTAAGTACAAAGTTTCACCGTTAAAGTTGTAAATGCAAATTCAGTTATAAAATGTTTAAACCCCCCCAAAGAAAGTCTCAACTTGGATTTAACAGTGGAGATCAAGTATCATTGAATTTTGTGGTTATGCGAGATCTTCATAAGACTAATGTAGATGTCAGAAACCAGTCGCAATTCTCTGCTAAGGATTCGCACTTAAAGTGCTACTCGTTATTATTATTTTGATACTAATATCTCTTGAGAATGACTCTTCCACAGTTTCGACATTATTTCGTGACAAAATATGTCCAAGCAATACTTTTTCGAACAAAAAAATCTAAAATAAACAAATTTTTAATTTGTCAATCTAAAATTTACAGAGTTGAAATGTTCAATTTGTGATTATTTCTTTGCAAATGAATGCGTAAGCGTGAATTTTATTTAAACAATTTAACAATTAATAAACGGTTAATTGATGAAAATAACTCTCTGTAAGCCATTTTGCTTTGTACGTTCCCCGAGTCTTGTAATTATCACAATTCTATAGTAATACTCGCGTATTACAGAGTATTTAAAGCCCTTAATTTACGTAAGTTGAGAGAAACCAGTATTTCCGACTATGGTGTGTGTGTGTGTTTAAAGTGAATAGTAATCTGAATGCGTAGCTGAATGCCAGCTGAAAAAAGGTAGCATTAAGTAACAAAACGAAAAATGTTATATATTAACCCCTAAATAAATGTATAAGACATAATAAGGATAAAAGTTTTGCTAGTATTTATATCGCAAATACGTATATATATTTCACAATACCTATAATTTGCGTTTGTTAGGCTGTATATAATTTTTACAATCATTTATCACAATTAGCATTTACATGTATGATACATTGATGATTGTGAAAAAAATCTTAATGTTTCATTGAGTCATATTTTCAGATGTCAACACATTAATGAAGAAATTGATCAATATTTTAAAGGTGAAACGCGATGCATTCGTGTATCGTTGTTAAAGATAAATGTATACCATATGACGATAAAATACTCGTTAACATACATAATAGATATACGTATAGTAGATATATATATTTTCTTTTGTTGTTATCAGGGGTGGAGAAATGCATTGACGCAGCCCCAAGTGGACTATCTCTAATGACTATCTCTGAGGGTCTGTGGGACTCAATCCTAAGACTAATACCTACTAAAAACCCAAATCTTTAAGTGTATTCTATTTATACTCCGCGTGGAACTTCCACCAGGCATTACTCCGCATGGATTGGTGGACTGGCTAGTTACCTATTCCTTTATCGCCGAGTTGGTTATCCCCTCAATCTCTCTGTCTCAGGTTCTTCATTATTTACGAAGTCATGTCCGCTACCATTCTCCAGTTATCTTCGCAAAGTAACATCAGACTCACGAGGTTGTCTGGTGTCGTCCTGGTTTGAAAATGTGTTTTTAGCATTTCTCTATCTGCAACAAACAGACAGCACACAAAAAATATATGCTCTCGTGTCTTGACTCTATCGCATGTTGGGCATAGTGGTGAAACGTCCAAACAAAATCTATACATAGGTTGGACAAGCAGTTGATGTTCGATTACCTTGTCAATGTCGCATCGCGGACAGTAGTGATGGATTCCATCATCTGCAAGACTTTATGGTGTGATGAGCCTTCCAGCTCGATGTTGGTTTCCTTCGTCAATCAGTCCTTTGGTTATTTATTTTATCTCACTATGTATGTTAGTTTTTACCCAAATTTATTGATTCTAAATATTTTATTATTACATTTTCTGGATGGGTTTGCGTTCCTGCCGAAGCCAAAGCCGGAATTTCGTCATCATACTTTGCTGAAAGTAATGCAAATGTCAAACGTACTTCTGATGTAGATTCAAGACAAGATTCATATATTTCTGATGCACATGGAAGGGATTTGGAATTTTATTTTCATTGTAAAAGATGTTTTTTTAGTCGGCAGACAATGAAAATTCTCCAAAAACTTGCAATAAAGATTTTGTAGATCTGTTTAAAATTAAGCTATGTCACGTAAACAACTTTGCTATTGATTTTTCGAGGCCATGGTTGTTTTTCGGGTAAATTTTTTTTCCGAAATCATCCAAAACTTTTCTGAAAACACTCCGATCTACCAAAACAAAGGACATTGCTCCCGGAAAATACTAGCATTACGAGATATCAAATGGTATTTGTGTAGTCCTGAAATACTTCAAGCGAGTGTTCAACAAACTCAAGATCGACACTGGCTTTGACAATCTTTCCTCCAGTTCCAACAATTCCAGAATTTTTCAAGATCGTTGCATTTTGTGTTGTACATCTGGTATCGGATATAAGCGAATTTATTTGTATTATGATGTTCAATTTCACGGGTTGATTTTTGATGTGCCTGAAAAAGCCGCAATTTTCGATCTACAGTCATCAAAGAAGATTATTTAGAAAACCAAAGAAAAGTTATTCCATCAAATTGATTGCAAAACAGATGAGGACCATCATCTGCGAGTCACTGTTTTGAATCGCATCCAAATTTTCGGGCTCGTTACACGAGTTATATTATATGCATCTCGCTTGCATCGGAGCCTTCAAGAAACTTGTTCAGATCTGAATGAACCAAAAAGTTTGATGCGCTTCGCATCAACAGAAGATTTCAGACAAGTTGCTCGGGTACCTGATGGGCTTCGAAAATTGTTATCATGGAAAGCCATTCAGTTTCAATGGTTTCTTTTGCATGATAGCTCAATAATTGTTTTCAAAGACATTTTAACAGGTCTTATGAAATGTTACTACGACAATTTTCTGAGCCTCTACTATGCCATTCGAATCATGTGCCACCCAAATTATCAAAGCACTTCGATTTTGCCGAATAGAATTTGCTATATTTTTTCAACACGTTTGCTGAACTATTCGACGAATATCTCGTTTCACATAAAATACGCAGGTTGATCCACTTGGTAGACGATTGGAAAAGTTTTAGACAACTTCATCGCGTTTTCTTTTTAAAAAATGTTAAAGATATTGCAAAGTTTATTACAATGTTTATGCATTTTATAAAACAATTCCAATCATATTTTTTATATATTATTTCATAAACTCTATAAGTTGTCAAGTATTTTTCAAAATAAGAATTATGAATGCATTTAAATAAGATTCGGATAAATATACTTATGTATAATGTATGAGTTTATAAATTATGCATCTTTCTGGTGGACTAAGCGATATTCTATATGTAATTTGTACAATATTCTAATCATCGTTAAATATTATATATATTATTATTATATATTTGTTCTATTTAGGACGTTATATAACCAAGCATACTTTACTCTGTTTGACGTATTTACAAAGTTTAACTCGATTATACCATTTCGCAACGTTTAATTTACTCTGCAAGATCATAAACGGCATATTTGATCACCTCTAATTCAACATATATTCACTGTTTTAAATAGATATATTTTTTTAACATAACAATACAAAATTTAGCAAGTTATTTCATTCTATACATTATACATTTTTTCCCCTATTTTATTAAAAGTATAGATACGAGGTTTTATTTCAACAATTAAAAAAGCAGGAAATCAGATCCAACCTTTAGTTTGTAAAAGTACCCTCTTTTTATAAACTTATTCGTTGTAGCCAGTATAAAGAGTTAAATTGAGTGAAATCAGATGCAATTTTTTCTCGCCATTGAATTCTCCTCATCAATGTAATATTTTTCCATAATTTATTTTTCCCCTTTTCCATGGACTTATATTTCAAACGAGGGGGTGTACGAGCATTTTAAGTAAATCGCACTGTTGCATTATCATACTTGAGTTTTCCAGCCGTATAATTAACTGTTCATGCTGAGCATAGGTAATGGATTCGATCGTGACACTATGATAAATGGCATAATTAAAAATTGTAATTCTCCTTGAATTTTTGAAATAGCGAATATTTTATTCATTCCATTTTCCATTTCAAAAAAATTAGTTTTTTTAATCCACACCTCTCTAGTTAATTGAAAGTTGTTAAAAAACATCGCATCCCAATTTATATTAATATTTGTTTTGCTGATTATGCAATTGCTTATATTTAAGTTTCCTAAACTTTAACAAACTGATAATCCTTGATTTGAGGAATTTTCACACAGCTCCAACTTGAAAACTTCTCGACTTATAATACGATTTGGAAAAAAATAATAAAATAACGATCCTTAACAATAAAAGTGCCATACGAATCGAACGAGGTCAAGTTTTCTTGGATATTTTTAGATCGGACGCAGCTAAATCAAAATTTATCCATCAAGTGTGAATAAAATCTGCCATAACTATCCCCGGCATATGTTGCTCTCATCTTAATTCTATTATTGATCAGAGCGCGGCAGCACGGGATCTTGTTTCGAAAGTAAATCCATAAATGATATTCGATTCCTTTTTCTGGGAATAAATGTCTCGTTATAATAGCAACTTCGATCATTCACTGTTCTTGACGAATAAATTATTTAGTACACGTCGATCAGAAAATTATTTTCTCAGTGAGCAAACAGTATTCTCTAGTGAACAAAATTATCAGACGAGAACAGTTTTGAACGAAATTATAATTTATTAAATGTAATAGCGGAAGAATTCAACTCAAATATTCAAGCAAAAGATTTCATTGAAAAATAAATTGTTCAATTATTTATTGTTGGTTATTTATTTGATAGATGACTATTTAAGCTAAGATTCTTCGATATGTTTTAGGTTTGAAATGAATAGTTTTAGTGATAAAATATAATACTGCGAGACTGTATGTGTTTTGAATGATTTAAAAGCATGACATTGGTTTTGGCAAATGAAAAGAATGACTTCACTCTTAGAAAAAATTTCATCGCGACAAGACCTTCCTCGTGCTCGTATAGAGTTTTGATTGAAATAAATTAAAATGAAGTTATTTTAATCCTATAACTTCCAATAACAAACCACAACATTTTCAAAGCTCTTTTCTTCAATATGTTTTAATAAATTTTGAAATCCAAATTTTTTATTAATAAATTTGTAACAAGTGTTGTTTTCAATTTCAAAAGAGCGACTTCATTTTTTGAACACCTTTTTGATACTAATGAATTCAATATAATTGGTTGAATTAAATTTTGTTGAAAAATTGTGATATTTTTAGGAAGTACATAGGACGAGCATTCGTGTTTCTCCTGAAGACGGCGTTAAAATCTTCGGTAGCGACGGGCGCTGAAACAATTTTACCGCGCGAAATAAGAAAAAAAGTGGCAAATAACGCGGAAGGAGCTTGTCGGTCCATTGAGTATTTTTCGGTGCCTAGTCGGTGCGGATATTTTTGCACCGTGGGTCTATTCTCCGCGTCGGAGCGAGTATTTTTGAGTGGCAGTCGTCATGACGATGCGGGAACGGCGAACGCGCGCACGACGAGGCGAAGCGCTAAATGACGAGCTCGGCTTGCGACCGGTCAATCAGTTGAACGCGGGCAAGCCGGCGCAGCCGTCGAAGCGACGCGGAGACGCCCGAGCAGTGACGAACGCGTCGCGACGGCAACCACGTTTCTACCCTCGACGGTTAGTGTGTCGCGCGGGCGGGTTGATTTGCCAGCATATCCGTTCTGCACCGCGTTGGTTCACGAGTGCCGCGAGTTATGTGCCGGTGGTGCGCCGATGCTCAATCTGTTTCCACTTAGTTTCACGTGTTGTCCGCCCGAACGCCGACTCGTTCCACTTGGCCGCCCGGCGACTCCGAAAAACACAAGCCAAAGGTAAGTCCCCTGACCACGTGACCCGATCTTCAACAGTTGACATATCGAGTTCTCCTCTGATCGATGTTGTTGTGCTCGGCTCTCAGAAGCCCTCGATTTTCTTCTTTCTATCGAAAGAAAAAATTGTTTATCGTCTCACTCTTCAGCGGACGATCGAAGCCCGAAAAACTTTTCCAATCAAAGGCACGCTTCGAAACTCGCACACCGGACTCTGTTGAAATGCGATTGTTCGCGGTGCATGCAAAGACGATCGATGGGTTTATGGAAGACACAAGATCAGAGAGACAGGCTGCCAGTGTATGCGATTTACTTTAACCCAAAGTTCATGATCGTCTCGGCTAGTTTCACCTAGAGAACGACCTGGAATGAACGTTGCTCATGAATAATGCACGTCATTGACGTTGCTTCGGTACTATTTCTGACACGAATCATTAACGATTCGAACGCGCAACAAAATATCGAGCTGTCTCATCATTCGTGCTCACACACCATTGTCGACCGATGACAGCTGTCCCCGCACGTTTTTAGATATTGCAAAATCGCTCATCAACGCGAGAAGTTTTGTTGCCGCGCGCGATGAGCGAGTTCATTGCACCTTGGCGCGCGAGTCAAGAACTAATAACGCAAGGGGGTATTGATGCACTTATTTCGGTCGATTGAAACCAGAGAGCTCGCCGAGATGTCGTGGCGCGAAAACAAAGTCGATACGAGCTTCAAACTCGTAAGCATAACAGGTTCGAGAAACCTACCAATGGTTTTTTAACTTTGTCGGAGATCAAATGAAAAAAGACAAAGTGACGGAATAAAAAAAGATCGCGGAATCCATAAACATGCAAACCTCGTGCTACGCACGATGTTCCACTTTATTCCGGCAATTGTCGAAAAGCACACGGTTTGATAACAAATTTGTACCATTTTTCGTGCGCGGTTGCAAAGAGAGAGAGAGAGAGAGAGAGAGAGAGAGAGCGGATTTCATTCGTGCTATACCTAAACCACTTTATTTTGGTTTCGCGTAACAGTGTTTGCTCCAAGTTTCCAAACGATGTTACAAGTTCATGAGTAAAATTCTATATTCATTTGGCGCGAAACCGGAAGAGCACCGAGAAGTTTAGACAATTTTTTTGAGTTTCAACGAAATAAAATGAGAAACAAAAAAAAAGCACTCTTAAACTTTTGTCCCGTTACCCCTAACAAAATGTAAATAAAAAATATTGACTTTCCAAGTTACTCTTTCGACGACTTTTGATAGCTCTATATTTTTGCAAAATTCTGGGATTAAAAAAGAAAGTAAAATAAACTTTTATTTTACTGTCACCGAATCGAATGGCAGATTGAAGAGGAAACGAAATTATTCGGTTTCTTTTTTTTAAACTTAACGAAGAATGAAATTTGATTAGGAGAAAATAGAGAGAGAGAGAGGAATTTAATTTGATTCTGCATGACGATTAAAGCAATTTTATGGCATCAAACGCGGAAGTTTTGTCATGGCTATTTCGCCGCGGTAATTCAAATTTCACGAGTCGGACTGTTTCGGGCTTACAGTGGAGATTGCGGTTACGTTCGTTTCCCCTGACTTTTCCCGCTCCAAAAAGTCATCACAGGGTGACGCATCGAACCGGCGAACGTGCTTGTTTTTGCGGAAGAAGTCGCAATTTCAGCGACTCGGTTAGTCTCGCTTTGCTGCAATGTACCGAGAGAAATGCAACTTGTTCCTTTTATTCAGCAAGATTATCGTCAATTTTATGTCCATAGATCATTTGACAGTTTTGAACATTTTCAGGTGTTTCCTTAAATTTGTTCCGGATAAATGACTTCAGATATACCATTTTAAAATATAAAATTTCACAAATAAAAATATTTGTGTATAAAAATATTTCATTATTTAATTTTTTTCTCTCTTTTTTTTGAAAATAGTCAAATTGTGTCTAAGTAATTAACATAGATTTTTTTTTGGTATCAGTCAGGTTAGAGTAATCACTTTAAGATTGACGTTTAAATGGCAGGTTCGTGTATCGGTAATAGAACAACATCTTCGAGATTCAAATTTCAGTTCACTGAATCGAATTTGGGTTAACAATAACGGTTGATGTTGGGAGATGGAGAATACATAATTTGCAATGATCCAACGAAAACTGGGTTCAATCTTTTTCCGTAATTATAATCTTATAATTCGACTGATCCGCGAACGGGATTAATTATACTTATTCACGGTCTGCTGATCCAGAAACGCTTGTTACAAATTAAGGTGTAAAAATTATTTCAACTCGGGTATTAATTTGGTATTTTCCGATTGGAATCAGAGTTTAGTCGACAGATATCGATGTGGATGTTTACATTATAATGACATCGCCATGAATTTGTTTTAGCGACCACACGTCACCGTCGGCCTATCTCTTCTTGAATAATTCATCTAATAAACCATGACCTAAACTCAACATCGTCACGAAATTTTTGTCTGCTCGATTTACTTTGCCTGTATCACTCTAATTCGATTCCAATCTTCGTAATCAAATTATTTACAAAATTGTTGTTTTATCCTAGAGCTGGAAATGAGATTTTGCCTTACATCGATTCGCAGTGACGGAATAATGTTTTCCTATGTCAAATTTATGAATCAATTTTGTCGGAAATTTTTCACTGAGATCCCTCTCTCCTTGAAATTGATTAAATTTAATTGAACATCAGTCGTGTTTTTTTTCTTTCCTCGGGCTCTTCTTCGTATATATTTTCAACAGAAAGAAAAGTTCTCACGCCGCAAGCGAGAATCTTTTTTTTTTTTTTTTTTTTTTTTTTTTTTTTTTTTTTTTTTTTTTTTTTTTTTTTTTTTTTTTTTTTTTTTATTATAATTTTTTTTTTTTTTTTAATAATAAGTTTTTTTTTTGTTTATGGACTGCATAATTACACGCTTTTTATACCCGCCGTCGCGACGAACGTGTGATAAAAGTTTTACTGCTGCAATGCCGTTGGTTGTGAAAAAATTAATCAAGATACGTGTGTGAAATTGTCGGGCAATAAGTACACGTCTTAACAACGTATTACTAATACTAAAAAAAAATCTTTTACAAAGCAGTAAAACGATGACTAATACTGTTGCTAAGATTATCATGACTCTGAAAGCCCTATTTTCATGACGGAATCACACCAAAACAAGCAAACGAGCATGATCAATCACGAGGCTGAAAGAAAGTTGGAACTATCCTTCAAACAAGAGAATGACTTTAAGAACTTATTTATTCACTCGTGAATCTACCCTCCCGGGCCTTTTCCTCCCCATTTAAGATCATATTACAGATGTCGTGTTGATAAAAAGTCGATCTCAATTATCGTCCGTACACAAATAATTTGATATTTTTCTACACCATCAGAAACAAATTATTTTCGAAATAACCTTGATTCCATGGATCGATATTTTATGGAAAAAAATTATTAATTCATTTTAAAGAGCTGAATTAATTTCCTTCCAGAAATAACCTTGTCTTGGTAAGTTTGACGTGAAATGAAAGCAAACAGAGAATATGTTTGGCATCGACTTATTTGATCTTTCCGCTGATTTGAAATTGCAATATTAATCAAATTGCAAGAAGATAAAAAAAATCGACAAAAAAATAAATAAATTAATCGATACAGCGTGCTAAATAATTGAGTTGATGTAAACTATGTTGGCATACATATCTCTTGTCAAACATTGATATATACCCTTGCAGAAAACTCACCAACGTGAAATCAATGTTTAAACATCTGCTTACTGTGAGTAGACATTCAATCAACGGCCGCGTTCTATAGGCACTTTGCGTATATCGACATAGCGAAAATCACGACAGTTTCCTTCGCTGGCGCCTTATCTGGCGAAAAGAACTTCCGAAACAGCTGAAGCGTCCGAACCACCGTGAACAGCTGATAACATTTATCGGAATATCCTCTAAATTAGTTGTTCACTTGTACCTCCTGATATCACTCGGACTTGTTGATATTTTTGTCAAGTCGTACAGAAGAGACAAATGATTGTAAATAATTGAATGTAAAAAATCTGGCTCCTATATACAAAGCCATTTTCAGACAGACAAGGATTGATTTTGTAAGAGGATTTTTTTTTTCACGAAAAACCAATATTTGTGACGCAGACAAACTGCCGGTTGCAAAATGTTCATTAAGTCTGTTGACTTTGGCGGAATGTTAATGAAAGATTCCATACAAATCCAGAAGGCAGACGTGAAAAAGTTGAAAACTGTATCCCCCGTTGAATCTCAATTTAAATGCACTCGCGAGTCCGTCCGCGATTTGTATTCTAATAGCACGACGCCAACTATTCATCTTGAACGCGTTATCTTGATTAAGCGATACGTGTTATAACTCACACTCTCCTATTCATATTTAGTTTTTTTAACCGGTAAGATTACAATGTTGTTTCTGACTATCGCAAACATTTTTGCTTCCATTCATCAATTTTTCTATCTAGATTTGATATTTTTCTCCAAACTCAAAAAACTTTGCATGTAGTTTTGTAATAAACAATTTAACTTTTGAATGATTTGTTGTTATTTTTTCGTGTTTATGATACCAAATAGTATTTCAAATCTAAAACAGGAGTTGAAAAGTGAAAGAAAATTTTGCTTTTTGATTTAACATAACTTGGAAGTTTTGCCACGAAACTTTTATAACCTAAGTTTTTTGAAGGGTTAATGCAAACGTTAATGAAAAAACATGGAGTGCTTGTTTCGACCTAAACTTTTGTTGAAATATTTTTTAAATTATACACAAACAAGATTTTATTTGCATGTAAAGAATTTTACTTTTATTAAGAAAAAAACAGGATTTCGCTTCAAAAGCTTTGAATGTTGTAAATCAAGTCAGAAGAGTCTTAATTTAAAAAATAATATTAGTAGCTTTTGATAGAATGAATATTGTCAGATATTCAAAAGATTTGAAGAAAAAAAAAAACTAAAAATAGTTTGTAGTTTAAAGTTCAACATGGTCGATTGATGTACATAATATGGTTAGCATTTTTATGTATAGAATGAAGTAATTGAATATTTGCAAGAAAAAAGTTATGGTTAACTACCTATCATCACATCAATATGAAAATGGCAAGTGAAGCAATGAATAAGTGATTACTTTCAGAGAATAATTTTTCAGCAAATTTTTATTGTCAATTTTTTTTCGTTATCGATTACATTGTTTTAAATTTTGTCATAACATTAAATGAGATTCGTTTCGTTCGTCGTGATCTTGATAAATATTACGAAGTTGCCTTTTATATAATTCACAACAATTGATTCTTGTACGATCAAACAATCAATGCACAAATAAGTCATTTGACGACACGATCGTTATATATCAGCACATGTGTCTTTCGGCTGGTCAAAGATAAAGAGCTTATGACGTGATTTTTCTACAAAGCTATTGCACACTATTGTGTTCGGCCCAATTGCGAAAAATTGAATGGGATTCTATTTTTTGTTCATCTCATAATGAGCGCGGATATTGATTTTTCACAAATTTTAACTAATAATTTATCAACGTCATTTCATGCCGGCATATATGTGACACTAAGTGTATATTTTTAATATATAATATACTCCTGAATAATTAATGGCAAAAATATTGATTATACACGTAACTTGATTTTATCGGTTGTGCTTGAGTACATCGGTTGCAAACATTTTTGCCATTTTCACAGAGACATGAACTATTTATAGTTAATATAATACCTATAATATAGATATGTATATTCATTTTGAATTTTTTTATCAAACTTTCAAGTTTAGAGATACCCATTTTACGCACGTACTGATATAATCTTGTATCACGTCGTGTATAATGTATTTTTACCGTCAAAATATCACTCAATGTGTGAAACGATTCAATCAAAGCCACGATCACGATAAAAAATGGCAAAGTCCGGTCTGAAATGACAACATGAAAAATTGATGTCCCAGTTTATTTTATCACAAGATTAAAAATCGAGCTTTTCCAGTTTTTCAAGCAATTCGCACTTTTCGACTCTCACAGCCGAATGTTAAAGAAATCTCATTCAGTGTGTATAGAATATATATAAGGTCCGAGATTATTTTTATCACATAAAAATAATTTCGAAAAAATTTCAGTGAAAACAATCGGGTATTAATAATAATTAAAAAGCCAATTCACATACTTATGACACTTTCAAAGATGCGTAAAATGAGTCTCTTTAAAACAACTCGTCAGAAAAAAAATTGATGCAAACAGGGGAATACGTCTATGGAACGTAATTTGATTTAATCAAGTCGTTTTCTACATCATTCAGAGTAAACAAATGAACAAACGTACAAATGAACAAACAAACAAACATAATTTCATTAATACAGTGTTCATTTAAAGTGCCAATCCCTATGCCAAATTATGTATTCAAACTTCCAAACCTCTGTATCAAAGGCGTGAAAATAGCTGTAAAACAAACGTGCCAAAAAATAAAGTTAACCATTGAAATAAAACTAGTTCATTTTGTCACAAAAATGTTAGTGGTGCTTTTAAAAGAATAATTTGTATGCATTACAAATTTTCGTTATACTTTTTTATTTATATTCCTCTGCGTAAGAACGAATGTAGTAGTGACTAAGAAAAATGATAAATCTACAAAAAAAGTTTTTTTACCTTTGCTTTGACGAACAATTTTGTACAATAATTTACAGGTTGTATAAAGTTACACAGAAAAAAATTATTATGAACGATTTGATTAGCAAGGTTAATCTAAGCAGCTTCTGAAAATGGGCATCTGATAAAATCAAACGATCCGTAAGTCAACCCGCTCGTTAAAACTTTACGGAAGACACATTGTCCTCTGATGCGATGTGTGATAAAGTTGCAAGTGCTAGACGGTAGCGAAGATAAAAGAGAATCAATTTTTCAACATTAACGTGAAAATCGTCTTTGAGTGGATGAGATATGCAATTTGTATGACTCGGCACCTTTGTTGCGAGGATGCCCGTTTGACTCATCACAAGAGCTTGTAGTTTTTTTTTTCGCATTCACTGAAATTTTAACCGCGCAAAGAAAGCCAGACGTGAAGCATTCGCAGGACTGAAAAATGAATCCCGCTTGTGACACATGATGCAGGTAACATTCCAGTTTCAAGAAAATTGTCCCGATAAATGTAAAATTAAATTTAACCTCTTAAATTACGTCCACGGCGTGGAAACAAATGACAATAGCGAGCGTGTGACACACAACTGACAAATATTTCACGTGTTATTTAGTCGGGCTGTTAAAAAAAAAAGGCGATTCGTTTGAGTTATTTTTATAAAAAAAATCCATTAATCGTTTTCACGACCAAACAATTGCGAGAACAGCTTGTTCGAATTTTTGTTACATCGAAAGTGACATAACCCAAGGTCGTAACGAAAAATTTCAGCAATTGCAGAGCGCAGCCAAATAAACAATTAATACTGCCTGCAGTTGAGTCAAACACAGATTAACCGGAGGGGCAGAAATCCCAGACTGATTTCCTCTGGTAACAAACATTTCGTTTGTAAACCCGGCAAACTCAACCGAGTGAAACTTTTTTTTCTATTACCAACGTTTAGCGCAGCGGCCAACTGTTTCGTTGATTCGCTAAAATTGTGTTTTGTACCACTATGACACACATCCGCAAACATCGTGAATTACATCGGCCGAAAATCTGCATGGCGGAAAAATCAATGACTGAGTTCAACGAGCAAGTTCCCCCCCTAAAACTTAGAACGAAACAATATTTCCGTCCCATAATCTGAGTTTGAAACGTTGGCTCACCGTTGACCCAATTACCCAACCGAGAGTAAATTGACTGGCGAATTAAAGTATTCGGGCTGTTAAACTCTCATCGATATGGAATTGACCGAATCTTCTGGTGGGCGCAAAAAAAATTGCACTGATTATTCATCGTTTTTTTGGCTCGAGTCGATTCCTCACGCGCGATGAAAGGGATAATAAATTTTTAGTGTCAGTACGTCGACTCTTTGCAGTGGTTCGTGACACAGTGCCGGGTCGATCTTCAGTCGTAATGTAGGTGCATCCACATGTATATTCACGTGCGCCAGATCGCGTGCCGAATCACGTCGCTAATCTTTCGAATTTGCATATCTCGGGTTCACCGACATATTGAATCCAGTCGCTAAATCGCGACAAACACGTTCGACAATCAGCCAAACCATTTTTCCTTCCTTCCTGCGATTTTCGTCGGTATTTCGTTTTAAACAACCTTTTTTTCTCTCCTCTATTTTTGTTGCTTATTTTTGATTGGATATGTTAGTTTTTTTTTTTAACACGTCGCGATGCAGAACAGAAAATTTTTTTTTTTAAGTATTTTTCCGTTCAAAATATCTCGTTTTTTTTCCCAACTTTTTCGTGCCAGTTCAAAAATAAATTGCGATGTATTTTTTTCAATTTTCGAATCGTTTTTATCAAATTCTACCAGTTTTATTGCTTATTTAACTAATTGAACTAACATTTTCAGAATAATTATTTCAACTTGAAAAAAAAAAAAAAAAAAAAAAAAAAAATTTTAAATATGTCATACTCAAGTACACTTATCATCTTGTGTTTGATATTATAAATTCTACCTTTGGCACACCCCGTTATATGTTTTTCTTTAATATTTACAACGCTGGTCACTTGATGAACTATTAACTCGCGCGTCACTGAATACATATTGATAAGCGATACGAGATCAGCTGTGTACCTTCGTAGATCGTTAAACCGGTCCCCTTACACTCTCATAAAGTACACATGACAAAGCCATTTTAAAAACAAATATAATTCTATTCCTATTAGATAATTGCCTTTGATGCACGACACTAAATGTTTTTTTGTTCACATTATAACGCTTCGTAGGTTCTATACCCTTGGCTGTAAACTAAAAGCTAATCATACTGTTGAAGCGTTTGAAAATAAACGCTGCCACGAGATGGAAACTTTTATGCACTCCCAATAAAAGAAGGAAGAAGAAAAACTATACAAAAATAATAAATGTCAATTATTAAAATTCTATGCATGTTTTCAAAATTGACGTTTGAGAAAACAAAAAATCTTACATAACTCTTGTGCTATAACGATGTTATAATACTTGTCGCCTCATTGTACGTTTACAGTGACCTTTTTCATTATGTTAGTTCGGATGATCAAGTTACCTGAACGAAGTAGAGTACTTGTTTCTATACCTGATAAATGGACCGACAGAGAATGTCTCCGCAATAATTTGAAACACTTTTTGTGTTGTCTCCATATCGGCACGATATTGCATTAATCATAATGTATAACAAGTAAATAAATGCTAATGAAACAAAACGACATTATTCATTTTCTCAAAACTGCAGGTTGGAAAAATGTTATCATTTTTGAACCTGTTAATCGATGTTTCACCAATAATCAATTCAGTAACAACAATAAAGAAAAATATATGTTACGTATTGACTCTTTTGTTTTCAGTGCGGAATTCTTTTATGAATGAGTGATTCAAAAAAATCAAATGTTTGTCCGTCCAAGCGATGATTGATTAATGCATTTCGAACATTTCTTTTCATATTGAATGAACCAAAATTGCTCGTCTGGATCAAAAATTGTGTTATTCAGAAACAACGTCCAGATTATCGCTAATTAATACATAACATTCTAAACGCATAAAATAGATCGAATGAAAAATTCGCAGACGAGTTATTGGATTTGTAGTGAAATTAGCACAGTTCTGTAAGTTTTACGGATTCAGTTGAATATGAAAGCGCGAATATGAATAACAAAACTGAGGAAATGTTTTCACGGCTAAAACCAAGCACAATTATCATGAGATTATGGAGAGCATGATGTTTCATCGCATCAATGGGCTGGTTCGTATGAAAGGAGGATTATGTCGCACCACGACGGCTTGTAATTGACGGTTCTCTGCGAAGAAAACGCGCACAATCTCTTCTTTTTAGGTTGTGACCTGGTTGACAAAATGAAATTCCCCTTTAATCAATTACTCGAACGTTCATTGGAATGTGCTCAGTTAACTTGCGAATAATCCGTCTGCTTAGTGCTGGTGCAAGGATTTTCTCAGTTCAAAATCAGGATCCACAAGATTTTTTAGATAAAACTTTCACGATTCCGATTCACTTGAAAACAAGATTGCCACTTATAAAAATGTTATACCCCGGATGAAAATTGGTAAGAAAAAATAAATAGACAGATGACGTGTGATAAATCCAAGATTTACGTCAACTACGTAAAAAAAATTTTCTAATGCATTTCGTGCAGAAATGTGTCTTACAACAGAGAACGAAATGGTAGAGAAAACTTTTGCAAACTCCGGTGCCGCATAAAATGATACGTTTGTAGCTTTACCTAGTTTTGATTGAAATGAGTGACAGAAAAGCAGCAACGTATTTGTAAATAATAGTAGTGCGACATATTTTGCTCAAGTAAATACGAAACTTCGAAAGTTCGAGCCGAATCAAATTTAGGTTGGATGCGAAAATAACCTCGTTCTTATCAATTTAATAGGAAGTGTTAGAAAATGACAAGAACAGTTCGGATAATAGCTTAAGAAAATGGATTTTCCTGCCTTTTAGGGCCGACATTTATAAATAAAAGTGATCCGACAAAAAACAGGAACCTCTATATCGAAAACTTGAGGAAGAAAGAAAATAATTGCCCTGCGGGATATTGGCTCGTTTCATCGTAATTCAACATTATTGGTATAATAATTTTTATTTCATCAAAAGCACCAGCCGTTAATGTTCGTTACACGTACAATTTATTTTTCACCATTGACACAAAATTGTACAGTTAGGTCCCTTCGAGCTGAAAACTTGTGTAAACAACTTACTTATTCCTTCAGTAGAGCGCTTTTAGCAGTTTTTTTTGCTCTGAGGAGAATCAGCCTCCATTTACAAAAGTATCGTTTCTATATCGATTTTCCTGATGCTATCCTGAGAAAATGAAATAGTACAGCATCTACATCACCCTAACTTTATGATGTAATGCTTTATTTAGCGTTGAAAAAAAAGTTATGTTCAAAAAATACATTGCTCAAGTTTTCGTACTATTTTTTTTTTATAAAAAATGTATTTGTCAAAATTAATGAAGCAGGCAAAAGACGTAAATATCTATCTTTTAAGTTTTTTTGTTACTAAAAGAAGTTCATTAGTAAAGCATAATGAAAAAAAAACTTCCACTCAACCAAATAAAAAGTCAAATAAAAGTGTATAAAATTGTAAGAAAAGATTGTTGGAGTAAACTAAAAATGGAATTATGAAAAATAATTATTAAAAGATTTGTAAAAAAAATTGTGGAACACAATTTTTCTGTTCGAATAATTCATAACGTTAAAATCCATAAATATTAATGAGTCTCGAATTACATTCCAAACGAAAGATCAAGTTGATTTTGCGAGTTTATAATTTATAATTATCGATCTAACTTGGCATAATTTTTGTCTTAATTTATTTGCAAGTTTCCTAACAGTTGTTTAATGATATGTAGGTATTAAAATCAAGATGAAATTAATAATCAAAACTTTCTTCAGAGGTTTTTTTTTACTATCCACTTTTATCATTACTTCAGTTTATATATTGAAGAAATATTGCCTTGATTTTTATCAGATTCACCCTTAGCAGAAAAATGCAAATAAATAGATTTACTGAAATGTTTTTGCAGTTCATTAGGTGATGCTTGAACAGAAAAAACTCTCATTATCGTTTGGATGATTGTTTTTTTTATTCACTTCACAAGCGAGAACTGATAACAAGAAAAAATTGAAATGCTATCAAAAGAATGCACTTTGTATATTAAAATATTCTTAACTGGGATATAGTGAAATAACAAAACGGAAAAACGAAACATCTGGTTATGGGGAGAATTTGGCTAAATCTGAACTTAAATAGCGTCACGGTGTGTTGCGCGCGTTTTATTTTTAGACGCTCATAACTTTGAGGGGGATCAATAAGAACATATAAAAGAAATAAATTCGGTATTCTTTCACGTTCCTAACTCAACTGAATGAAATAATCAATTTTCATCCGTGTCATTTCTCGGAGATACATTAACTTTTTCACCGTAAATAAATAATAATTCAAGTGTCAGTTAATATAGATGACATATTGGACAGCGACTGTCAAACTTTGTCAAACGTTACTAAACTTGAATTATACATTCCTCGTCTGAAGTATGAAAAAATTCCAAATATTGTCGGATTTCTTGAAATCTGTTACTGTATCAGAAATAAGACAATAAAAGCGAGACAGCAAAACATAAAAACATGAAAAAGAAAAAGAATAATTATCACTTTTGTATACACTGAACTTTATTTCTGTTGTTAATTTGCGTAGATTTATCTTCTGAAGGTTGTTTATTTAACATCCAAAAAGTGTACGACACTTTGAGTGATTACTTGTAGTTATTACTTTCTATATCATTGAACGCGTTTTCGATATTCTTCGAACGTCACGCCAAAGCGGACATATTCTGCAAGCAACAGTCTATTTAAACAACGTGCGCAACAGCGTGCCACTGAACGTCGTTTCCTTTCAGAAATAAATATGATATATTGCATCCATACAAAACAACTTCATATACATACGCCCGGATGAAATTCATAAAATGGTCTGTCCTTTGTAAGGACGTTACGAATAATAAACATTTTATTTTTCTGACAAAATTTTCCCACGTCTTACATTAAACTTATTTAAAAATTATAAAAATTTACTAAATATTTGCTGAAGAACCAAAATTAAAAAAATATTGCCATTGTGTAAAAAATATAGTGTGATTAGTATCGATACCGATTGAGAAAGAAAATGTATAGAATTCGCTGATTCTAATCTAAGAAAACTGGTCAAAATTTTGGCTGGAACAATCGGATAAGTAAGTCGATAAATCTAACCACCAAATGGAACGCAGCTTTTGCAAAGTTAAAAAATACTGCGAACGTAAATTATCCACGGTAAGGAAGAATAAAGAGCGGCGCACGAAATAGAGGGCATTCAAGTTTGCCAAGTTTCTGTCGTTCTTGACACTCACCGCGGATATAAATCACTAACGTGCTGTCCTACCTGGATAAACGATCCATCCTTGTTGAGTGCTTTCACCTCGCTCTTTATTTTCACAACGAATAGCAACGGCCACGGGGTGAAATAAACGGATTACTGTCGCGCGAGCCAAACTGAGACACCAATGTGTTGCTAAAAGTATACATTAAGAGAATTCAATGCGTATTTAGCCGCCTCATTATTGCAATTCCAAAACACCACAAGCGCTTATAAAATTACGTACAAATTATTTGCTTTCAAACTCAACATTTTTTTAAATTTTATCGACCATGTAAATAAGTTCTACTGTGCGACTTAATGTCGTTATAAATTAGGCGTCGCTTGGGGTAAATTAGTCATAATTCCAGGAAATTCAAGTTAAGAACTTACTCGCCGATGTAATGTTGCTCCTTTCACCTGTTAATTATATCTGATAATGTTTGAATATTCTGTATGATTAAATATGAATTGTATGAAAAAGAGGAAAAAAGAATGAAGAACAAACAAATGAAACAAGAGAATACTTTCCGCTTAATTGAAACATTTGAAAAGAATATCAATTTATTGACTTGGAAAATTAGGTAATATGAAACTTAAATATTGCTCTTAGAAAAATGAGATTAATTTTTCAACTGAATGATTGCCGACATTTGAAATGCAAAAGTACCGAAGACAATGTGGCAGTTAGCAAATTCAAATAATCCACACCCCGTGCAATTTACATTGCAAATAGTACAACTTGCTTTATATACCAATGAATTTCAATGGAGAAGAATAACGACGTTACCCAAGAAATCTATAGCTTAAAGTAGAGCCAAAAAACGCACAGAAACCTAACGCGAGAATTAACAAATGTTTGAAATTATTGCGAGAATTAAAAAACCTCATTTTTTGGTGCGTTATCATGAAATATTCGACTAATTCGAAATTGCGCGCTGATTAGCATCAGATTCGTTGCTTTATCCTTTTTTTGTCTTTGTGATAAACTTCCTAGCTATTTTCTGTCTGTCTCTAATTAGTCCATTTAATCGCAATTAAAACTTTACTGCTTTTTTTTCTGGGGTGCTTAATTTAAAAATAAGATAAAACAGAAAAGATAAGCCGAGACGTTAACGCCAAGACATAGACGTTTCATCAAGAATAAAGTTATAAAAACTATAAAAACTCTTTGATTTATAGCACTTCATAAATGCAAATACAGATGACGACGAGTTTATTCATAGAAGTTTTAATTATGATTGTTTGGTATGTAAGATTTTTTATTTCAATGATATTTATTTTGATACATTTTCATAAATGGATTAAGTATGGATAAGTTTCTTCAAAATTTAATAAATTGAACAAATTGACAATTTTTACGAGCATATTTTACTGTTCGTAAATTGAGAATACTGCAACATTTAAACTGTTGAAATGTAGATTGTGAAAATTGAATCAGATTGTAAAACCTCACGTTTTTTTTTAATTTGCAATGATCGTTTCATATGTGTGCATCCCCTCAAAACATTTTCGTAAAAAAATGTACAAGATAGAGAATTATATTCTTTTTTAAGCGCAAAAGTAAATTCTTAACAAATTTCAATTTTGTGACTTTTTAGGTGTTTATTACGATGAGGTAGATTTAACAATTTCTGAGACCAAAACATTATATTGGAATATTGTTAACATTTCAATTTTTCACGAGCTTGAAATATTTCATTTTAAACGGAGCATTAAATTTAGCATATGAATGAAAATACTTTTTGTCAATAGATATGATGAAAAATTAATCTTATTGACAAAACAGTGATAAAATTTCATTTTAAACAACGAATAGAAAAAAAAGATTGAACTTCAATTGAAAAATACCAAATCAATTCTTTGTGAAATGTGAAATCAATTGATATCGAGAAGATAATTCCATGAACAAAATATTTGCATTAGCTGTTATTGGATAATTCGGAGGGTAGTTGCATTATCCATTATCATGTAACACTGGCTGGCGAAATTCGGTCGCCGGTACTATTTACTCCGATATGCTTTAACAAATTTGTAGCCAAGAGACTTCTGTTTATTTTCACGTAAAATAGTTTTGGCTAGACTATAGAATTAAAAATTAATCCTTATTGAGTCTAGAAGTAATATTTAAAATCGCTAGACTTCTTTTTTAGTATAATTATAAATTTTGTTACATCAATTCAAGCTTTAATTGTTAGCCATATATAGCTGATCCAATTTCTTATAAAAATTGAAATGTCAATAAAAGCTTACGTGCCTTCAGATTCCTTATTTTCTCCGATGCTGATAACGTTAAGGAAATTTTTGTAAGCCTTTATTTCGTGAAAAGGAAATTGAATGACAAACATCATAATGTTCTCACACAATCAGGACTTATAAATGGGAAACATTTTTTTTTTGATCTCTCATTTATAGTTTATTATAAAAGCAGAAAGAAATCGTTTATTTTTGTGCATGTGACTTTTCGGCAGGAGGCAGGTTCAATACGCAGCTCAACGCTATCGACGCGTTGATAAACTATTCCATTTGCTCGATCTTAAAGGAGAAGTACGATTGGGAACTTGAACTCTATACATTTTACACGGTTTTTTCTTTTGATTCACGTTTGCCATTCGTCGAGTTGAATTTATTCAGCAACACATCTTAATCTCAAGTCATCAAAGAATTCTTTCAACACTGTGGCATTCCAACGAATTCCAGGTCTTGTTGAGAGACAAAATTAATTAACTTCTTAGGTTCAGTGATATATAATTGAAGAAAGTTTAGAACCCTAGTTAGTAAATGAATTAACTTTGAACGATGCTGTTTCATAGACCTTTATTATGTAGTTTTGACATTTTGGGCTAGAGTTATATTTTCTTATCCAAGAGAACTTGAAAGACAGGGAAAAATTAGATCAAAAGTCGACAGAATGAAATATGCGATTGGTATATCTACTTCAAGTCAACCGTTTCTAAATGTATTAATGTACAATGTATGTTTTCCAACCACTTCTTTTATAAGCTACAATTTATGTCATAATGCTTTAAGATTCGCTAAATCACTAAAATATGTTCTTGTTTTTTGGCAACGATAAGAGCGAAAGATTCAAACTTTTTTTTTTCATACCATCAGAGAAATTATTTACATATTTCAACAGCAAGCAACTTTTAAACTCAACGGAAAAATTTAAGAAGCTCTTCCAAATATACAGGGACATCTTGAAAGAATTGAAATACAATTTCCGGATTACCAGTATCAAAAGTAAGAAACATAATCGAGAGCCAAAGAGACACCTTGAATTTTGTATATGAAAGTAACATTGCACGACTATATTTTCATAAGTAGCATTCCCCGCGCTCTGGAGTTCTATTTTAAGCATGAACGTGCACGAGACAGACGCATCGCAAGACTATTTCCGCTAAATTGTCACGCGTATGACCGTTCGTATAGCAGCTCTAATAAGACTGCAGCACAAAATTAAACCAGAGTGCACTGACTCCAGGGATGATTCACCTTTAAACTTCCTATCTTGAAATTACTCAAAATTCTTCCGTGCACTTACATAATATGCATTTCTAAATTCAACATCCGTTCATGAAACTCGGGGGATATATTGCGATATGGAGTTTGGATTATGACTTGGGATTCAAAGTACAAATTAATTAGTCAGCCTTTGTACAGTGAACGAAGTAACTATCAAGTTCAAATAAATGGAATTGCAGGTTTTTTTACATCTCCAAAGACAAAAATTGTAATTAGAAATTTTTGGATGTTCAAATAACTGTAGCAATTTTAATTTCTCACGCTTCGCAAGTATTCATAAACTTGCACAGCATATATTATGTTGTTCTTCGTTTTGTTCGTACATATACTTTCATTTTTGCAAAACAGTCACCTTTTTCATAAATGAATGAATGCATTTTTTATCTCGCGGCCATATACGTTCCATCATACCGCATTATTTTGTCTCTTCCACAGCAATAAACTTTACAACTAGCTCTCAAGCAGTTTTACATACAGCTATCTTTTTTTTTATTTTTTAGTACCAATTATTTTCAACTCATACATTGAAAAATTCACATGTAAACTATAATAAACTGAGATCAACATTTTTTAGAACACCACATTACCACATTTCTTTTGTTTTTAAAATTATGGTTTTAATACAAGAAACCAACGATTTGAAATATGCATGTTTCTGACTATTTTAATAGCCGAAAAAGCTTTGCAGTTATACAGCACGTAGTTGTTCGGTTTCTGTTATGCAATTTCTCGTGCTATTCAGCGTTGACCGATAATGGTCGCCACAACAATGTATGCCGGGCCACAATTATTCACACGAGACTCGCTTATTCTGGTGACCAACAAATTTCAATATCTTTAGAAACTTTTGACGATTCACACACTGCTACGTTAATTGCAACTTCGATTGCAGTTTGTTTTGTCAAGTATACAATTAAGCGTCTCGATAATAAACTCTGTTGTCAAACAATGAAACGGTCGGCAAAGCTCTATATAATTTCGTAAAGATGTTATACTCTGCTAATTATGATTCATGAAAGTAATTCATGAGCTGTGGGATCGATTTCAAACTACAATCATGAAACAAAGCATGTACAATTTGATTCTTTTATAGCTCCGCCTTTACTGCCGAGAAAATGAGGTTTTTTTCTGCTTCATCTACAGCTGGCAATAAACTTGAATACTCCCTTAATAATTCTTACATAAGTTACGAGTAACCAAATTATTATTGTGTGCACACAAAATGTGAGCTTTTTTGAGTTTGGTAAAGTTTGAAAAGAATTTGAATTTGTTTAGAAACTTAAGTTTGACTTGAATTAATAAAGTTTGTAGTTTGATTAAACATTGCTTAGATACGCAAAAAAAAACAATGCATTTTATAAAGTTGCTTTTGGTCGAAAGATTGATGGAAATTAGACATCAAACGATCATTTTGACAAACCAGGGAATTGATAGATATCTCAACACCACTGACTGACAAATAGATGTCACTATCTTTAGTGTAAAAATAAACTTGACGGCTTTGCAGTAGCGTTTTCGTGTTCACAAACTATCAAACTGTCTTGAAATATCGCATCAACGACGCCGAGAGAAGAGTATAATTTATTGTAATTAATGACAATTGGCATACTAATCTCTTTCAACAAATGGGATCCAACCTGTTAATCGACATTGGCTTATTCTCTCTAAACTATTGATTTCTTTTTAGCTGAAAAAAAAGCATAATGAAATATTTTTTCGTGAGCTGGGAAATTTGTCAGAAATCATAATTTACGTGACTAGCGCACATTTGTGAACAATTTTTTTCGAAGATAATTCGTCGTTAGCGCCTCCGTCTCCACCTGATTTTTGAGTTAAAATTGAACTTGTGTTACAAAAATAGATGAGAAAAAAATGTTCTCTATATGTTTTCGAACCATACAATCTATCTCAGATTTAATCGCAATAAGTTATGAAATCTGATTGCTTCAATTTAATTAAAATCATGCTTTTGATATTCCATCTTGAACTCATTAAAACGTATACTAACACTCGTCTGCAGAAATAGATCTTGCAATTTGTTGACGTCTTTTAATCGATCTTGTTACAATTTTAAGGTATAATTTTCTGGTTATATTTATGATCTCAGTCAAATTTAAAATTTGATTACTCAATTTCGAAGTCAAATAATCCAGCTGCGCATACGAAAGTTATCAATGAGTTCAAGGAAAAAAATTGTTTATCAATCAAACTTAGATTAAATTCTGTATTTTAAATCAATTAGTTGTTAAATTCGTAAACTCAATTACGGGGTCGTTCAGATTATGGGCACAAAGATTATGATCCACATAAACTCCGCATTTCCGAACTAACCTCGTAACTGGCTTTACAATAATAGGGCGTGCGTGCCTGCTAGATGGATTTATAATACCTACAAAATTATACTTTGTTTCCTGAATTAAATGCAAAGACCTTATTTAATACGCGACGATACTTAACACAAATAGATTCAAGTCTATACTGAAATTGAATTTTGGTCTTTATTTTGGTATTTGGGATATATCCCGTTATTTCAGTTGTCTTAAATGAAACGAAGTTCTTCATTTCCGCTGTTTCTTAAGTTAATTATAAAAACAAAATAAAATTAGCAGAAATCTGTAAACGATTGTACTACACTTCTTTGAACAATGCTCTATTCAAAAAAAAAAAAAAAGGTCCAAAAAAAGATGTCCTAGATTTATTGAAAATTATGTCAGTCAAGGAATTATGAAGTGAAGCACACGTAAAAGTGAAAAAATCGTTTTAAATTTCCAAAATGATGTTTGCATTGACTTAAAACAAAAATCTGCTAACCTCAAAACAAAGAATGGAACAAAAACAACGAAAATGTCATATTTATGAGTAAAAAAACTTTCATTTTTTTTATTTGCACAAAACTAACTTCAAGTATTAGAAACGTTATCAGATCTTTATTGATTGGATGTTTATAAAAATTGAAATACTAACGATTTGAGGGACATCGATCGTGCAATAAAATGTCGCATCAGTGTGTGAGTACACTTTTGCTGTTGGACTATAAAGTCAGGGTTGTTATGTATAGTGAATGCATCTCAAGAAACAGCGACGAAGCACTTTTTCTCTCTAATAGGAACTATCCGTAGCATTTATGCTACGAAACAGTAGGAAACAGAACTTTTATTTCAAAACGTAAGAAGATTTTTTTTCATGGTTCGTCAAAATTCATTATAATTCTAGATCTTCTCTCGCGGAAAAAGATCTTCATAATCTTTATCAGACAAATCAATATCACCGTTTCGAAATAGGAAACAGAGCAAACCCTTGCCTCATTTGTGACACTTTCATTAAAAGCACTTCACCAACCTCTGACTGCCAAAATGATCCCTCATATCAATCTAGGTCAACAAAAGGTGTTAAATATTTCACACACCGACCGAAACCTAAGAACTGTACGAAAACATGGTCTCAAATTTTCAGTGACAAATCTAAAATTTATATTTCACTTCATTTGATTTCCCTCAACACATTTTCCTTTCAGAGAGAAAACAGACAATGGAACGAGCGCATTAATATTTTATTGACATTCCGGCCAGTATATCTTTGCATGTATTTAACCTTATCTGGTCAATCGAAGGATACGTTATTGTGTTCTTGTTACGTCTGGACGGGGTCTCGAAATTTCCAATCTTTAGTCACCGGATGAATCCATGTCATAAGAGATTTCCATTGTAGCGAAATATCATAAAAGCAATGTACTTAAATCGATTTCTTCCGAGTTTCACGTACCTTTCAGTTGGATTAACAAGTTCATCGGAATTACAAATGTTATCAAAATGATTGATGGTTATCCAAAAATGTAAAAGGACGTTATAGAGGTGGTTTGATGTTGTATTTGAGATTTTATTTGTGCACCTCAATTTCTTTTTTTTTTTTTTTTTTTTTTTTTCTGATTGACATGCGGAAACTGCCTCAAACCCAAACTTGTGTAACTGCTTCGAACACAAAGTTTCGATCGTCAGCATTGTGAAGCAAGTTTAGGTCTCTTTCCTTAAACCTGATGTAACTTCCGTCTATACTTCTGTAACAATCTACTAGATGCAAATATGATTCAGCTCGTATAAAAAAAGGAAACGAAGTTGCAAAAGATTCAAAAAAAAAAAAAGTTGGTGCAACCCCATCAGGAATCGCCACGTGACCTACAATTATAAATCAGTCGAGATGACCTTTGACCTGGAAAAAAAAGATGCAGTTGTGACGAAATTCACACCGTGGTCTTTTGTTTTGGTTAAGAATTGAACCCCTCGTAAATGTGAAACAAACTAAAACAATGGCGCGTGCTTGTCTGACGATGTAAATGCAAGCGTTAAACTTTCATTCGAACAAGAGCTAAACTAGTATAAATATAGTTTGATCGGAAGATTTCGAAATTATTCTATTAACGATTGTGACCTGTAGCGACGACCCATTTATTTTTATGAATCCAAACTCATCATCTGGAATGGATTAAGCACCTCTTAACTGAGAATAGCTCTCGATGGGTAAACAAATAGCTTAGTCGCGCCCGGCGCTGTCCGAAACGGCTGCTCGCTACAAAGAATGCGCAATTCCGAATAAAACAAATGTTTTATACGTGACAAATGACTCGCTATTTGTCAAAAGAAACACTCCGCTCTCTCAAAACATTGATTTGTTGAGCCAAAAGTTGTGTGTGAATTATTTTCTCGCGGATTCGAAAGTATTTGTGGTGCCTCACACGCGGCTTAGCATAAACTATTTTCGTCAAGAGGCTGAGAGCAAAACAGTGCCTCGCGACTGTGTTGGTGTCAAGATCGCAACTTGTTTGATTGTGTGCGCGACACTAGAAAACTGGAAAAAAAAAAAAAAAAAAAAGAAAAAGAGATATCTGAATCTGCTGTGTGGCGCAGGTGGGAAGCTCTTTACCATTTTACCTCGTGAAACAAGGTGCGTATTGCAAATAGTTCCAAGCGGGATGAATCCACGCCGCGAATAATTTAAGAGATAGACGATTACCCCTGTGTGTTCTCGCCTCAACGTCAGCCGACTGTTAATGAGCTTTCATTTGCACTTTGAATCATATAACTTGGTTGGCATTTCTCGTACGTGGAACACTTTAAAACATGATCGTGACAATGCGCATCTAGAATTCAGATGCTGACTAATTCCCAACTATAATCCCAAAAGTTTGCATTTCCCGTTTGTGTTTACTCAGCTCCGAAATATATTTCTTCAACATTTTCGCATTTTATTCAAACGGCACAAGCCGAGCGACGAATTGATAGGATAACTCGTTAAACGTATTTTTCAAACCGGAATTCCAAGTTATAATTAACGTGCAGTATTTTTTGCAGGCGTGCAAAATGCAAGAAAAAAATCTAGCGATTTTAACTGATAACATTGTACTTGTTTACGTTCGTTATTGCTATTTTCAACTTTTTTTTATTTAGTTCTTTTTTTCATTTTGTTTTCTGAAAACAATTCAAGTGGAGTGCAATATTTTGACGCCGAGGCGCTATATTTGTGCCATTTTGAGATGTTAAGCACACAACAACTGCAAACATAAGTGGTGAGCTTCGACCTTGCATTAAGTAAATCTACCATGATGAAATATGCCCTTGATTTTTCATGTATTAAAGATAAACCAAAGATCTTTTTTAACTTTTAATTAAAGGGTGCAACATTAAGCCGTTTGAATTGCATTCCTTTATTTCAATTTCGCGTAAATCATTTTCATTTTTTTTTTTCATTACTTCATTTTGAAAATTATAACTGAAAATATTTACTTCAATTTTTTTTTAATTCTAATTTTTAAATTTTTTTAATTGGCAATTTAGAATACTAGAAGATAAAAAATGATATTTGATGTTATGCAAATTAAATTAATTACAATTTTAATCAGATACACTATCAGTAAAATATTTTTTCTATCAAAATCGTAAGACAAATATACTACTAGAACATCAATAAGATACACTTAAATAAATACTCAACAAGAATTTATATCTAAGGAGAAAAAGAATAGTCTAAGAAGACTTAAAAAACTATTGAAGAAAAATTTGTATGGCCAAGTTTAATTATTATTAACGATTTTTGCAGGTAACTTCCGTTTCTTTCTTTACAAAAAAAAAAAAAAACAACAAGAAATAAAAACTCCACGAAAATAATGCTTTTTAAGAATTCGCTTCAATAAACTTCCAGGATGATTCATAACTTAATAATTTTGAGCAAGGAATAATTCACTATCCGTGAACTGAAATTTTCCTATAAATGTAGAGTATTTTTTGTGATTAATATAAGAATTCGTCAATAATTTTCAATTTGAATTTCTTAAACCTCTGGAACTTGAATCTGTCATACACATAAAAAGTTTAACTTAACATCATAAAATTTGTTAGAAGTCAACTTCAATAAATTTGAAAAAAAAAAAAATTATATATATACAGTCTTTTGAATTGCCAGTAAAAAGTATTTTATCATCCTTTGATGCGTTTGGTTCTAGTTTTACGCTGTGATAAATTACCTGTCTTATCAATGATAAAAATTAAAGTTTACCAAACGATGATTAAATAATTCTAACGCGTTATTGAATTCTTCAGCCTTATTGCAAATGGTATTTTCCTTTTACATTTTTCATCCTATTATTCAAGAAACATTTTAAGAGAAGTTGCAAACATTAACTTTCAATGTTTCAAATTTAATTAACTTCTTCATTCAATTAAATTCATGAAAAAAAAGACAAGCAATTTCATTTTTCATGCTAATAACGATGGCTTCCAGAATAAAATATCATTTTTATTAGGCGTTGGTAACTGGTGTACGATGAATTAGCGTTATTATAGCACTTGATAAAATTAATCTCCATTCGTACCCACCTTAGCTGCTTGGTCAAATTAGCAAATTGAAAAAATGTGCGCAATATACGACGTAAGATGTTTGATTCAAAAGATTTGTACTAATAAATTGTGTTAACAATTACAATATCATCATTTATTAATGACAATTAAAAAAAATCAAATTGAAGCAATCATGGATCAGCTGTAATAATAATTGGTCACTGAAAATAGCCCTATAAAAGGGTTAAGTGATAGTTAACCTTTTAGGTCAGACATCTGTCACACTTTTTGCCTAACTTCGAAGTCAGATGGGAAAAAAGAGTTTATATTGGTAGCATGAATACAAAATTGATAAGTGAAAGCATAACAAGCACCAGCAGTAATCTGTTGCCGATGTTCTTGTGGTAGAAAAAAAAATTGGCAAGTTTCCACCGAGAGCTATTCAATTAGTGAAAAAATGTGAAAATAATTTGAATTAAAATGTGCAACAGTATGAGATCAAATTTTCATAGATTGAATATTGATGAGGAAGCCTCGGGTGTGTATCATGAACTGTTAGATTGAGAGTGGGGTCTTGAATTGTTATGCCATAGTGCGCTACTGACACAGTGTGGTATACTGCACGTCATGCAGCATTGTGCATGTACGATGAGCTGTATACATCCATAACTTACACAACGTAGAAAGCATTCTCGATTCATTCGCCCTGTCAATGCTAGACCTTTGTAACCAATTTAAAAGTTCACCCCGTCCGTCAATATTTGTAAGTCTTTTGTTCTCCAACGTTATTCTATAAGAAAATCTTCTTACCAAATATACATCCTTATTCTTCGTTCTAATGAAAGCATGTTTGCCCGTCTGCTTTTTTTCATTTTCTCACTTAACCCGGAAATTAAACTTGCTCCCTTTTGCTATGTTTCCAAAAAATTAGCTTACCCTCAGAATAATTATCCATTTATTCTACTCTGCATACGACGAGCTGTCTTGAAGTTTTTAACATCGAATTTTAAAATAACAGTTCCCGAAGGAAAAAAGTAAATTTTTATTACAAAAAAGTTTATACGTCAGTAATTAATAAATTAGTTAACATTCGAATGTTAACTAATAAAAAGTATAACCAAGTTTCACTTTGGCCAAAATACTATTAAAAAGCATCACTATTCTAAAATGACTGAATTAATTACATTTTCTGTCTTGCTCGTACAGTTTTAGTCCGTTAGAAATATTAAATTTCACGGGAGTTTCAACATAATATTTGTGGAATGTTTCGTGCGTAAAATCACATTAGACATCTGTCGAAATACGCAGCTTTCATAATTTTACATTAGGTTTTCTCGGAAAAATTACGAACTTAAAAAAATGCACATTTCATTGTTCCACTTAAAAAACTATTTGCAATGTAAAAAAAATCAATCGAAAAATTTTTGCGTTTATCTAATTTGGTCGAAGTCTCTATATGTAACAATCCATTTTCAATGGTAAAAATAAAACTCAATAATCAGTTCCTTTTTAGATTTCATACACATAAATTAAAAATAGCTTACATAATAATTTGATATTTATATTCTTGATCTTTCCAAACGTAGTTATACATTGCATCACATTAGACAATTTCGTACATATTCCGCGCGTTAAGTTGTAGATATTTTTCAAGGGCGAAATCGAACGTTGATTAACCATTTTTCATATTTGGAGTTAATATTTCAAATGTGAGTACATACATATATAAGAAATTACAAAATAAATAACTCGAACAATGATTTTTAACTTAAACTTTTGTGATAATCTAGAAATTATTTTACAAGCAAGAGAATGATCTCAACTCATCTTTCATTTATCACAACGTAAAGTAATGTAATTTTTCCATCGACGGAATATAATTGTATTTGAAAAGATTACATTTTTATCAATGACTACGTATTCGACTGTTAGATTTCAATAATCGTTACAAGATTTCATGTATCCAATTGTCGCAATGAAATGCATTTGTCAATTTCCGCGAAGTTTAATAAGATTGTTGTTTGCAATTTCAGCACAATTCGTTTAAGAAGTCAATAAGAAGAAGTAATCGACTTATAAATGTTGTCTTCGAAAGACGAAAGATCTCTCTGGTATATTTGTTGTCCGTATAGTTTTTCAGCCCACAAAGGTATAAAAAAAAGTCGCACGCTGCCAACGTAATTATATTCACGATGTAATCGCTGAATGCCAACAGAAGTTTTTCTAATAGGGTTCCCTGGAAAATGCAATATTGACATCTTAATAGACTAATCTTACTTAAAAAGAATTGATTGGCAGGCAAACTTGAGCAAAGTTGCGCAGTTAATTTTAGGAAGAAATAAATGGAATGAACACGGAACGTGGAACAAGCGAGCAGCACAAAATTCTCAATCTTGTTAGCGACAAGAAAAAAATTATAGAATTTTATTTCAATTTTATAGAATTACCTTGAAAATTGTCTTATATATAATTTTTTTTTCTGTGGGTTACTGAAAAGGCATAAACTGATTTTTCAAAATTATGGCTCTAAATAATATAATCAAAAAATATAATCAAAAAAATATAATATTTTTTATTCTTAATTGCCCTTTTTATAAGCACTTTTTAAAAAGTTTGCAGTGCTGCAAATACAATAAACAAATTTAGCAACAATTTTATCAGTTAAATTAAAAGTATTTATTTGTGATAAAATAATTATTATATTTGAATTTGTTTGGAACAAATAATCCTTAATTTATAAGCCATGTTAATGATTCACTTTGCTGACAAACTGAAATATAATTAATCAATTACTTGTAAAGTTCAGTTCAACATAAAAAATTCAATTAACAATTGAAAATGCTCTCATCATGATTAAACTTCGTCCGTCTTACTGTACACTCTGTGATTGTTTGATTCAGTTGATAAATAATATCTGAAGAATTCGTTAGGATGTAATGAACAAGCTGCTTATAACAGAATTAACACTGATTATGGGTTTGCTACAATTTCGCGTTGGTTAAACAATCGTATGTGTTATTCACGAATTGAAATTACAGTGGTTAGTATAACATAAACAACAGTGCTCCCTTGAATAATGAATACGTTTTTGGCCATATTCTTGACACAGAGTATAAATGCTGTATGAGATTCTTCGACAAAATATAAATTCTGCATTTTGTATCAAACAAAAAAAAGTTTTTGACGAATTACAATTTACAATTTACACATATTTTTATTATTTAATGTTTTGATTAGTCTTTGAATTAAAATGATATCCCTGGAATCGGTTAATGGAAAGTTTCCGGATCCATTTTTTTTTATAGGTTTTAAGTGCACGCAACCTTTTAACTTGAATTATAAACGAGACCCATATACATGTTTTTTCCTCCGCTTGCATAACGATGCAACACATAACGCTCTCTTTATTTGGCTTATTGTTTTTTCAGACACTAACCCTAACTAAAGCTCTGAACCATCACTCTCATTTTATAGCCTTACGTATAAATCGCTGCTATATCGGATAAATTCATACAAAATTACGGCCAGACATTTAGAAACCCAGTACAAAAAAAAAACAAATCAATTGTTAATTAAACGTTTCGTTTAAACCATGAATTGAATTCAAATTCATTCGGTTTGGTTTATAATTCTTACTGATATATAAATTTAAAAATATGTTTGTACGTTTGTCTGAAAGAGCATCAGTGGAACACAGGAATTCCATCAGAATTTCTATAACAATAGACGGGTTTCTGACAACTTCTTGAGTGTCGCAGATAGTATGCATTATTAATTTCTTGACATTCTTCCTGTTTCAAAAATTACATTTCATTTTCTTCAGGTATTTTTTATCGCACTAGAGTGATTCTTTGCAATGTCAAACGTAATATAGGCTACATAAATATCTAATGTTATTTATATTCCGAACAAAAAGGAACGAAAGCTGATTTTCATTTAATTTTAAAACGGTACTCGTGCGAAGCGGGGCTTTCAGCTAATTTATTAATTACAGTTAGATGTTAACCTGTTTGCGAATCCAAATTCGGGTTGAATAATCAAAGTGAAGTTCACGAACTGTACGGAGCTACCAGTGTAGATCCCATTATCTTCAGTAATGTAGTATAATGAACCACAAATACTTAATAGCGTCAAACCTAATAAACAAGCCTGTATGTTTTCCGTGCACGCGTGCCAGTTCTGTTTGGTTGCATTACATTTACAAATTACTAAATGCCAATACCATCTATCACTCCAGTCATAACTTCTGGTTGAGCGCCAGCCTGACTGTATCATAACTTCAAATTAGTCAAGAAATTTTACACTTATAAAAATACAATATCCATATAGATTGACTTGACAAGTTTGAATTCGTGAACTATTGTTATCAACTCTAGACACATTTGTAAGAACATTTGTGGAACACTTGTAAAACATGCCCTTAAGAATAACCAAAATAAACAACTGAACATTTTTAGTTTGATAATGTTAAACTGACATTCATTAAAATGTTTATTTTCGTTATAATAAAAAAATTACATGCATGTTTTTATTCGAATGAAATATATTGTATATATTAGATATTGAAATAGCCTTCGTAAATATGCACTCACAAAAAAGATTATTTCATCGAAAACTGTTTGCATTAAAGCGATGCAAAAATTCTTTTGAATATCACCGAAAAATAATTTTGCATTGAACCAAATCAATTTAATGATTAGCATTCAGAGAATGCAAAGTTTGTTTTAATTGAATATTTATTCTTGCTTCTATTGTAATTCAAAATTTAAAATTCAATTCATATATGCATTTCTATAAAACAAATAGTTTTGGTTGCATGTTTGCCTAAAATAGAATCAGACCTTTCCCTTCGAACGGATCCTTTCGGTGAGTGCGTCATAAAAAACGAATAAGACACATACGACTTTTCACATTTTCTTTCAAAACTAACAATTACATCCGACACATTCAAAATACTAATCAGTACCTCCATCTGTGTTTCAGAAAATGGTCATGTGACGCTTAATTGACCGTAGGGACAGTTGCAGGAGCAACTCGTCTTATCGCGCGGCTCATCAGCGTCATGATCAGCAACTCTGATGGTAATGGAGACGAATCGCAAGATTTGGGTGGAACGAGTGCAGACTACGGTAACAGCGAAGAGACGGCGGCCCTACTGAGCAAGCCGACGGTAGCGCCGCCGGTTGTGGTGTCAGCAAGCTCGCAAAACAAGCCGGTGCTTACGCGACAAGATCGTGCCACGTACCTCGTGGCATCGCCCCAACTATCGGTCTCAGGCCTCGGAGGCTCCGAAGAGAGCGCCACCGCCGAAGATCCCGCCACGAGATCCGTCCCGGACATCGAACTGCATTGTAGACTGGACATCGAACCGCCGACTGTAGCTGCAACCAATCAGCTCACGTCCTCCCATTACCGAGCGAGGCACCACAACCAATACAGATGCCGCTGCGAATACAGAAGGGACTCCCTTGCGCCATCCTCGGCTCTCTACTTAGCCAGGAGCGTCTCGAGGTCAGATCTTGCTTCTATCAAAGACAAAAATCAATAATTCAGTTGCAAAACAATTGATGGTAACATGCCGATGAACAGTTTAATTTATCGACGGAAAATAACTTTTGCACGCTCTTCCGTCCTTTAATTGATCCGACCGTGTTAACAAACTTGGTGCACGATATGTCAACTTCAAATTAGAGTCACGACTTTACCAACTCCCGACGCTTATTTTTTTTTTTTTTTTTTTTTTGACTAATGTTCAAACTTTTGTCCTTTGTCAATTGTCCCATTACACGCTGGAATTTCAAAACGATACGAAACATTTCAGATTGAGTATGAGATGTATCAACGAGATTTACGTGCATCCGCAGGAAAGAGTTGTAAAATATTCTTTTCACAAGTGGTGTGACATTGATATGGTCAGACATAGACTGCACTGAACATTAAAGGGGAAATGCAGCAACGATGTAGCGCTCCTTTAACTCTGAAACGTAAACTTTTAGAAACTGGATTTATTTGTCCAGTAATAGTAGTAAATTTTGAGTTTACTTCTTGTACGATGAAATTGAAATCGCATTTAATCTAATCACCGCTGTGAACATGAATATACTGAATTATCCAGGTAAAACTGAACTTATCTGCAACATGACGAAACATATATGTCACATATATATTTGTACATATATCATATACATTTATGCATTACGGATATATTCATATACGACAATATTTAATACGATATTTAACAATATTTAATCTTTATTTTAAGCAATTACTGTTTTATTGATCAATCATCATTATCAATTTATTTAATTTATAGACATTAATTAATTAATATTTTAAATAGTTTATCTGATAGATTAGTTAGAGTAATTGTGACATTCCAATTATTTGGCGATTTTTATATAAATTAATAACAGTTTTATGAAGATGAAATAATACATAATTATTTTGCAACTAGTCTAAAATAGAAGTTTTTATGAATGAGTCAATTTTTAATTAATTAAAAAATAAATTAAACGTGTTAATCTGTCATTAATGTCAGTCGTTTATCAATTCGGACTCGCAGAGTAAGAAGTTAAAGGGTTTTCCTCTTTTTTTAGATAAAAAATGACCAATCTTCAAGAGTAGTTTAACGAAAAACTACGGGTCGAATCTTGTTGAAATTTTTACTGGTTGTTCTTTATACATTAAAATACAAAACGTATTTTTATGTATCGTACATATATCGTAGTGGCGCTAGTGGTTCTCTATGGTCGTTTGGAAAAACATGCCCTTAGTGCAGGAAATGGCCTGATTGCTGTATTTGACTAAAATAAAAAAAAACAAACGATATTTTCGTGTTAAATTGTTTATAACTTTGTTGATATAATAAAAAATTTTCTAAAAACTTAATATCATGTTTTTCGGTGTATATAAACAATCTATAAAAATTTCATTGATATCAATTAAAAGGTTTAAGAGTTCTATTTCTCGCATTATAAAAAGCAGTTTAGTTTTAAGAAAAACGCGTTTGAAATTTAAGTTTTGTGCGTTTTACTGTGTGTTTTGCCATGCACCATGCAGAAAAAGACCCCTCAAAATGTTCTCAAATAGCTGAACAAAAATCATCTCAATTTCAGATCGTATTTTTGCAGTGTATTTAACGCCCTTTTTTACTGGATAATAAAAAATCTACTTGCCTAATTGCAATAACACCAAACGTACATTTAATACCCGTACAAAATTAATGTGTATTTTCAAGTGTTACTTCGAACTTAACTCAATAAACGAAAAAACATATAAATGTATACATTGACACTTTTTGGTGATTGTGCGGTTTCATTAATTCGAGTCATTTGTAACAATAAATAATCCCTTTGATATAATTACACCAACTCGATGTTTTTATTAAAATAATAATATTAATATTTGCTTTATTAAACTTTTTTATATTTAAATTTAAAATAAATTTTACATAAAAGAAATACTTCAACGTGACTTGATTATAAGCCAGAAAATGTTTTTTATCAAACATTCAAAGTTGTGATTCAAGATAATATTCAACGAAAAAGAACACAATGTGGGTGTGTTTGTTCTAAATGTAGTAAGAAAACTCACAAAAAATTATATTTTGTTTCTTAGACTTGAAAAAAATAAGTTTAACAAATGATTCACAAATCTTTTTCAATTCAAACACGGCCATAATTTCATATGCTTTATGGACAAATGGGCATAACAAAAGACGCAAGTTTCGATGCCAGATTTTGATGCCAGATTTCGAAGCCATTGTATAAACGCTTCCACTTCGGAATAAATTTCCTTCGCTTATGTAACTTCAATCGTACCTTTTGATTTTTCAGCAAAATGAAACTTCTTCGTCTAAATTAAGTATTACAACTTGGAATAAAAATAGACCATTAGAAAAAATAATTTTTTTCACTTGTTGACCGCTTCGAAAAACAGTTTAACCAAGATTTTACTTCAGAGTTTCTTTTTTGTCACGCTAATTTAGTTTCATATTTAAAAGTTCATCAAACGAGGCTTTTATCAGCTTTTTTCACTTTGTATCATTATTATTTTTATAAAATTCTTTTTTATGAAATAAACATCTAACATAAAAAAATAAATATCAAATAATATAAGCAATCGTTTTTACAATCATGAAAATACAAATATAAGTGAGCCAAATAGATTAAATTTATAGTAATTCTTTATAGTATTTTGTAAAAAAAGGGATGAATTTTTTTAGAAATGGAATACTGCCAAGATTTATTATGTAAAACAAAATTTCAGATGGAACTTTTCTGGGTTTTTTTGATTTTTTTAATTCAGCGTGGACTATAAAAACAAATTAAATCAATCCTCTTTTTTAAGAGAACATATGAGTAAAACATGACGGAAATCCATTAAAAAAAAATTGTTTCTCGCATTATCTGATTGATTTTCATGTTTCCTTGTTTATATTTGATGATTTATGGAACATGTGTATTTACGGTATCTCTTCATTCAACCGATTTATTTCATTGTTTACAATTAACTATTACAAATATTCGTACATTTTTGCAATTTTTAATGTTACAAACATGTGCAACATTAACTAAAACAAATATTACACAAATACTGATCAAAATCCAACAGAATATCGATATGAACAAGCTATTTATTGCATAATTTGTTATTCATTTTTTATTTGACTGAATTAATTATATAAATTATTAATATAATTGATTAAATGAAGTGTATACATTTAGTAAAGATTCAAATAATGTTAATAACACATTGTATCAAAGTATGACTTAAACAAAATTAAAAATAACCAACTTTGATAAAACACACGTTTGTATGAAAAAATAATATCCAAGTTCATTTTAAACCTTTCTTTTAAATTTTTCATTCCAAAAGAATGATACAAATTTCAGAGAATGCGTTTAGTATGAATTCTAATGTGAAATAAACTCAATATGATTTATTCGTAAGGGCGCTACATCTTGACAAACGATTAAATATAATTTCATTTATATATATATATATATATATATATATATATATATATATATAATTATTAAAAAATTCTATTATTATCCTTACTGATATATATATATATATATATATATATATATATATATATTTCTATTATTATCCTTACTGATATATATATATATATATATATATATATCAGTAAGGATAATAATAGAATTTTTTAATAATTTTATAACAATTTAAAAAAAGTACAATTATAGAGAAAATATATTGAATCTTTTGAAGCTAAAATCATGACGTTGAGGGTTAATAATACAAAAAATGATTCCAAAACTGTGTTCTGTTTCAGGGAGAGTGTAAAAAGTGGACACTGTTGTCCATGTCAACAACCCACACCACCGCCACCAGTTCTCGTTACTACCTCACCAAGCAGTCAGCGTATGATCAGACAGAGCTCGCAACCGGAAGCCTCTCCTTGCTGTTGCACAGGATATACCTGTCATTTACACACCACAAATGCACCAAGTGCGGCGTCCCTGCGGCAGCTCCGCGAGCCCGGCGACGGAATCGCCGGCATCGCGGCAGACTCCCTCAGGATCAATGGTGGCATTCGTCAGTTCCGTCAGGTAAACTCTACTTCCATAATGGTCGCGCGCTAACGTCCTCTCTGTCATCATTCTCATGATTATTGACACACGCGCTACTTTGATACAACGACATTTTTCTACTGAGTTGTAGACAATTTCGGTTGTTCTGAATTTAAACGATATTATAACTCGTTTCAAAATTTGAATCGTTAAAAGACAATCCGGGATGTTGTATACTTTAATGAAAGTATCTCAAACTTGGTGTTGACCAGGTTGATAGGACACAATTTTTGAACGTCGATTAGATTTTGTTGTTTCAAATAATTTGCGATAAAAAATAGCCATCTTTTGTTCTCCTGATTATAGATTCAAATTTTAGATAAAAGTAATTTGTTAAATTTTTCAAGTAGAAATTTTGACAGTACATTATACGACCAAGGCTTAATTTATTCAACTACTTTGATTATTTTAACATAATTTTTTTAATGAATAATCTTTTGTTCTCGAACAATATACGATAGAAATTTACGATGCGATGTAAATTTTACGGGTACTCTTTAAATTTGTATCATGGTTTACCTTTGACGTAAACACATCGAGTTTATCGCCGTAAAATGTACGTTACTGCTGTTTTACAACATTTTTAAATCAGCTTCGTGTAACTTGTTCCACAGACGTATCAGCTTTTATTTTTCAAAGTGACATTTTTCTTCGTATTGGAAAAAAAATATATTTTCACTTGTAGGAAATGATGAGTTCAACGATTATTATTCATAAATTTGTCGTACATCAAAATTTTTACATGAAAAACTAAACCAAAATTCAAAACATAATCAACGGAAGAGGAGGTTTTTTTTCTCTCGAGTGAAGTTATTTGAAATATTAATAATGAATAGAGGCTGTTTCTTCTCGCAACGTATACGTTCTGTGTAGAATGTAGAGATCGATACAATATTGTGTGTGTAGTATAACTGTTTTTCTCCACTTTTTGACGATCGTCGTGTTTTGTATTTTATATATTCCATATAAATTTTATACTCTCCTGAGTGCAGCAAAATAATCTTAAGCGTGTAACAGTTTCACAACTATTTCTCACGTATTTTTATTTCTTCCAATTTCAACTGCAAAAAAGTGGCGTGAAAAATTAATTCACTTTTCTTTCTGATGCGAATTTCACCCGTGAAATCAATTTGGCGGACGAATTTTATTATTTCAATTTTGACTTGCATTCAATTACTTGAATTTTCACTCACATTTTTTGACAACTCGGAAAATACTACGACCAACAAAAAAAATGCAACAAAAGACAGCAATGAACAAATACCAGTCTTGGCGCAAAAAAATTCCAATCGATGGCATTCATTAAAGTGTTGAAACAATTACGATAAAAGCACTTGTCCGAACTGTCTTTGCAATAATTCATTTATTTGTGCAAGCACACACGTTCAATTGCTCGTCCTCTCTTTTTTTTTTTTTTTTTGTTCAAACTTTTTAATCCGACCGCGGTACTCATACTTTTACAATCAGCAGACCTTCGTCTGCCCATTCGTTTCGCTGCTGATACAAACTTAAATTCATTCGCCCAAACGGAAATGATTGAAACGAAACTCCCAAGCATTTCACGAGCGAACGAAACTTTCTAATACACATTTTCATCTGTCTCAAAATCATCGCAAGAAAGTGTATGCAATTCTTAACTTTCCAAACTAAATAAAAGAACAGGATGAATGAGGCACGATACCACTTAACTCGTGCAAACATTTCTGTCACGATAGTTTCGTGCGCAAAATTATTGCTTTTAAAATGTTCACATTTGTTCGGGTACGAGGTAATTGATTCAAACCAAGACGAAATTATAGATCAGCCAATCTTAGAAAACGGCGAGATCATTAATTTCAAAATTTTGTGTTTACAAACGTTTCTGACGATCTTTGTTATATTCATACAGTTATTCTTCGATGACACATATATTTATACCGCTACATACACACATCTGTATAACGTTTATTTCCATGCAAATTCGATTCATATATGATCTGAATTTATGAATACATTTCTATGGAGCATTTCAGACAACCAATAAAATGCTGACCTCGCGGTGAAAATTTCAAATTCGAAATGCAGCTGGACAAGATCTCTGAACAACTTATTCGCCTTCGATTTAATTTTTGTATCTATGCATGGGGTGTGTTCATTTTGAATTTATTTCTAATCGATTATTTTATTAATTCCAGTCATCCGGTTGTAAAATAAAATTTTCACAAAATTCAATGAAAATGAAAATGCGAATTGTAAATTATAAAATTGAATTGTAACATTAATAATAATAATGTCAAACTGTTTGTTAAAAACTGAACCATTTTGTCAATGATTTTAAAATTACGAAATTAATGAGTAACGTTGAATTTGCAAGTTGTAATTATTTTATTTACATTCAAATTTCGAGATTCGTTGACAGAGTAAACAGGGCGGCGTTAAAGTTGACGTTTTGTCTGGTTGTCCGAGAACGAAACGTGTTCAATGATTCTGAACAGAAAATTGGAGCCCTGATATTGGAAACCGATAGCCTGACAATTACAAAAACCAGATGATAAAATTCGAAAAATGCTGTGAATGTTAAGTCTACTCGCGCTGCCATGAAACGCGCGTTGCATAAAAGCTACCATAAGGTGTAGGTATCGTGTTATGTAAGCATTGCATATAGGTGTAGCATTCAACACGCGACTTAACACCATCGCAGATAACATCGAAGCTATCCGATCACGCAAACTCTGTCAGTATCATTTACGCAATCATTCATCTGTGTTTTTACGGATTGTTAAAAAAAAAAATAATATCTCAATCCGAAAAATATTTTATAACCAAATTTTTATTTTATAACCAAAAAAAAAAAACACAAAGATAGAAAGAGAAACAAAAAAAAAAGAGTCGAATTTTTCTAGTTAACATATGAACCATCAAAAAATATGATTAAACAAAAATGTCCATTTCACAATCATGCTAAAAGTATTGTTAATGTGCAAACGTTAACATTAGATGAAAGCAGTTTGACCAAGATTGCACGAGAGCGCAAGCAATAATGCTGAGTAATTGTGTAACTTAGCAACGTAGAGGCTTGCAAAAAAACGAGAAGAAGTTGATGCTGATTTGTTGCTTTTTAAGAGTTTTACGTCCACGGTTGCAAAATTATGAGTTTCACATGTTGAACATTGAGAACGATTTTTGTACATGGTAACATGTGTGTGCGTGTCATACCTTGCTCAATGTCGATTTATCATAGAACCGAAAAGGTACCCGCAGGGTATTCGAGTTATCACAATATACGAGGTGTGAAATTCCCGGCATCACTTCAAAGCAGGGTTGAAATAACGTGTACACTTTTGAGCTCCCAATTCACAATCGCGAAGTTACGTTACAGTAACATTAATATCATCCGAAATTTCATGTGTAACGTTCTGTTGCTGTTGATTCATCTCACGACATTTGATATAACTGAATTTCATACTTCAACCATCGTTATTTTATTCACATCATGAATAAATTATGTCAGAAGCAAACGAGTGGTAATTGTTATTCCATTTGAGCTTCGTAAATATTGATCGTAATAGTTTATCGCAAATCAATTTCAACTTATGTAACAGTCTTATGAATCAAAAATTAGTTTGATACTTTTTAACATTGATTTGTTTCTTAACTTTTAAAAATGTTTGTTTCACTTTTAATGAACTAAAAATGAAACTTACGAATTGTTCCGGACAACGTTTATAATTTTCTTTTCATTTATGGATTGTTTCAACATCAATTTGGCATTGCCATTATTGGTTATTTGGTATTGAAGTTAATATTATATAACGATTTAACTTTTTCGAGAAATTTGTAGATATAATCGTTTCTGTTATATGAAACTAGTCCAGAGAAAAAAGTTTTCGTGACGTAATAGTAACAGGAATAGACTAATACATTGCTAGAAATTGAATATCAGAAGCACAAAATAATTATTGCCATTCAGTATTACCGATGCATAGTTTGTACAAAATGATACAGTGAACAATCACAACAGTTAACACTGATAAAAAAATATTAAAAATGTAATGGTATAATTTGAATCATCGGTGTTTGCTATGATTTTCAAGAAAAATTTAGCAGATGTTTTAACTTCTCGATGTTTGTTATCATTGTATAATTTTTCATACGCTTGCAATTCGTATAATTGTTTGATATAAAAAAAGGCAAACCATCGACTCAAAATAAAAATTTCTCAGATTTACTTTTGTAAGAACTGTCTGGATGCTGCTCAGTTTGAGCAATTATATTCACACTGTTTTTGCAAAAACGACAAAACTCTGGAACGAATTATAAAACTACTGAACAAACATTTAACAATCGCTTGTGCTAATGAAATAAAAATGTTACACATGTTACACATAACTCAGTCATTTTCACGTTTTGCTCAATCTAAGAGTTCCATTTTTGTAACGGACATAAAAAAAATTTTAATGAATATGTTAATTTTACTTTTTGTTTGATTTTCGATGCTAACAAAAGTATAAAATATATTAAAGCAAACTGATCCAAGATGTCGGCACAGCTCGATGGATAGAGTGCGGCTTTCAGCGCTGAGGAGACAAGTCTCTATCCGCGACAACACGAGGTTTTTTTCCGATACTGTAATGCCTCAACATCCTAAAAATGTAAGAAAACAAATGTTTTTTTTTTGTTCAAAAAACCAAATTGTACATAAGCACTATCCTTGAACACAAATAAATCTCAACTACAATATATCTAACAATCAATCACAATTGTTTCAGAATTTCAATTATCAACTCAAACATCTATCCAATTAACTTTCAAAACTGCAACTGTATACCTTGCATGACTCTATAGATCTCAATTTAATTTTTGAATCTCTATCACCTCCTTTTCTTTAAAACTCAAAAATTTTATATTCACTGACTTTATTATTAATAATGATTTTTTTTTGAACCTATAATAATTTCTCACTATAGAAAAAAAAAAGAAGCCAGATGAAAAAGGGCAACATTTTGTTGTTCCCTGTATCATTTTTAATCATAAAAATACAACCCTGCTTTTGAATTATGACATTTAAAAATATTTATATAATAATTTTAGACATAGATATGTGAAAAAATTTGAACTTTTATATAATATATTTGTTTATAAATAATTGAATAACATGATTTTTTAAAATTACATAACTAATTATTACATCCTCCAATTTAATTTAATGTAATTCATTATGTAATTATTATGTTTAATTGAAATCAATGCTTTTAAATAATTAATAAAACATAATTTGATGAACAGTCAAAATTGTTAAGGTGAACAGAATAAAACTCGCATTTTGATAATTGTAAAAAAAAAACACGAACATTTTTTAAAGCACTTTCCCTAAATTTTGCACAATTTTACCTACACTTCAGACAAACGAAAATGTTAAGTTATAATTAACCTACAATTAATTACATTATGTTTCTCGTGAAATAGCGTGACAAGGAAAATTGGTTTTAATTTAAATTCATGTACACGTTCACAAATTATAGTTCGTTTTACACTTTGCTCTTTTCTGCTGTTCAATTATTGTCTCAATTATAATATATAACTTTTTATCCACGAAAAAATTCAGAAAAATTGATTAAAAAGTAAAATACAATTTTCTCCTTAAGTGATCGGCTTTTTTATTTGCTTTCTAACTTTTTAATCGTCATTAAAGGACGTGAACAATCAAACATAATTTTTGAACGGCCCAGTTGACAAATTTTATCTGTGGTAATAAATTTACCCCTTACGAACCTCAAATATTTGTCCTGACATTTATATGCAACCGAAGAGATCTCTGAACATTACTTACATTGTCGTCATCGCTTCGGTTTATTTCATAAAAATGTAATTTGAAGTTTTATATTAATTTATTTATCTGAGCCACGTAAACACATACTAACGAGGAACATACAAGTATTTCGCATATTAGAGCAAATAATTTTGAACCGTGTAAAAAAAATCACGAGCCCTAATTGAATCAAAATTTCATCCATTACGAATCAGGTCTCCAAAATTTGTAAATACACCTTCCTCCCAAAAATGAAGATGGCCTTGCAACCTTATCGACGAACGAATGAATGCAACCCTGAACCGAGCTCTAAATCTGTTTTCATCGCAACTTCCAGCGTTCAACTAGCAGCAACTCTTTTAGATAATTTCAGTTGTAGTAACCTCAAACTGTGTCGAAAAAAAATATGACAGAGACATGAAAGCAACTAATTTCTCATGAACAACGAGGCAGGGGCGTCACGTGAAATTTTAGTCAGAAATACTACAATTTTAATCAGAAAATACGCGAACGGATTCAAGTGCATTTGTCTGGACGAATTCCAAAATTTTAAATGATGAACGCAGATGCCAAACATAACAAAAAAAAACATTTTGTCGCAAAAAGTTAATATTGAATAAAATAAAAACGTAAATTATTTTTATTGCACCAGATGTAAAAGTATTTTGCAAACTTGTGAATTACGATGTGAAAAGTCCAACATTGTTGATTGAAGTATGTTTACATAGTTAAACTTTCAAAGTCGTAACAGTTAACGAGATTATATTCTCTTTGATATTTTATAGTTTATATTTTGGTCAACTCACAAAAACGAAAGTAAAGCTATACCAAATTATAAAAAATAAAATAATGATGTAGAAGAATTAATTATGTCAAACGACTTATATTTGTACAAAACTTGTATTCGAAATCAAAGCTAATAATTTGTTCAATCATGTAATGATGCAATTGAAATCAATTTATATTTATTTTTTCATTTGATTTTGCGAATAACATACAATCAGCAATTTGTATTACTTTTCACGGTGGTTATACATCAAATGTTCATTTGGTTCGATAATCCTTAAATACACTTCGTAGAACCGTACAGTATAGTCAATGTTACTGCATTTAAAAGTCAGTTCGAGTAGAATTGACCAAAAAACCAACTGAGATTTGATATTAATGCTTATAGATTTTTCTTTCAGTGAATAATTTCTCGTTTTTATGACTTTTTGTGTGATTGAAATATAAAACAGTTCAATTTTTACTTGTCGTTCGTAAAAATTTGATATATCATTTTTTTGCATTCAACGTACCTTTTACAATGTCACAAATTTTTTTAAGACAAATTGCCAAAATGTCAAAATTTGATCCAAATTCATTTATCATTAGATCGGTTGAAATTGCAGTCATACGAGATTGATTGCAACGTTAAGTTCGCATATTAGGAAATCGAAGAGGTGCGATAAAAAAGATATCTTTTTGTGTGGAATTTCACGTGATAGACGCCCTGCAAAACATATGGTCGTCGATTGTACGCAGGGGAATCTGGCCGTGAAAGAAACCAGCTGAAGAAAAAAAAGGACCTTGAATCCCTGTCATTCGCTAACACGACCTATTAATTATTCAGCGCGCTACTTGATATCGCTGGCCGAGGAGCAAATCGATATTTCAAATGTATCTCTCAATTCGATTCGGAACTGAAATTCTCATTTCAAATCAAGCGTCAGAAAAAAATATATAATTATAGCCTTGGACAAAATTTGCCAACATGGTTCTCAAAAACCGTCCAATTTTCGTTTGATTAATGATACGGCGATTTCGTCTGGACTTAAAGGAACCTTAGAATTATTGTTGTAATTTGAAATAACAGCGGTGCACTTTGAAGTAAGAGTTCCTTTTTACGGCCACCTCACCTCGTTACAAAAGACGTAATATGTGAAACAATAATAACGAGTACAATGCAATAACCGACCCGTAAAACACTGACTCAGTTTCCCTGGTGGTGTAAATCGTCGCTTTCCACGACGGCAACTACTCCACCTCCTCCAACACCGAACCCGAGCTCCGCTGCTAATACTGGTGGCCAAGGCGTCGTACTTTGTCCACGTACGCTGGCTCAGGTCCGCCGATCCAGGCTACGTAGAGCCCTCACCGAAGCTACAGCCGAGACGGTCAGCTACGTTAAGACGGTGGGATTCATACATTCGTACACCCTGCAAATTTCACTTAGCACATACATGAAGAGAAACCAATTAGGCAGTCACTTTTTTAGAAATTCATTTTCTCTCTCTTTCTTATTCTCTTTCTTTTTCATTCAAACATTTTTTTGAAAAACTGTTTTCAGTTCAGAAATGCCTTGTTCAAGTCTTTTAAGAAACCTCCTGTGAAGAAGAGATCTTACAATTATAGCTTTCATCACAAACGGTTCTTTGACATCAGATCTTTGCGTCAAATTATTTCAAGTATTTCGATCCTAAACAGGGACTAAAGGGATAAAATGTGAAAATGCAATAAATGGCGAGCCATTGTTACATCAATTTTGATACGTCTCGAAAATAATTCTCTTCCATCCGGTTTCAAAGAATGTTTTGTTTTTATTTTATTATAATATTCGAATAATTAACAATTAATATAAATTAGCAATGAAACGACAATTAAAAGTATATAAAAATAAACTTAAAATATGAACGACAGGAGATATTTTCGCAGGAGATTCTTAAGACTTAAATGAAGACTTTGATGTCATAATTAAAAACTATTAAGTTTTTAATTTGTCAATTAAAAACTTAATAGAAAAACTTAATACAAACTTAATATTTTTGTTTATCAATTCATTTCTTGCATTTTGTTATTAAGATAGCTATGCTTTGCACTTAATGTGATAATTTAATTCATAAGCTCGCGATGTAAGATATTTGTTAGCTTCGGAACAATTTGCATCTGACGAGAGCTGGTTCTAGTCTTGGTATGTTTCAAAATATTTTTGGGTTTGAATTAAATTTAAAGGAGTTGCATGGGATGGGAAACAAAAAAACAGTCGATAGTGAAATGCGTTAAATTAATTGGAACATTTAAACGATGTAAATATAGATTTTAGCAAGGGAAACCTTCTCCGATGTATTTTTTGTTTTGTTTGGAGATCAGTAAGATTTATTATAATTGTCTTGCTCACAAGGATTGATGGAAATAATACAACCTGTATTGCCTGTGATATTCTCAACAGATTTCGATTCTTTTCCAAACACCCTTGTTTGGAGAAATTAAATAAACAAGATATACAGAAATGAGAAAATTGGAACTAATTTACTTTTATTTTTGTTTACTTGGAACAGCATTTCGTTGATTAAAAGTCGAGAATTTTCGTAAAAGCAGCAGTATTTTTAAATGAAATAACTTCTCACATTCACATCAAAGCATAGTAAAAAAAAATTCAATGAAGCAAATAAATCTAAAATAAAAAAACATGAAATAACAAAATGAATAAAATATGTTGTCAAAATGAGAGATGCAAAGTTGTGAAATTCTCTTCATGTGGAAAAAAAAATTTGTGTTGTTCACCAGTTATAACTTTGGCGCCTGTTCACTATCTTCAGTGTGTCAAATAAAGAGATGCGCAAACATTGGCTGAAAAAAATGAAAATAAAAAACTAGAACAGAATTATAATCGCGCTCCGTTCGAATGCCTTAACCCGTTTGGATCAGCTACTTTTTTTTTGATGAAGCAATTGCATCTGACGCACTGCAGTCGCGAATTGGCACCAAACTAGCGATATGCTTGTTGAGTTTGAGAGCATATATTTTTGTCTGTCAACAAAAAATTCACGTTCAACCTTTAGACACTTATTTGTGAAACACAAATCCCAACGTCTTGTTTTGCTTGTCGTCCGCTAATTTAAGAAAAAAATAATCACCACTGCATTTGCTAAATTATTACAGTAGCTAGTAAGTAGGATAGTCTCATAAATATCAAAAGAATTAAAAAAAAAAAAAACAAAAACAAAAATACTTGAATCATTTTGAAAAATTATGCATAATAACAAAACGATGAGCATTTGAGATTGAAAGAAAATATTTGTGAGACTATGTGAAGCCTCGTAATTAGCACTATAGTTGGCACTTTCACTGTGCAAGTCCCTGTATGCTGTAATGCGTGTATCGATGACCAAAAATATCAATCATATATGAAATTGAATTTATTGATTTTCATTTTCCCCGCAATATCAAGCGCCATGATCGTTCAGGTGAAAATTTTTTCATTGACTTGCGCTCGACTAAATTTACTTTTTTTTTTTTTCACGCTGCGTGACTCCTGGAAACCTTTCTAATTAACTCAAAGTCCGTGCAATCAATTGTTGAGAGGACTTTTGGAAAAAAATTGCAACGCACAACAAATCTTGCTGCATTCACCGTTGAATTCATTTCTTTTAATTGAATTCATTAATCGAAACTCAAAAGAGCGTGTTATCCGACATTTTGCGGTGGCCGAGCCGAAAAATTTGTTTTTACCTTTTTTCAAATAGATAAAGGACAACGATGATTAATGTATGTTTAATTCGATCTTTCGGCTACTTGAGTTTTAATAACATTTTCTGGATAATTTAATCGAATGTCACTGAAATCGATAAACGCGCACGTCGGCTACACAGCAAATTTAGCTCGATGGAGAGACAACGTGAAGCTGCGTCGTCTCCCTCTGATTCTCGCCGTGTATTATAGATACCAAAGTGTCTCGCACTCTGATTGACATAGAATGACATTCTCCTTATTAACTTCCCGTAGGATAATAAAGTTTTCATCGCCACTTAAATAGCAAATGCGTTTACAAGAATCATGTTTTACCGAAACTAGTGGGTTAATGGAGGTCACAAATCTGCTACGTAATGGACGATAAATTACACATTTTTGAGATGCGTCTGTCATGCGATTTTGACAAATTGTCAGATCGATATTGATATAGATAAATCGCAACAGCAGTGAGAGCTTCTGATTGAAGAGGTTTTTTTTTCTAACTCTGTTATGTATTTATGTATCATTCTAAATGACTCAAACTTTGGCATCCATTTTTGCGAAAAACTCTCGGCATAGTTTTAAAAATACACCCTCAGGAGATTGAATTGAAGATTGTAGAAATAGTGATTAAATAATGGTAGCGAAGAAATTATTGCCAACATTTTCAAGAGTACGATAAATGTTTTATATCACTATACTGAGTCTGAGTAAAAGTTTGGAAATTATACACTTCGCAGCAGCTGACGTTTCGTTTTGTTTTATACTTTGCGAGTTGTCTTTGAACCAACATTCCAAAAATTGTTATTTAAAAACCCCTTGAACTTAATTCTCTTCAAATCAAGCCCCACGGAAGTGTTTTATAAATTCATAGCCATGGCAGCGACATTATATGAACCCGTACATTTTTGAACGTCATATGAAACTTACTCGATAGTTCATCTTCCGATGGCAAAAGTTACACGCTTTAACATTTTGAGCAACAAAATTGCTGACATAACAAACCGAAATATGAGACAATACTAAAGGCGAGAACAGTGACAAAAGTTTGTATCGAAGTGCGACATAAAGCACAGAGAGACAAAACGCATCCAGAAATTTAAACTCGAGTAAATAAAAGCGTTACAAAAGTTCTATTACAAACGGCGGGGACGTTAAATCGTAATTCAGCTACATCTTGTTCATATAGGTAGAAACTAAAGTCGTCGACAAATGAAAGATATGCTGTCAACAGTTGCTCACAAATGTAAAAATTCAAACGAAGCAAATAACACAGAGCCTGAAGTGCATAAGAATCCGGATATTCTCTAATATAGAAGTTGAAGTAACACTGCGCGGCTCAAAAAGCTCATAACGACGTGCAAATTTACGCTTTTCTGCGTCTCTCAAGTTATATGTTAACAAGCTTCATTCAAAATTCCATCACCAAAAAAAAAGAAAAAAAAATTAAATACAAACCTCGCAGTTGAAAACAAAAACATTCATAATTACAAATTCGGTGCGACAAAAAAAAAATTTTTCCATACGTGAATACAATTTTGCATCGCAAATGGAAAATGATTAACAATTTACAAAATGCTTGCTCTCGTTGAAGCACGAGATTAACATACTGTCCGAGATATTTCAAACTTGTTAGAATTTCGTGGAGCGCGTGCATTGAACGCAATCAGAATAAAATAACCGCAGGCATGAATGAATTCTCATAACGAATGCATGTGCATTGAAAAATGACAATGAAAGTGCCACACGACGAGTCGTTTAAAACATGTGTTATGCATATTATGGCGTGGACATCAGTTTATTCAAGTTTTGTCATTTAAATCACGCGCAGTGTCCCCTATTTTCACCGCGAACAACAAGTGGACAAGCAAAAGCTCGAGTAAAATAAGCTCATCAACGTGGCCATTCGCAGCCAAGCGCTGTTTGCTCTCAGAACTCGAGAGACTTTCCGAATTCAAATTACTAACTACTCTTCTCACATATTCCCTCCATCATTTTCATAACCCGTGGCATAATTTATTCTGCTTTACACTTTGTGTCGTTTACAAGAAAGTTAAACAATCAAAATGTTACATTCCAAATGAGTGGAACGATTTTGTTTCGCCTTTGAATTCTATTATCGCCTAATTTCGAGTATGAAATCCAATATAGAACAGTGGAAAATAGAGTTGATTAAATTCATCAAAATTAATGGCCAAAAAATGAGTCGACGAGGCGTTAATATGCTGACATAAGGTAAAAAATCAGATGAACCTTGGGGAAAATCATCGCACAAAAGAAAAAGAAGAATTAAAATCATTTAGAGGCAAAATCTTCCTTTTCGGAAGATTGCTAGAAAATAGGATTACGAAAATACAAGTCCTGGACTTGTATATAGCGAGTAGTTTATGGCTCCATACCTCGAAATCTCTCTTCTTTCATTATATCCCTTCGGTACACACGGCGTCTTATAGCATAAATCGATCTCGAGTTGATACCCTGATCTCACGCTATCGCGTATAACTATTACTTAACAACCATGAACGTACTCAACATTTTTTCTCATTCGTTTTATCCTAAAAGAAAATCAGAAACTGTCCGAAATATGCAAGAAAATATGTTTTGGCCGGAAAAAAGCTACAAAGCAGTAATTTGTAGCAAATCGTAAATCTTGATTATAAGTCTGACGATAAATTGACTTTTACTACTGAAAAAAATTGATAATCATATTTCTATTCACGTCTGATCGATGAAGATGAAGTTGTACTACTTAATTTTCAAACTCATTATTCAAAGCGTGATATGTTAAATGTGATATTAAAAAATAGCAACACAATGCAACCCTTCGAGATTGGAAAGCGGATATAAAAAGAAAGAAGCGGTAACAGCAGAAAACGAAATTTGGCAAGAATGTGGCCGCAAGCAAGCCGGTCGGGGAGTTGAGTAAGTTTGTGTAAACGCTTGATGTGTGTGTGTGAAATGACGCCGTGTGACAGGGAAATGGCCCTGTGTATGTCTTGCATGCTGTAATTGAAAGTGCGCCCTACAATGCTACTCCTCGCTCGCGTATAAAATTCGGACCCACCTCGTACTCTTGCTCATTTTGCGGTTTCGAGCCAGTTTATATATGTCGCCAAAGGCCAAACAGACGGATCATTCGCATTCTTGGCTATTGCTCAGACACTACAAATCCTCCACTTTCGGGCTCGTCACGAATGAGCAATTAAAGAAATTGCTGACAGCACAATGCTCGCTCTTAATGACGTGCCACTAATCTGCCGTAGTTGACAATTTCCACGAATTGCAGTTTTCCCTGCCTCCTACTCCTTTTTAATACATCTCAAGATATCAGAGTCAATTAATTTCTGAACTAATTAACGTGTTTCTTCTCCCATAAAAGTGGATTACGAGTTCGATCATTGTTTACTAATTGAATGACGAAGCCGATTACCCAAGTTATAAACTTAAAATTTCAACAGAGAGAAATCTTAGAAACCGAATCACGGAAGAATCATCAAATTTGAAGTGACGCCAACACGAGATATCTATCAACGTTCGTTGAAAAATGACAATTTTTTAATTCCACATATTCTTAGTTTGGTGTGCTCTTTAACATCGATTTGTTAAATTAAAAATACCCTCAGTGGCTCTTACGCTAAAGAAGGTTCATTGAGATTCAGAAAATGTTCCGAATAATTTATTTTTACTGCAGCACTCCATTATGTAACAGGGTATTTACATGACATGTAATAATAACAAAGTAAATAATGAATGTAAAAGGTTGTCGCGGTAGTAAAGCTTGTTATTACTCAAACATATTATGGATAAATGATTACATAATAAATAATTCGATTAATCTAACTTAATGCACCAATGAAACTCGGTTATAAAATGAAAGTTTTTCGGAAGATTACAGAAGATTACAATGAAATGTGTATAGCAAGGTGATTTTATAACTTGCATTCACTGTTAAATGGGCGATGAGTACGCGCTAAAGTTAATTTTGCGAACAAGTAGACTATTGTATGATCAATAATTATTTCCAACATAACAGTACCCTTTAATTATGAATTTTGATTTCAAAAATGTAATCTGGTTTCGTTGTTTGCCGAAACAATATCGAAAACCTGTAATCAGGGTTTATAAAAAATGAAACATAATAAGTATTACTTTTATAGCATAGAAAGGAATGTTTCTTTTAATCTGATTTTTTTTTTTTTTTTTGTAATTACAACTTTTTAAGCTGTAACTACAAACTCAAAATTACAAAAATAGTAAGAACATATTTCAATTATAAAGATAAGATTGACGTTCTAACTACCAAAACCATCTAGGAACCTCATAATATACGTAATTTTAACTGTAAATGGCGCGACTAAATTTACTTGCCAGCTTCACGTAAATGTCACTTATGTATTTCATATTTTGATGTGTAAAGATAGGTTTGACAGAATTACCTACCATCAAAATGCAAGCTGTTATATGATCAACTTTACTGTCTAAGACATAAATTAAGTAACAGCTTGAATGTTTAATTTCATTTCCCCCGTTCTTTCTCCTAAACTGAAATGCCTTCAATGAAGTTTCCAGAAAGATCATTGAATAATTAAAAGCGTCATACGAGATTCATAGACTTGATTCGTTTTTATTTCAATCAAATTTCTAAGTATAAAATAAAGAGTTCAACTTTGTCTCGATTGAGAAAAAAAAATTGTAAAAATAAATTTGCAATGTCTAGAATAAAAAAATCCTTTATTTGCATCAAGTGTGCGAAAAAGAGTTTTTGGGTTAGTTAAGCGAGAGCAATGATGGTGAAAGAAGGGATCTTTGGACGCATCGCTGTGAAAATTGCTGGTTTCGGCGCAATTATTATTGCAGCCTGATACGTACGGGAATAAAGTAGCTGCAGGAGAGAAGCAAGCCACGTGGTTTCACATGTGGGTCCTGATTAAAATTGCCCCTTCTCCTTGCTGCGCCGTAATTTCTGCTCTCGGGTGGGTAAGCTCGAGCATCGGACGGAATGGCGGAATAATAACCAAGCCAAAGCTTTCTCTGAAAAATAGAATAAGAGAGTCTGCGGACGTGGCGGGAACGGCGCCAATGTGGCTGTTCAAATGCACCAACGAACGCTGTTCATTAAATCCCAGCTGAAGCAAGATGAAGCTTAAGAGTAGGTGATGAAACGTACCAACCAATGCTTTCACCTTTGTTCAACATTTTAAATTATTCAAATCTCAAATGAACGTATTTTGTAAGCATTTTAATTGCATCTCCAGCAGATATATCGCGTACATGAATTTCTACTTTAACCTTCCAACTATACCAGTTGGGTCGTGCCAAAACTAGTTTTTTGTACGGAATTTTCACAATGTTTAACATTTTGATCTAAAATTTTGTTATAATTAGTTATTTGAGTTTCAATCAACAAAGATCAATGATGTTTTTACACAGATTATTTATAATTTGTAATTTATTAATAATCCATAAATAATTATTTACGTCAGTTTGTTTTCATCAGTCATTTGGTAGTCGAAAGATATTAAGATGAGATTCTCGTACATCGGCCAAAAAAATCAATGATTTAGAAGAATTTTTTTGTGAGCTTAATCCAAATTAAATTCATGCCTACATATTAAAGATAAGTAACTGCATCTTCAAAAAAATTTTATCGAAAAAACCTGACTTATTGTAAACTGCATTATGCTATCCGAACATTTTTTCTTCAATATCTGAGACGGCGGGAAAGATAGAGCCGTTAATATACAATGAAAACCCGATATCAAAAAACTTTCGTTTAGTTTACAATATAATGTTGTCGATGAAATAGCAAAATAAAAAAAAAGTCTATTCTTAACTAAAGTTGCAGCGTTTTAAAAGGAACCATAAAAATTTCAAAAAATATTGTTGACTTTTAAAAACAATCACAATATTTTTTTCCTATTTTTTTTTTTTAGTTTATCGATACTTGTTTTCAATTCCTAACTTGAATAGTTTTTGTTTAATCATGTTCTAAACGTTGACACAATCGAAACTGCGTGTCAAATCAATTTATACAGCAGAGAAGAAAAATCATCAGTTGATCGTGGATGATGAAAAAAAATGTTAATGAAGAACTTGCACAGCGAATTTCGAGTGGATTTCACCTCGAACTAATTTAAACGAATGCAGATAGCAATTAGCCGAACAAAATAAATACAAATTAGAGTTACAGCAAGTGCAACAGCATTTGACTTGGCGCTTGAGTCATTAGGGCAAACCAGATTCCAGCAACGACATTATTGCTGGTTCAAATTGTCCTTGGCGACTACATGATAGCATCGCTATTGGCCGCATCAACTGGGCGCGTGGTATGCAAACGCACGCGGACGAGAAAAACAGCACAAGTACGTTCTGTGATAACGACCAATTTAGAGCCGGTACTAATGTCACCCTCCAACAGACAAATTCTGAGCCATGAATAACACTCTCGTAAGTGTCATGGCACACAAAAAGACTCATCAAAGATAATTCAAAACCGAGCTCATTAATGAAACTCGACTGATTCTGCGGCTAAAGATGTTTTCGACTGCATTAAAAATTTGCATACTGATCATAGGACGATGCGAATCGCGCCATTACACTCTTATCACTTTTGTCTCTTTCTTTTTTAACGAGAAAGATATCTGAAAATCTTCGGAATCACAAGGGAACTTTTAATTACTCGAGTAAATCAATTATGCTTCATTTAATTATGAAAACAGTTTGATTTTTAGCGAGCTCTTAATTTGAATTTAAGAGTACACTCTCCAATTAATTGATTTATAGTCACAGTATAGAATCGGTAAACGATCAAAAAATGTTGTACATAAACATTGTTCCTTAAAATGGGAAATGGCAGAGGGGAAAAAAAATTCTTATTGGTTTTCGGCGAGTAAGAGAAATATTTATTACACTTTCGGGGCGGTATAAAAAGTTTATGCACACAATATCGAGAGTACAAAGTCACGTTTGATTCTGCAGTGCCGGAAATCTAAAAATCGTTATTTTGCATAAGCACATACACATTTGAAATCTAAGTTAGATGTCTTCGATACGTAGCTACGTGTTTACGATTTAATTAAAACGTTTATGCCTTGTGTATTATGTCCGCATGTACCAATCATTGTGTTGCTATTGAGCATGACTCTCAAACGATGTGTTATACATTGTTCCCCGTTTCATCTATACGTGCGCAGTAGATTAAATTTCTTACAGAATGAGTATTCTTTTTCCGAATGCTATCGCGGATCTCCTGGAACTTTCTTTGTCGAGTTTATTTAAATGCGATTGAACCCTGACTTATTTCAGCTCGTGTATCGGTCCAATCTCAAAATTTATGCTTCTTCTTCTTATTGTCTGGCTTTCGAAATAGCGCATACATCATAATACAATCATGAAACTCGTCGAGTAATTTTTTTTATTTTAACAAATGCACTCCACAAATAAATATTTAACTGAATGAACAGGATTCCCTCTGTGCTGTTGTAAAACTTATCCCAAGTAAAAAGGGAAAAGACTCGGGTATATTTAAATGGAACCTTAAAACTCCGTCAAATGTTAAATTAGAAAAACTAAAAGAATAGAATATCAAACGGTCATACTTGGTAAGTGGTCCTGCGGGCTTGCTAGACGGATATTATTAAAAAAAGGAGAGAGCACAAATCCAGCCTCATTATACGGAGCAAATGGAATTGTAATATTAAATAGAAAAAAATCTCCAGGACGAAAAAAAAAAAAAAATAGGAATAGAAAAATGGAAAGCATGAAGAATGTATTTTCTATTATATAGTTTGTTGAAATGTTGGTCATGGTTTTTGTTGCATCCTTGAGATTTAGGCGTTAAATATAATTTTGTATTGCAACATTTTGTCTGTGTATTTTTTTAAACAAGCAATGAGATTACGGAAAAATTCATTCGGTTCGAAGTATATCTAAAACAAGAGAGCATGGGCTTAAAGAAGAGAGAAACGCGGGAGACGCAACGGTAGATCTTTGGGAATAAGGTCGAAAGACAAATACCAAATGTCGTAAAACTGTTCGACATATAATCAGCATTTATTTAATCTCTGAATCTGGCACCTTTTTTTAATGTTTGCTTTCACGCTTGCCGTTGAATTAAACTTTCGGACAAGTTTTCACTGTGAAAGTGGCAGATTTTGCCCTGCAGGAATATGTCGGTTAAGTTTTAAGTCAACACTTTTAATCGATTAATTTAGTCTTGTCTTGGAAAATTGATTGAAAAAATTAATTAAAACATTTCCTGGTATTTGTAATGAATTTTAGTCGTCAACAAACTAGATAGAGAGACCTAGTTTATTGTTAAAACCAATATTTTTTTTAAATCAGTTGATGATATGTTTTTAGAACTATACATAAAAAGATCAGAATTTTTTTTTATACAGATTTTGAGAAAGTCATTAGCATACTAATGATTTTTTCATTAAAAAGACCATTTTATTTTTCCATGCTCTACGCAAAAAAAAAATTGAAGAAAAGTTGTAAAAAAAAATTCATTAAAGTATGACCTAAAATTGTGTTTCTCTGTAATAAATCTTTTCGGCGTCCCACTTACCTTAAAGCGCGTGCCTTTTCCTTTAAAAACACTATAAGAAACTTTTTTCTAACTTTTTAAAAAACATGATGCTAACAAATATACTTGCATTCATTTTATATTTGAATGATATTATTTTATAACTCTTTTTATAAATCTTCGACGTTTGTCAGATACAGATACTATCTTAAGTTCGAAGAATCATATCTTTCTCCAAGAACATATATTACTTTTTTATTAGTAAACATTTTAAATGGTGAAAGTCAATACACAATGCTAATAATGTTGAAATATCGCTGACGAAAAGAAAATTAATGAGATTTAAATGAAATTAGAATCCTCGGCAGCGTGGCGGAAAATTGAAATAAAAGCTTTCGTACTGAGCTGAGCGCGAGTTTCTGATTTCTTAAGTGGAATTATCCCAAGCTGGGATTTGTCTTGTCAAAAATGTTGTTACTAAACAACCGTGCGATGTGCTGCGATTAAATTAAAAGTGATTCAAAATCACTTTCACAAAGAAAACGGGACGGACGAATCGTTTTCTCAAAACGATCAACCCTATCACAACAACGTCCATAAATAAACTTTTTTTAAATTGGATTGGATGCATTTTTTGTTACCAACGCAGAGTGTACTTTTTGTTCTGCTTTTATTTTTGTCGATAAAATTAATCAGTCGCCCGCGACTGATATTTAATATCTTTGAGAGCGGAAAAATTGCAACTCGGCATCCTTTGATTCACCCCAGAACCACTAGGTTCCATTGCTGACAAACTAATTAAATCCCGATAAGAAACCACTCATTTTTTCACCCACTTTCAAAACTATATTTCTATTTCTTAACTCGACAAAATAATAATACAAAATTAATAGTTTTCCTTCAAATTGACTAAACACCGATTCACAACGTTTAGTTTCTTGCAAATTATAAAAAAAAAAGAATTCGATAAAAGATTCATTTGAATTTCAACCAACGTCGCCGCTTTAAATGCGTGTCGAGCTCTTGAAATTGTTTTTGACGTTCGCCGTCAAAACTACAATTTCGTAATATATTATACATTTCCAATCAGTTTCAGTCGAACTCGACAAAAGGAGCTTTCGACAAAAAAGAACTCTAGAATAATTTAAACTCCAATAACAATAAAATCGAGAAATTTAATTCCACTTTGAATTATATTCGCCAAGGTGGATCCTCCCCTTCGACGGCAAACAATGATAAGCGTATAAAACCGGTCGTAACATTTTTATGTCCAGGCGTACTAGCTACCCAGAGCTATGCAATCGAATGAGTCCCAATGGTCTCCCGTATAATAAAACCCTTCATTAGCTAAAATTGATACACCTTATAAACTCAACTGAATTCGTATACAAGAAAAAAAAATTCCCCCCGACCTCTAGAAGAGGGTGAAAAAAGAACTCTCACTCCGCCCAAGTTAGTCAAAGCCCAAGAAAAGATGGAGAGAGAGGAGAGCTCGCGATGCAAATCTGCTGAGCCGTCAATTAAATCTCTTATCTTACTGCCGGAGAACACGTCTTGGGACAAACAAGTTTTGCCTTCGGAGCGTATCCATTGGCTTCTCGTATTCACACCCCTTTCATGTGGCAAAGCCGAATGCAACCGAGCTTTGGGATCGAGTTAGAGGAGGGCTGTCCAAACTAGACGTTCGTTCCTAAGTCGAAACCAAAAATCAGAGCCCATCCTAGGCTATTTAGGCAAAAAAAGTGGGGGACTGTTGGAAGGGACATAAAAAGAGAAAATAAACAGGAAAATATCATCCGAGAAGTCAGAGGCGAAGAGATCGAGAGAAGGAAGAGTGTCGGAACGAACGATTACGTTTGCGTCGGCGATAGTGTGCTGGTGTGGTAGAACGGGTGCGAGTGAGACAGAAGCAAGGGTGGCGGCGGGGGATGAGCGAGGCGACGGGTGGAAGCTGAGGGGTGGTTGTGGTGGCGGCGACGCGAGGGGCCACCGTTTCTGAGCGAGGGTGGACGGCGACGAAGAGAGCACGAGGGGAATCACAGGAGCGACGGATCGCAGCAACGCAGTCCTGTTGGGAACGTCAGGCCGCACGGTTACGCTGTCAGAGCCGCGCCATTAGCAGCTGCCGTTGATTGTGCGTCGGCAACCAGTATACTGCCCCCCTTGTGATACCGTCGCGATGACCTCGCGGGCCTGACGGCGCGATGACTCGAACCGCGCTCGCGGCACGATATCACGCCGACGAATCCTGCTCTCACGATGCCTGCCAGTAGCATGATAACCGCCTACCGCGACGTCCAGCGCGCCACTGCTCGGAACAGGGCACATGTTCCGGTGTATGTACCCGTTCTTACCTAATTATTGTGCCTCGACGGACAATCTAGCGTGCCGATTGCCCTGACGATCTCCATCCAGTCCTTAATATGTTTTTTTTTCTTCGTATCTTGGACGATTCTGTCCCACCTCCTCACCTTTTCCCCACGTTTTCTCTCCTGCACAGCAAAGACGAAAACAATCAACAACGATTACATTTCTATCTCAGTCGTGCGAGAAACATGAAAGCTAAAATCAATCGAAAAAATTGATTTTTTATTTCAGTTTTGAAATGTTCAAAAAGTGTTACTACGAATACATCATTTTTTGCTCCGACCCATCAGTGTCTTAATAAGCAGTCTTGATTTCTGGCTCGATTGAAAGTGTATTGGAACGTCTGCAAAAAGTGTCTCAATTGATGTCACTTGTTTTTCAAAGTGATTATACAATATTCAAAGCAAACAATTTTCTTGCAGTGCATGTTAGATGTCCTACGAAGTATTTTTTTTTTTTTTTTTTTTTTTTTTTTTGGTCCAGCTTCAGATTATTCTGATTCATCACGCATGACATTCCTTGCCATCGGGAAAATAACGCTCGTGTTCAATTCGGGACACGTCCATTTGTTTGGCCGGCTCGGAGATCGTGTGCGGACGTTTTAATTTATCGCCGACGACAGCGATAAGACTTGATTCGCCGGCCAATTTAAGTGCTCTCGTAAAAAGCGCGACGGACGCCGGGGCCAGATGCAAGGCAAAGCTAAGGCGTTCGTTCAATTGAGACGCCGCGGGCGATCGGCAGGCAAAATTTACGTCCAAAATTGTTGTGCATGTCCAGGTGTTTTAAGTGTTGACTTGTTTTTGACCAAATGGTGTGTGAATCGCACGGGTAGCAGTTGGTGAGCGTAGTTGCGGCGCTTGTCTGATGGTACTGTATGTTCTTTGCTGACATTTTTCCCTCGCTGTAACCGTGCGAGGACGATTGCGAATCATTGCCCCAGGTTCGCTTAAATTTCAGTCCAAACACGCGATGGGCGGCTACTCAACGACGATTTAAGCACTATCGAATTTTCATTAGAACCGTTTTATTTGCCATTGTCGCAGAACTTTCACGCCTTTCGATTATTTATTGACTTAAAAAGCACAATCAATTGTTGTTGGAATTAAACATTCAAAAGAAACTTAGATGGCAAAGATATGATGATGAGAAATATAATAATTTCGCAGCATCATAAATGCAACATTTTTTATTATAATTAGGGTCGGGGAAGATTGAAAATAAAAAATGCATTAATAGGTCGAATGAAATCCTCTTCTCGCAACGGTTTGAATAATTTAATGAACCCGCGAACTTGAATATTATCCTGACAGATATCTGACTCCGATGATGGAATTCAATTTCATTGAAACTGTTCTGTTTGTGTTCCTTGGGTTAATCTTTTTGAACTTATTTTGAACCATTGAAGATGAACCTTCCCCGTCAATCTGTGTATGACATTTAAAAGTAAAGTTCGCTTCAACAGCTTTCGATACATTTGATTGATGGCACTGTGATACAATGACAACTCGATAATGAATTTCGATTAATTTGTAACCGTTAGAATCAAAGGCTGAATTTCGAAATTTGCAACAATTTATTTAAGATATTTTCTAAATTCGTGTTTAAAATTGGTGGTCTTGAACCTCAAAATCTTGTTAAAATTCATACGACATGCTAAAATAATATTATGAAATAATAATCATGGATAATCAAAAGCCATGTCCCGCTTGGAATGCACTTTGATGAAATTAATTTTTCGTCCGTACATGGGTTATCTTCATGAAAACGCTTTTCGTGAATATGAATTTAACTGATTCGACTGAAATTATTCATTTAAATTCGGCGTGTGTTTTTTTTAAACTCTCAACTATTTTTTTCGAACATTCGAACCAATTTAAATTTTTAACAATTTCTAAACTACATTTTAGAAACAAAAATATTTCACATTTTTGATTATTTAATTCGCCTGTTTGATATATATATTTTTTTAATAGAACATTCACCGTTCAAATTATAAGGAAATATTCATTCGCCTTTTCCGTCTACAATCAAAATCAAGGACATTATTTTTTCAAAATTAGGTTAACTTTTTTTTTTTTTTTTTTTTTTTTTTTTTTTTTTTTTTTTTTTTTTTTTTTTTTTTTTTTTTTTTTTTTTTTTTTTTTTTTTTTTTTTTTTTTTTCCAAATCAAATCCCAAATCAAAATTGAATCAAATATTCTGATAATCCAATCAAATTCTATTATCGGAGGAAATGGTATGTGATTATTATTTAGTTCGTAATTTGATTATTGAGATGCATTTTACAATTTGGAATCGGTATTGTATTGTTATCGCACCAAGTGAATACAAGTGTAATGAATGTATAAATATTTTAACTAACAGCATAAATTTTTTTTTTTCATTTTTGTTTCAACAGGAAAAAATTATATCAGATTGAATACACTTTTACATTTTGATTAAACAAAGTTTTCCAGCGCGGTTGCGTCATGATACTCAAAATAAAAGTTTTAGCGATTGACTTCAGAAGATATTATGCGGACTTATTTATAAAAACAAAGTCTGACAAAAAAGCTTGAATTGCATAACTCGAAATACAAACACAGCTGTTCCGTCAGAGTTGACAAAAATGCAAGAGAAAGGTAAATAATTGTCATGGTGCCATCAACTTGTCGCAAACTTTGATATGCAATTTTTGATGGCAACGTATATTTTGTTTTTCTTCCTTATTAGAAAGAAATATCGCTTGCTTATAGTCTCGTTAGCGGCTTGAATTTCAGTCTGTCATTCGATCGTAGTGGTACGAAAAAAAGACGCGATAAACAAATTAATGTCAATTTTTTCACTCTCAATAAAGCATTTTTAAAATTTCAATTTCATCGTTTCTATTTGTTTATTAAACTAATTTTGTAATGTTATCATTAAAGTTCGCTCATCCTTTCGTACAATTAAAGTCAAAAGAGGCAAATTTCATCCACCGTGCGCGCTGAGATGATAAAAACGATCGTGCCTCTTGGATTCGTGCGCGCCTTTTATTTTTGTTTCGCTCATCTGCCAGAGCTTCGCGAAAATGCAACGTTTTTTAATGCACCGAGAAGGCGCCAAATGCCAACTGCATATTTATATTTCTGCCTGTGAGAAAAATTTCGTCGCTGGAATTCGCCGGAATATTTCGGAGCTCGACAAACACGTTGAGAAAAAGCGGCTTCGCAACACTTTGTCTCGTCGACAACTTTATTCGCTTCGTTTTGGTATGATAACAGCGTCGTGATTAATATTTACCCGAGAGTTGTATTCACACTTTTCTTTTGCTAATACCTGTGTGACATTGTTTTTGTCCCATCTAAAAATGTCAAGTTTAAGGTAGTCGTAACAAAACAGTCAAAACAGTATTTTGTTAAGTATCCAATTATTATACCAATTAGCTGTAAATGTTCACTTTTCTTGGCATACTTCCCTAAATTAGATTGCTAATCTTGCAGTTTCATATTTTAAACACATCTATAACTAAATATCTAATAAAAAATGCTTCCAATGACTTTTTTTTAAAAAAACACACAAACGTTAGTGGCAGACAAAGTGAAAACAACTATAAAAGAAAAGTGTATAAAAAAACACATTGAAAACTAAAAAGGAAAAGTTCAAGATCAACAATAATAAAATAAAACGAAAAAGTTCAAGTTCAACTCAAATAAAAACTAGAAAAGTTTTATTTTATTACGTTCGATTTATTTTTGGTGTAAATTTGGCCAATAAAGTTGAGAAATGTTCTTTTTCGATCGGTCCGATTATTTTTAGCGATTTAAATATTATCCGCAAAATAAGTAAACCCGGATCTGAAATATCAAATTTAAAAAAAAATCGAGTTCGTAATTGACGGGAGGAATGTCTTATAATAACCGCGTGTTATCGAATTGCCGACACACCAGGCGTGAAAACTGGGACAAAAGTGTAGAAGAGCTTCGGTGGCAATCCGTTAAAAAGATTATGGAAATGTGTAATAATGCTAACGGGATACAAAAAACAGTTACAAAGTGACGTTGCTCGCGCAAAGCACATATATTATTTCAACGATCTGAAAAAAAGACAGATCGCGTCGGGGGATTTTCTCGCGAGTAAATAAGTTCGTAGTAATGAAGCCGCTGATACTGTCAAAGTCCGAAAATGAATGGTCGAGGAAAAAAAAGTCAAATTTTACAAACCAACAATTTGTTCAGCTTGAAAATATGCTATTATTGAAAATGAAACCCTCCCATGTTTTCGTACTTTCTGATTCTTAATAAAACGAAAGTGGATTCTTATCGCGGTAGAGAAATTTGTTGCTGAAAAGGCGAACAGAATTTGTATATATGTGCATTTTGCATTTATTTTATCTTTGACAAGTGATATATATCTTATTCACGTGAATCCTCACAATATAGCATAACGTCTATATACTGAATTATAACGAACTTTCTCTCTTTCTCCGTTACAGTTAGCGCTTTTATTTCGCATTTCTTGTGAGAGGCGTTTTTTTGAATTGTGGAACGAGTTATTAGATGTTTCCAAGCTCTGTAATTCAACTCGTAAACAGAGCAATTTTTCTATCCCATTTGTACCGAATTTCAGCTCGTAAAAATTACTATGTTCAAAAAGATTAAAATTTACTTTGGCTTCGAATATCAAAGGACATCACACTGATGACTCTATTCTATTTTTAACCGAAATACCCAGCAAAGAAAACCATCCTCCATGTTTACATCTGTGTTCATACAAAAAACTAAAACTTATATTTGGATGAAAATAGACACAAAAGTATATTTTCATCTCGTTCAATTAACTTATTGAAATGTACACATTATCTTTACAAGCTCTAAAACGTTTTTTTATTCCAAATGCATTCATAATTAAATTAGATTATTTTTATCTAGGGGATATAATTTATTTGTATTTGTGGATTTTTTTCACCAATCGGGAAACCTCTAAATTTTCGCAAAATAAAGAAAAATTATAGGAAGGTGAGATTTATCACATGAAAAGCTGTGATTGACGATGACCAAAAGTGAGTGGTATCCTATTCACTGATGAATTTAACGACATAAGTGTGATCGCTGCAGTGAAATGGTGATTTATGTTATTCGCGCGATAAGCTTTGACCTAGCGAGTTTTACGCGCGAAGCGTCAGCAATCTAGACACAGCGGCGGCTTTCGCTCAAAAGTTCAGAAAATAAACGGTCCAATGGCTCTCAGAAGGTACGGTTTTTCGCGTCGACTCGTATTGGCACTTTACACTCGCATTCTCCACATGTGTGCTTTAGCTTTCGCCTAGAGAGAGAAAAAAAAATGACCAATTTTTCTTTTGTATAACTCGGTCTCCGCGCGACGACGTTTTATCACTCAACAAATCGACATTTTATTTTTCATCCCGCGAAACAAGTCGTCTACGAACAAACTGATGAATTTGCATCAAAACGACGTGTTTCCAATTCATATAACGTTTTAATTCGCCAAGTTTGCGCTGATCAAATTGTCGACAAAACTTTTATTTCTCGCCGCGAACTCAGTTACTTTTCTTCAGCTAAATAAGACTGATGGTTTTGCATAAAAAATATTTTCATTCTTCGCAGCCGCGGATTGAAATAACCGGAGGTCTAAAACGTTTTCCTATAAAACCAGCTTGATGATAAATGAAACAGTTTATACGTAATTTAAGAATGAAAAAAAAAAAAAAAAATTGCCGATATTTCATCTATCGCTCGCGCACACATTTTTCTTCAAACGAAAAATCAGTGCGAACAAGCTGTCTTTCTCAGTGACAAGACATTTATTTGTTGGAGTCAAATAAACCCGATCGGTCTGTTTCATTCAAGCTAGTTAGCTTAATAAATCATTTACGTCTGACGACGGCCAGATTCTCGCGAATTTTTGTAATATTAGCTGCTTCTCATAGACTTCCGAAGTAACTCGTGCCTGAGAAATGGAGTCACGGCCGGAATATTCTGAAGGTTATAAATTCTCATGAAAAAGAACTATTTCTTCGAAGACGGCTTTATTTTTATTTGATACTCATCCTCGAGTCGGGCCTGTTTTTTTCCTTCTTATCCTTTTCCTGCTCCGGCAACTACAATAGAGAAACCACGTTGAAACTTCGACGAAATTTCTATATATCTGCTCGAACGACTTGTAGTACACTATAATCTTATCATGAGATAAAATTAATGAGCAGAAGTATGGAAAGAGTTTGCAACGTTGGTTTCATTTTTCGCGAACCGTACAAGTGCACATATACGCCCCCATTTTATTTATCGATCCAACGTCCTCAGACTCTCGTCTCTGTTTTCTTTTTCCCCACTTCTTTATGAGATAATTAATTAGATTTGTTATAATATAACCCTGAATGCAAATCAATGTGCTCGTGTTCCATTGATTTTGTTCAATCCAACGATGTGGAGGATTCGCTATGAAGAAACATTTTTCAAATCTTTCAAACTCGCTACTTCGACTTGTCGCTTATTTTTGCCAATTTTTAAAACTCATCTTTACGAGGTTTAATAATTGGTTTTTAGATTGAATAACGGTTAGGAGTATCTCGCAGGTACCCCAGAAAACTGGTATATCTTGGGTGTTTGATCAATTGATGGTGATTATAAAGAATGGCGATCAAATTTCAACCGCAATTGCACTTGAACGTGCACTTGACGAATGCAAGAATGAACTTAATAACAAAGGCCCTTTCGCCATAACTCAATTTTATGCAAAACTTTGCGATTTCGGATTTCGTCGAAGCAAAATGAAATTCTTACATTAAGAAATGGCTTGTTTGCAATAAGATAGCGGTATTGTAATTCCATACAGCTAGAGGAATTTATATCACGTTACGTTATTCAGAGTAAAATTAGCCGGCTCTCGCTTGATTCAAAATTTTATTGCGTAATAATATTTTGTATCTTCTGTTACATCTTTCGATGCTAATTTCAAACAGTGTTATTTAATTGCAAACAATTAAATAACTCAAAAATAGATTAATCATCCCCTATTTTAAAAATAAAATTTCGAAATTTATTAGTTGAATTATTTTGACCATTTTACCATAAAATTGAAAATATCTCAGCGAACCAATCGTTTTTACTTAATTGGAAAATGATTGTTTCACATCTTGCGAAATTATAATTTGAAATGAAGTCAATTCTTTGCAGAAGTTCATACACTTTAAATGTTTAATTGAAATTTCTAATTTGCGAATGTAGGATTTTCATTTGTTGAAACCACGATATTAATCCGCGTTTATCTAAGTATAGAATTTCGTACGTTTCAATTATAATCCAAATTAATGATATAATTTAATGAAAATTAAAACCTATGGCATGTTTATTAAATAACACAATACATTTATACAATCTTATCGATGAAAATTTAAATCACAAATATTCACTTTTTCGACGTTGACTCGGTCTTTTATAGAACGTGCACGATTAACTTTCATGATCCCCACATATTACGCAAGCTGTGAGCGTCATGTGAAATTAAACTAACGCAAAAGTTGACATAATTTTGTGAAACAAAATCCATGTATTTGTTGAAAATGTAAAGTTCGCCATCATTCCAACGAGATTACATTTTTATTTCGCTCGTATTATCTTCACAAAATTCTCAACGCAGAGGTTCGATATCAGAAATGTCTCGCGATCAATAATTTCACTGTTATCCCACGGGTCGTAGTAAAAATATTTATCAGATGTTAAAAAAATTGTCGTCGCTGAAAAATACCGTTCATTTTATTCTTATCTCTTAGGATTATACGAATTAACTAACATTCTTACACAAATAATCATTTATCTCGAGCAAAAAAATGTTCAATTTTCCTCAACATAAGAACCACCTAAATTTTGTTTCGTTAAATTGTTGATCCAACAAAAAGTCAGTCAATATTTTCTGCATTTCTTGCTATGAAATAATATTATGAAACAAATGTTTTATTCGGTTATTTCATTTAGTTAGAAAATAAAACTTCGAGACCACGAGGTTTCATCATGTAATTCAAACAATTTCGGTTGCATTCAAATAAATAGCCTTAATTCGGCTGTAAATTGAGTGAAACAAATTTGAATATTTATTGCAAGGCATTTGTTTTGTCTATTCAACGCAAGCGTTTATTGCGGGCACAATTGAATGCTGGCAATTTAATGGCAGTTTATTAAGATACTGTTATTATAACCGACGTATGCCTTCCTCGAATCGAATTGAGATGAAAAGTTGTTGTTTTCTTCTTTCATAATGTATCGCTTCGATGAGTAGTGCATCGGCTTTGCCATTCACTAGCGTTTCCGTCTGCAGTTGCTAATACATTTTCAATTGCAGTGCTCCCGCTACCCAATGCTACTTTTTTTTTGCATTAATCGTCAATCTGCGATTGTGCCGAAATATGTGCTTACAGCTCATCAATTGCACTGTTTTAACGTCAGCACTTTAAATACTACGCCTGTTTTTTTATTGCCATTGAGTACTTGAATTAAACGAAACTTTTTTTTTTGAATTAAATAAAAGTGGCAAAATGTTTATTGAATCAAGTTGTATAAATTTGTACCTAGTGTTTAGCATTGTAATTTACGCAATGTACGTGTTTGCAGTTTCAATTTTTATTATATCGAATTACGTATATATTCAAACAATACGTCATTGTGTAATGTAACAAGTGCTTCGCGAACCATATTGATTGATTGAGTATTTGCGAATGAACAAATTATAAATACGTGCTGGTGACGTTCAGTCGTGGCAGTTATATAAATGCTAAAATTGAAACTCAAATAAGACGGAACCGATCATTACGAAAAAATTCTGAATCCATATAATTCCCGTCAAGAATGTACAGATTTAAAAACTGAACATTTTATATACATTTCGAAACTTTCATTGAATATATCCTGGAGGAATTAAAATATTTACAAAACATGAGAGCAAAAGTATTATCATTATTTTTTGTTACAAGATAAAAGAATAAAAATATGTATTTATATTAATAATCGAAAAAATGTACAGTTTTCTATTTATACAAAAGAAAATTGTATCGATAAATTTTGAAGTGTAACAAAAATAACAAGAAACTTTGTTGTTTGCGAGGTAATTGTACCACACGTGATTAATTTAACGTACAATTACAGGTTGACGTAATCTAATCTTATTTAACTTTAATTATCCAGACAATCGATCAAGAAGTATTACCCAACTCCACAAGAATCGACTAGCGCCCGAAACACCTGAGATAAATCTCTCGACTGTCTAGTGCGAAGCTCATTATTTACGTCACATTACGATAACCATCCCGCTGTATCGTCGCTGGATTTATATATTTCTCTATTCGGTTGACAATTTATTCGACACGATTTAAATACAGCCCGGGCGCGGCTGGGAAATAATTGCGATTTCGTTTGAATTGAAAATGTCCCTAAGAGAGGAGCAATTTCCGAATCGCTTACCCTCCGATGCATTAGAAATTTATCGTCGTCATCGAGTGGCAATTAAAAAAACAAACGACGATGTAAGCAGTGCTTAATTTTCACGAGATAAATACCAGTTCCTGCGAACGCTACGGTGAACATCAATCTGAACACCGAGCGATTCGAAAATTAATTAAATGATGAATTCCTCGACTAAAGTTGCTACTTAACTGTATAACTATTATATAATTGAAGGCCGAGTACTGTACTAGATATAATTATGAACGTTCGAACATTCAATTATCAATTAATTTTAAATTGTGTTGACGTGTAATACAAAAACACAAAATGAGAAGAAACATTTTTTTTTCATCTAAGTTTATTTCAACATAACCAGTTGTTAGAACAAGTGAGTCAACACAAAAATATCCAAACTTTTATTCAAGACCGTTGTCGATGAATTATGGGTAGTTGATTTGCGCATTAATTTTCGATTGAAGGTGAGACTAAATGCGGCCATTATATCAGCAGAGTGTCGTTGTTTCGAGTGATCGAGTAGGCCGAATATTAGTTTAACAAAGACAGGCCTCGGACTGTCGATAGGTTGAATTATGGGCGGTGTATTAATCAACCAGCTAAATAAGTTGACGCACTGGTCCTGGCGGGCGGCGTGGTGCACTTTTGCGCACGCGAAAACTCGTGCCCGTATATCCTGACAAAAGCAGCGTCGTAAATAGCACGAGTCCCTGGCGTATTTACAAACTATGTAACATACAAAGCAAGCTGTCCCCCGTAGTCCGTCGGTTCAATTTGCGCGTCGTAAATCCGTTGGAAAGCCTACAACCCCGGGAACCGATTTGTTTAGCACTAAAATTAGAACAAATTGGTGCCCCGGTAGGGTAAAGTCCTCGAGACAATAAACTGAAATTAGCTGCGAATCCGAGACGATTTTAATGGACGGTCTAATTGAAAATCGATTGGCCGGAAAAGACGGTGCCGGATCGGCCCAAAAGTGGATTATGATGACACCGCGCGGCAAATCCGGTTGACAAATCGTTTGATCTCAAATTTACTGATTCGACATCACGTTTCTCTCTGCTCTTATCCCGCTTCTGATCCGCGCGATTTTTCACACTCGGACAAACTCCCTTCAGGCATCTGACCAAAAATTTCGCCATCACAATCATCTATTCTTAAGTGTTTTTTTTTTTTCAGCGCCGCAAAAGTTTGCTACTTTTTACTTTTTGGTAAAAACAAAGAAAAAAAAACCTTTGCGTCCATTTGGATTATTACGTTTGTTACTGTGCAGGATTAGCGAACCCCAATCAGGTTTAAGCCAGCAGTTTGATGCATCCTCTGCCAATATTTTTCTGCAATAAGAAAGCCGAGTTTTTTTTCTTCACTAAATGTTTCCATGCGACATTTTTCTATTACCCATACATTGGTTTTCACAACGCTCGCTCTGCTATTTATTATTTCATTATTTTGGCGTAGTTGAATCATGGTTGAATTTATATAAAAGCCCAGCGAACGTATAGTAATGCCGAGTAAGTATTTTCAATAGTATGGCTAAGCATGACCCAAAATTGACATGTTTATAGCACGATACAGTCGAATTCAATTGTAGTTTTTTCTTGAATGATATACGGTCGCGACCATACATGACATTGCAGTTGATAAAGGGTACTAGTCGGCTTTTAATTCCGAGATATCAATTAAAAGTCGAGCGCCTCGTTTTCAAAACAATGCTCCAGACTCTACTTCAACCACCTTCCCTTTTAATTTCAGTTAATTAAATTCATTCGCGAGCTTTTTTTCCCTCCTCTTTTCCTTTCTCATACACTAATAATCTATTCCAATTGTAACAATCAATTATGAATGATTGAATTCTCGTTTGTTACTTTCAGATTTTTTTTTTGCAACGACAATGAAAAATTTAAACATTTTTTTAGATGGAAAATTAGTCATATCCTGAAACGTGAATTTGTATCATTTAACCACGACTTGCACATATGAATATGCAAATCTTAAAAGTAGAAATTTAGACATTGTACATAATCCGAGAAAGAAAAACGTCCTGCATGAAAAAAAAGCGTCAGAATTACTTGTTGAATATGCGACTGTTCATTTGTAATTCTATGAACTTTAGTTCTCAACGTGTAATCAGTATTAGATTAACATATTTCAAGGCCTTACATATAACTGCAGAGTCTCATAAGCTTCTTCGCATAATGTTAAAATATTTATGACATTAATTATGCCTCGCAACTTTTAGTATTGTTAACTATAAAAAAAATCAATAAAAGATATTAACAATGAATCATAATTGGTTAAAAGATTTGATTTAAATTTAAATTGAATAAATTTTAATATGATGTATTACTGAAGAACGTTGAATAATATCAAATTTTAAAACTGTGAACAGTCTCATATACGAATATACAAGCACGCTTACTAAATATTAAACATGCACGGTATAACTGAACTTTTGATAATAATTTTCCGTTCTGTACAAAAAGGTACCACTTCATCTAAACATTATATCTGCGGGAATATTATTATTCTCCCACGTTGAGAGATGAATCATCGGGATGCCTGTGCTAAAGCCACATAAATAAACCACCAACATTTCTCCGCTAAACTCTATTATTTTTCTTGTCACATCCTGTAAAAATTGTTCACGTTGATTCGTTCCTTTTTTTTTTTTCCTACTCCTTTTTCATTCAGAGTTGGTGTATACAACCGCGCACTATTTTTCTTACCCCGTAAACCACAATACAGCTACAAACTTGTCCGGGAAAAGTGTATGCGCATTGTTGCCTTTCTAGTTATGTATGCTGTGTAGCATATGATGATTTCATCTAACCAAATTTTGTGTAACATATCTCATCCACTCAGCTACTTTCATTCACGAAAGATTTCAGAAACCTCATGTACGGCATGATTTGTGCATTTCATAAAACATGTAAAAGAGCAATATTGATTTCTTGAATTTTCAAAATAAATTTTAAGTTATTGCGATGATAATAATTTTGTCGACTTGTACCCTTTAGTCAGAGACCAGCACACTGTTCTTATGTTATCACTGTGTCTGCTGAATGGTAAAGAGCAAGCAAGTAAGAATTCGGCGCCAGTCGGGGGTGTCGATACAAGTAAATATAATAAAGTGGCGTGAATGTTTCAGCAGCTCCGGAAGCCAGTATCCACTCTCTCGATTCCCGGGGCGATGAAAAATATCAGCAGCGGGATCGCGGGAGCTGGGCCAGGAGGTGCTACGAACGTGGGGGCGGGCTGTGGAAGCGGCGTTGGCGTCATCGGCAATGCCAGTATTATCGGAGGTGGCGTAGCCGCGGCTGCCGCGGGCGGCGAGGACGCCGCGATCGCCCTGATCGGTGTCCACACGGAGTACCCTCGGTACATGGACGACCGGGGTCTGGGCAATGCCCAGATCAAAGGGCAGTCCGGTAGTATCAGCATAGCCTCCAAACACAAGCCTAACGTGGGCTACCGTCTCGGCCGTAGGAAAGCTCTGTTCGAGAAGAGGAAACGCATCAGTGACTACGCCCTCGTTATGGGGATGTTCGGTATCATCGTTATGGTTATCGAAAACGAACTCTCCAGCGCAGGGGTGTACACCAAAGTAAGTAATAAATCCTTCATTCCATCAATTCACAACTTCTTATGTCAAAATTTCGTCCCTTAAATTTGCAACGCAGCCATTTTGTAAACAAATGGCTTTTTTTTAATCCATTGAATAAGAAATATTTTCTATTATTATCATTGAAATCCTGTTGCAGGTTTTAATTTAATTCACTATTTTATTTGTAATAAGTGAACAGGTGAAAACAGATTGAAAAATGTTGCTTAAACTCTCGTATTTTTTTGACGTTATAGATAAATGTAACCCCGTCATAAATATTGAAATACAGTGGTATAGTCATAAAATATTTTACCGCCGGTTAATTGTTGTATTGAACATGACGATTTGAATCGTTCATGTAATGAACTCTTGACCCTGGAGAGATAAACAATCTAAAATATCCCCATTGATATGCCTTGCCGTTAAATTTGTAAAATTCACATCGCAGCTTTCCAGTCGTAAATTCAGTTTCATAATCCTTTAGTAACCATGGCAACCTTACCGATCAATCATCGATATTGAAAAATTGAAGAATACACTACTTTTTCGTTAATTTTAATCTTTCTGATAGCGGGAATACCTTCGATCTATCAAAAAAAATTATCAATCTGTTTGCTTTGGTATGGAGAAATGTTTTTTTGCATTGATCGAGAGATTCAGGAATATCTCTTCAGTGTAAATTGGAGAGAGAGACAATTAGGACAGGGATAGTTGTTCAAAATTAAACGGTAATTTCATTCTTCAACTCACTTTGAATTCAATGTACATTTAGATGTTTAATGATTATAACTGGAACAGACTTTCTTAGTGCATCGATTAAAAGATTACCATTGACTTCATTAAGACCCAGACTATGATCTCATTTTTTATTCTTTATTATTAATTTCTATTTGTTTCAAATTTAATAATGAAAAAAATGTATAAAAAGTTGATAATTTATAAGATATAAATTTGAAATTCTCTCCATTGCTGTAACAAATTTGACCCTAATAGCCAAATTATGATTACGCTTGAAATACCTCACTGTTACGAACTCTACCAAGCACCTTCTAAGAGGCATCGAATTTACATCTATATTTAAGGGTCTTCTTTCTTGCAAGGAGTTATAGATTTTTTAAAAAATTGATTACATTTTTTTTTAAATAAAATATCACAATGATGTACACATTTGGAACGATTTTTTATTAAGAATATTAAATCAACAAAACAGAATTATTAAAAAATGTTACATTTCTGCTCCTGAAAAAAGTGCCCAGACGAAATTTCTTGTGAGGTTTATAAATTGTCAGAGAATATTTCATAAGAAGCGAAATTAAAAAATTCGTTCTTTTTGCATCTTCATGAGAAAAGTTTTCAATCATGAAACTTCAAATCAACATACTCTAATGAAGTTATATACCGCATCAATCTCGAATTATTATTAAGGTCTCGTTTATTAAAAAAACCAGCCATTGATCAGTGATAATTAAAATTCAATTTCAAATTTAATTCGGCCCATCGATAATCATCTTAGTGATTGTTCTTCTCAAATGCAGGGCAATGTAATGATCGTATGGGTCGGAGGATTAAATTTTAATCCTTCAACCTACGATCAATAGCATTCAAATAACAAGCACCGTAGATTGCCAGCAAACTTCTTCTTCAGAACGTGGTTAACCAAGTTACGAAGCTGCCGTTGTAAACAGTCACGTTATGACATTTGACTAGTGACGTTGATGACCGCATTGAATCCAGCATTTAAACTCAACCCTATACGAAATTGTAAACGACAGAAATTCTTAATTTAATCACGCGATGACAGAATTTTTGTTCACTTTGCAATTTAATTAATATTCAGATGGAACTCTGTTTTCGCTTGGACAAAACAATCGTGTACAGAATAAAAAATATGCGAATACAAAAGGGGGGTCATTTCAAAACAACAGCCACTTTAAAAATAATAGCAATTCTTTTTAGCTAGAAAATTTCATTCTCTTGTTCACAACAGTATGAGATCACGTAAATAATGTTTTGGGCTTTTGACGAAACAACAATGATTTAAATGAGAACGCAATTTTAGGGTCCAACTTGTCTGCTCCCTCCTCCAATATGATTTCTGGATTTGCCCTTGATAGAAGACGGTACATCATGTGCCGTCGGCTGTCCTATTTCTCTAATTGCATTCAACCAGTATTAGACAAAGCAAGCGTCCGAAACAGATGTAATGTGTGCAGTTATGAAGCAGAAATATGATTAGTGTGGAATTGGATAATATTCAATTATAAAAACTGTTAATCAAAAAATACAAAATGCAGAATTGCTTTTGAACTAATACACCAATTTGTTCATTCTATAGCGACGTTCTAGATTAAGACAATGATGTCTTGGTGTAAGATCTTTTTTTTAAAACAGTTCTTCAACGTTTGCCACAATTGTCTTATTTTACGAAAATTGTTTTCGCCGTGATTAATCCACGATTAAAGGTACATACACGCATTTCAGATCTCTCTCATTTATGTCTGGTCATTTTGTAATTCATGCGGCTACCAGATCTGATTATACTCTGACCCGTAGATGATCGTACGCAAGCACTGCATTATCGGAAATCGCTTCCACTAAACAAGAAACAAAAAAAAGGAATTTACTCGTTTCCATTATACGTTTCCTGCCGCACGTATAACAAGTTTCTTTAAAAAGACTGATCTCTGAAATGAGTCACAAAGTCTCTTTAAATAATGGTACAATAAAGAAAGTTTGAGATGAGCCACATTGTTATGAGCTAACTTTTGACAAACACTTTGCAAGATTGGCCGGCCTTGAAACCAAAAATATGTTGCAAATTCGCCGCAGAGACATTCCCCAGTATGCCAATTACAGTCCGATAAGTTTTCTGATTATCGATCTGAATTATCTTCCAAGGGAGGAGAGGACTTTCTGTTTTGCGAACGGTTGCAATTAATCAAGTTCGAACAATATTCAGCGTCTTAATGAAGCGAAAACGGTGCAATAAGGATGTCTACAATCCTTAATTCCTCTGATGATCAGAGTATTTAATCATCAAATTGATGAGAAAAATACCGAACATGAAATTCTTCCAGACGTATAAATACGAATAAAAAAAGGAAAAAATTAGGATTCACATGTGAATGAGCTTTTCTATTTTGTTATCGAAACTAAAGGCTAATTTATAAATTCCATTTGCAAATATGAATTTTTACCTTTACGTGTATGAAGAAAAAACATCAGAGTTCGAATAGCCTAAAGGTTTGTTTAAAGTTGTTAATAAAGTGATGTAAAGGTATAATTAATTTAGGATAAAATTCAGTCAGGAAGATGTTGTTTTAATTTCTTAATGTGACAGATAAATCCTTAATTTAAATTGGAATTAAATTTGTCGAATTAGGTTAAATCTTATGTTTGTAGGTGGCAGCACTGGATATCTTAATACGAGTAATTTATGCAACGAGGGAATAATGAAATTAATGTTCTCAGATGCTAATTCTACTTGTTAAATGGCCTTTATTTCGTCTCCGTATTCATCGATCAACATAAGTTTCCAGAGCGTGTGTCTTTGAGATTACTATATTGAGGGTGTTCATTAGGAGAATAACGATTCGGCCGAAATCGACCTCATTAACTCGGAACACGAACCACTGTTATTGGTAACAAAGCAGAGTGATCTCGCGAACGGTAATTAGGAATGTAATATTAATGACCTATTATAACATGCGAGTTATCTGAAAAGTTGATATCTGTTTTACTAACGTATAAAACCGTTTGATTTATCGTCGTAAATTACAAATTCCATCTTTGAATAATCAACTTATTCTGATCATTTATGAAAATAACTAATGTAATTGGGCAAATTTTTTGTTTCTTTGTTTTTGTAACAACACTTTGACAAAAATAAATAACATTGATCGATGATATTAATTTCAATTGTACAAAACATTCAGCACTTTTTGACGTAACAGAAAAAAAAATCTTAAGTAGAATCGATCAACGAATAGACCGACGGATCACTGACCCTCATAATTCACGAACTGCATTATGCTAAAATGAAGAATATTGAAAAGAACAAAATGTCAAAAACTTTTTAAGCAACACATAGAATCGTGAAAAACTTCAAATGAAGCCATTAAAAAGTTCTCAAGTGTCCCCTTACAATATCATAATCTTCAGAACTATGAAGTTTATTTATTTAACTTTCTGATCAAACAACAGTAATTTTCGTACAAACTTTTTCTATAAATGAACTACAGCTTTTATCTCTGATTTTCTGTCTCCCCCAGTAAAATATATAACGCTACAGGGAAACAATTTGGATTTTCTCCATTGATACGATTTAGTAAGTCAGGGACCAATGAATCAGCAGGATACATTTGCGCGAACCCGCAATTCGTAAACTTGAAAACGAAACATATTTGTAAAAGCACCGAAAGTGATCAAATTTATGGGCAGCCCGGAATTTAGATACTTGAACCGCGTTGTTATCGAATCAATTTATATACGCATGGACATGTAAATTGGTCGCACATATCAGTTCACTTTATTAGTCTGGTTCTTGCGATGATCACTAATTGTAACCGACAAACCGCATATTAAATAGTCCGCTATTTATCTGCCTAAGCTAATTTACTTTGGACCCCGGCCAATTCGAAATTTGAATAGCGCCCATTAAACCGGCTATACGTGCGATGTTGGACTCCTCCTTGCGACATCTGTACAAATTCAACGCACTCCTCAATCATCCTACTGAAAGTGTCACGTGACAATATTTCAAACACGTACCTTCTTTTTGTATGATCGTAACGCTGCATAACGACGCATATAATGAAAAACGTCACGAACGAAGTAAGTTACTCTCTCTCTCTCTCTCTCTCTCTCTCTCTCTCTCTCTCTCTCTCTCTCTCTCTCTCTCTCTCTCTCTCTCTCTCGTCTCATCCTCGCCTGCTAGTTGCGTGCGCCTTTTTCTTTCGGCTGCAGACAATTCGCGTAAATGGAGTCTTACTGTGGAATAAATAATACACACACGCCCGCGAAAATGAATAATAGAACGTCGGAGTGGGTCACAATTTGAATCGAAATTGTTTGACCGTCATGATTTATAAATGAATTTACATGCATCTTTTTGTATAGCCGTGCAATGAATCCGCATTGTAAACAATGGCGGACGGAAAGCATTCCGGCAACATTTGTCAAATTATTGGACGATACAATCAAGACAAAGCGAGAGAGAACTAACAAAATATCATTTTTTTTCTCCTTCCGATTTTATTCGTGTGAATAATTGCCCCGAGTTCATTAATATCAACTTTTTACTGTCTTTGGTGACACATTGTGAGGTCTTCGGAGAACAAAACAAATGAAAAATTCGCACAAACTTTGATCGCAACCAATTTTTGTTCGTGCAATTTTTATTATAGGACCAACGAATCATATCCATCACATTTAAAAAATTGTTTTCCCTGTTTTTTTTTTTTTTGTTTTTTGTTAATTGTTCAGTTGCTTAATGTTGTAACTTTGAAATTCGAATGCAAGTGCTTAGTAATTGTCATTGTCAGAAGCCAAAGTAGGTTTCGTGAGAATATTTCTCACCCTTCTGAAATATAACTATGTGAAAGGTGCCACATTCCTTATCATCATTAGCGAGAGAAGAGAGAATACGATATCAAGACTAGAAAATGGATACCAATTAATGTCTCTGTGACGCTCATGGCGAGTTAAAAATAATGTTTCCAAAATTTAAAGCTTTCTCATAGCTTTTTCAGTTAAATTTCTAATTTCAGCAAACTAAAATTGTCTCTCGGTATTTTAAATTTCCATCAATATTTACAACAGAAAGATATCAAATGAAAATCCTTTCCAACTTCAGATTTCACATACGAAGCAAATTCATCTGCACTACTTTTAATTTACTTCGCCGACTTTCACATGTATCTTTCACGAGACAGACATTTTATCGAAATAACAATTCAATACCCATGACATTCTTTGGCACGATTGCGCAACGAGAAAAAAATTGAGACAAGAAAAAAAAATCATTAATTTTGTTTTGAATGTGAGAGGAAAATTTATATAGTTGAGAAGCACCGGGGCTTTGCAAATCAGCAACGAAATTGTGCGTAATAAATGACATAATGAAATACTGTTACTGACTTCGAAAATTGTGCGTGCGACATTCTTTTTATGCGATCGTGTGCACGTTTATGATATCGGGATTTCGGTTGGCATCAGTCGAGTGTTATATTACACCGCGCACTTCCATCTTTTGTTGCACCACGCCGATAATGTGTCACGTTCGCGCAACACAATCTCACACTAACGCAAACTTGTTTCCACAGATTTTATAAGAGCTGGTTAACATCAATCATAAATTTTCGGCGTTCGCGGGCTCTCTTGGCGCCGCCCGAATTGGAGTAGTAGACCGTTACTTTCTTTTGTCATTGTCATTGTTAATGTAGACGTTGCTATATTTTTAGGTCACGAAAAAATGTTGAACAATTTGCCGAAAAAATCCTCGTCCCCGCGTTGTCAGTCTTTTCAAACTTGTGTTTCGCTGAACAAAAGAAAACCCGGAAACAAAATGAAGTTCAATAAGTGATATGCAAAGTAATGAAAATTTAATGACAATTCTTCGATGTACAAGCAACGGGGATCTGCTGTTAAGTCCAGGGTGGGGGATTTCGATTGCAGATGCAGAAGCGAGGGAATTCGTATTCGGACTTTCTAATTCAAAAGACTGGCAATTTATAATCCGCCCGAGTTTGATGTAAATAAGAGTAAATTGATCGAATAGTCGGACTGAAAAATTCAGTTCCAATAACTAATTCACTGCTGGCAAAAAAAGCTAACACCTTTTGAACTTTTCGGATACGTATTTTTGGCTGTATTTTATATTGTTAAAGACATCGTTACATCATCGAGGTGTTTTGCGAATTTTCTGAGCGTATATTTTGGATCAAAGTGTCAATGCACAAAAGTTGAAAAATATTTCACGTCATTTTTGCTTTAGCGTGGCAATGTTCGATCCAAGGTGGCACAATGCGGGAGATTTATCATCGCGTTTTATTTACCAATGTATTATCAAATTCCCGAATCTATTCATTTTGTAATGCGAGTCGTAAATCATTCATGGATGAGCATTTCTTTAATTTTTTACTGCGTCAAAGCGTGCCAGATCTACGAAATTAATCCTTGACTCGTAAATTTACTATGAAAACATACTTCCTTAAATGATTCAACAATTTGAAAAACAGATAAAACGTCGGATACTTTCATTATTTATCTTACATAAAACGTTCCAACTTATTTTTCAATCTGGCATACAAACATTTACCACGCAAATAAATTATAAAATTGATAGAAAAAAAAGATATTAACCAAATTATTGTATCATAATGACAAAAAATAATTTCAATACAAAACATGTACGATCAAAAACGTAACTGTTTTAATTACAATCAATTTTTCACTTTTCGATTTATTAGCGTAAAACAGCGTTATTTGTTACACAAACAAACACAGCGTTGTTGTTTTACTTTTGCAGCCAGTTTTGCATTCAATTGCAAATGTTGCAGAACAAAGCTGAGAACTTTGATATCTTGAGATATTTTTAATCAATACCATACATTCCGCGATGTATATTTTTTGTGCACACAAGTAAATATTGAACTCAAACAACTTGTAACAATGTATAACTTTGTGTTGCAGGCTTCGTTTTACTCGACTGCACTGAAAACCCTGATCTCTATGTCGACTGTGATACTGCTTGGCCTCATATTTGCTTATCATGCTTTAGAAGTTCAGGTGAGTGAACTATCGCGCTAACAACAATACCATTTGATTTCAAAGTTTTATCACGAAAATTTTAACCTGATCTCGTGCAACATCTGGTTGTACCGGACAAAGATATAAGAGCGCAATATTAAAAAGCTTACTCCTTTACATGTCCCTTGTGCGCGCAGCTCCCAGTGTCGTCTAGTCGAAATATTGAATAACCATTTTCGATTCGAATTATTCAACGCTACCTCCTCGGAATAGACGTTTTATTCAAACAATCATTTGAGTTTATTTCGTAGCATTTCGCTTAACAAAAAGGGGGATCGAAAACAAATCCATTGTTAACTAGAAAAGTAATCGGGTTAGAGTGCTTCTCACCGATTTTCGATAATGATTTTAGAAAATGACATGAAGATGAAAATTTAAAATTTAAATTCTAACTTAAATGAGTAATATTGGAAAGGAACAGAAAATTTCATCAGTAAAGTGAAAAAAGGATTTTGTTGACATAAAAATGTCATTTTTTCAATACAATTTGTATAAGCATTCAAAAAATTTGGACACTTCAAAACTTAGAATTATCAAACAAAACATATTGCATGCTAAAAACAATAAATATAAAATGTAAAAATAATGTTAACGACAAACAATTCAAGTTTCCATAAACAAATTTAACAGGTGTTTTGGTTATGGAAAATCACAGCTTTTCCACCCTGATGTTTTATCACGAGCTTTATCTTTCATGGAGGGGAACACAGTTCTCAGTTTCGTCTTTATAATAAGGTACTTTTCGCGTATCATCGTTACATCACTTCAACACGTCGCGTACGAGATCTCATTTTTCATGAAATACAAGTTTAGAACAATGACGCGTGTATGCATTTGAGCAGATAATATATTGCGTCTCTGTGCAGCGCACGTAGCTATAAAACTGAAAGGAGAATTTCTTTGCGGCAAAAAAAGCGAATCTCAGACTCTGATGGAGTAACGAATCGACGGTCTTGGGTACGCGAGCTCGCCAACCGGAAAAACGCCAGTTCTACTTGGATTTACTACAAATGAAGTTACGCCAACAGTGTGCTTTATACCGTCGGCTCACTTTGATGATTGTAGATGAAAATTGCACACGACAGATTGCGCTCGACCACATCAATATCTATGCTAATATCACGAAGTGACAGCCGGGCGAAAATTTTGAAATCAATGGCGCTTGATAATAGCAATCAGGTATATATTTTGCGGATCCGGTTGGATCTAAAATATGACTTATGCTCGGCTCAAAATCTAGGCCTCAACAATTTATACCTCAGATTACATTTCAAATATTTCTTTTTCATTACAAAGAAAAAAAAATGATCGAGAAAAAATTTATGACAGATGAATTTTGTGGTTGAAATAAATGGTATCAGATATATTCCCACTCGAATATGTTTCCACATGTTTTCGATAGCATCGCGATTATTGATTCGTGAAAATTAATTGAAAGTAGCCAATCATTTCCGGGGGAGGAAAAAAAATTATCGCGATGTTAACTCGTGTAAAGCTCGCAGCGCAATAGAAACCTTTAGTAGATGATTTGACAGTTTGATCTGGTTGTTTCTAATGTTGAAATTGAAATCAATGAGGATACAATTTTGGCAATCTATCATTTCTGTCTGTCAGTAATTTGAGATAAATTTGTCAGGGACGTTTTGAGTGACAGAGTTATGATAGTGGAAACAAAACTGTACTATTTGACTTTTTTTCAACAATATTTGTTGATTGCAGTAGAATAAAATTGTTCGCGAGGTCAATAAAATCTTGCCCGAACGGTGTAATTTATTTGAATTTTCGTCTAAATGAATGTACGAGATATTTTTACGCCGAAAAGTCGTTCATTTTTTTTTTTTTTTTTTTTTTTTTGTTTAATATTTCTTATTTTTCGTTTATACATTATTTTTTATTCACCGTGAATAACACGCGAGAACGTGAGAAAACAAAGAGATAATCTTTCTTCTGGCTAAATATAAATGAAAAAAAAAAAAAAAATGCGAAACTCATCATTGGCCTCGTGATATGTGACACGAGGTAGCATAAAAGTTAAAATCAAAAGTTAAAATCGAATCACGATCGAGTAGAAATTCACAGTGAAATTTTTTTCATTAACTCGACAGATCATGTTAGCTTGCAGATTGACAAATAATATTATTGTCGAAAAAAAAACAGATCCTCATTACAAAATTAGAGAATTTTTTTAGGATTTTTGACAAAGAATAATAAATATTTCTCTCAATTGCAAAGTTTGATTATTTATTCGAAAAAAAATTGCGCTTATTCTTTTTTTGAACAAATTCCCACTCAAGCAAAGATGTTTTCCATTTCGGACACAACTACCATAAAAGCTGTGAGAAAAATGTGTGACATCACGAGTCGCGAATAAAAGTCTTTTGGACTTTTGGAACACACGCGAGAATCCGTTACGAAACATTTACGATTGTAATTTCGTGTCGAAAGATGTTATTAGCATTCTGGCGCGCTAGAAAAAAGGTGTCGGGACGATGGAAACTGCGGGTGTATGAACCACTTAGAATGTCATCCAATTGTTCCCGGACGAAATTTATCTTGGTTGCTTCCAAGAAAGCTGAAAAGCTAAAAGATGAGTCGACCCACTGAACTTTACGATTTCTAACTGAGAAATGCTCCACGCTTTAAAATGATGACGAATTTATGAAGGACGGGCGGATAATACCGCCAGTCAATACTGCTCTTTTCGTGAAATTCACAGGCATACAAAAAAAGTACTCACAATTTCAATTAATAAACAGTGGAATGACACGATGCACTTTTTAACCCCCCGTTTCATTTGCTAAATGAATCAGTGGGATGTTAACTCGGATGACCGAAACAATAATTTACTAATGAGAAAATTAAAACTTTAAACACCAAAAGACAAGCGACACTTTTTTTGAATTGATAAATTGCATTTGTAATCTATTTTATTGGATTTCGCGTCGGATGACCATAACAAGGATTTACTACTGAGAAATTAAAACGTTGAACCAGTCCAAAGACAAACGGCAATTTTTACAGTATTATTAAACCGCAATTATAATCTATTTTGCCGCGCGTTTTCTTGATTGATAATATCCCCTATAAATTTGACGCACACATCCAACTGATTTACTAACGAAATTGCACTTCCTGACGGGGAAACTCACATGCACAGAAAAATAAACATCACGGCACAATGATTTACAAGCTGCCGGCGCGCATTTTTGTCCAACTCATTTTCAACCAGATCGCGAAATTGTTCTCGCGTTTACATTATGCGAAACGTTTTGCATTAATGCATGAACGTTCGTTGAAAAATATTATCCAAATCTAATTAACAGTAAATATCAAAACAGCATGAAATTTAATTAACATTATTTGCATCAAAACGTTTAACTTTTCCAGTTACACAATAAACAAACGAGATTGTGACAATATCAAAATGAAAATGACACTTAAATTAATATTATTTCTATTAAAATTTACAATTCAAAATTTTATGCAAATTTACACTCAGCGTTAGAGATTTGGATATAACTGATGCAGTAAGGTGGCATTAAATTTTTCGATCCGAATGAACTTCATGGACTATTAATAGTTACTTACAAGGAGAAATATATGTCGTCGATTCTCATTTGGTTCAACAACTCAAGTGTTAAAGATCGAAAGCTTGCTTTATATCTGCATTACCATAATTCTCGTTGCTCGCAACTTTTCTTCATAAACTGTTGGAAGTTTTTGCAAAATTTCATGTTTCTTGAGACAAAACTTTTGGGAAACATCAAAGTTTAGAGCATTGTCCCTTGAGCGGGGATTTCCAAACTTTCACTCCCAAGTATCTATTAAATTTAATATTTAAAAGGAATATTTCGAAACCAGAAGTACACAAAAGCGAAGGATCTCAATTGAAAAATCGAATGCCGAGTGATAAAAAAGTTTTGAATCACATTTTCATTCGCCAGCTTAACAAGCCATGTAGCCATACATTTTATTTTTATCTTCCAAAAATCCGCTACTGAAAAGTAAAATACACTTTTAGCATTTGAGCACAACATATCGCATGTTTACAACGGTACAAAACTCCTTTCTGCCAAACCTGCATCCTAAATACAAAAAAAAAGAACATAATCTTTTAAAACTATACTCTTGTCTTATTAAACAACACTTTATTTTGTGTAGCATCAAAAGCACAATTTTAATACGCCCAGTGTCCTCGGCTTTTCACCTGAGCATAACTGGAAACATAAATTTGCAGCATATTTTGTGTTTCATGTCACAGGCCATAAAGAAGATTCATAAAATCGAGAAGCATCGACGCAGCTCAAATTCTCAAGCAGATAAAACTCGAGCATTAAGGCCGCCGTATTTGTAATCCGTGTCATAAAAGAGAGCCCATGAAAGCTCAATCAATGATTCCAACTGTAACCTTTAATAATCCAACGTCTGAATTCTCTTTGAACCTTTCTCAAGAAAAAGTCAGTCGCTCCGCAAAGGGAATAATTCTCGAGGTGAGGGAATTAATGAAAAATAAACAAGACGGATAGGCAAAACAAGTCGATTCGTCGGGAGGATCTCAAAATTCACAGCCTGCGGTTATGTCGATTCGACCCTTGAGTGTCGATTTTTGTTCGCCCAAAACTCTGGATATGCGCGGGCATGCTAAACATCAATTTTTCCGAACTCACGGGCGGTTGCGCAAAAGCGCTCCTTGCTTTGCGCCTTGATCATAATATAAAATAGCGCACACCGTGGCACGAAATCACTCGAGTCACTTGGCTTGCGGCCCTTGTCATTGTGTGCACGCGAATCTTAATTGCCACAGTGGCTTTTTTACCGCTCAAGAGGATCGACCTAATTGTCTACGTAATAATGATCTTAGTCATCTTATAATTTCGCGTGCAGTGCCTCGACCGACCAATCGATAGTTTAATGGTAAACACATGATGCATTTAACCCTCGCGATTGACATGTCAGGAAGCTTGTCAGCCCTTTGAAGCGACCTGTAGCAGAATTCAGGGTTGGACAATTCGAAAAAGATCCGAATCGTTGAGGAAAATGATGCCTTTGTCGGTTGAAGATATTTCAACTAATTTACTCTTACGGACGAAATTAGCTTTCAAATTGAGATGTTTAAAGAGACAACTGAGGGGAAAACGTTTAGGAATTAACTTTAGCAATAAAATTTGGAAATTTAATTAAAAAACACGTTTGTTGCACTTAATTATTTTTTGAATTTTAATTCTGGATAAAACAATGGACTAGCCAGAATCATGTTACCGTTCATTTGGGATGCAAAACTGAACTGAATCCTTTATCATCTAAATTTAAATACAATTCTGTGTAGGGGAGAAACTGGATGCCTCGAAATTTTTAATTGTCTTTTAAGAATGAGATGAACTTTTTAATTTTTAATATAACAATATATTAGTTTTTAAGCTTTTCATATAAAATGTTTGAATAGGTAAAATTTATACTTGCTAGTTATTAATTTTCTGATAAACAAAAGTATTCAAAAGATTCATAGTAATTTATAATAAAAAATAATGAAAAATAATAGCAATAAAAAAATGAGATCAATGTTAGCCTTTATGGGTTTCCCTGGTGAAATTTGAAAGTGAGCTATTTAAATGATTACATGGAATTTACAACACAAATTAACAAATTGCAATTTATTTAATCAAAGTTGTCGAAACCTTCTACAGGTAAATTACTCTGTAAGCGAATGAATCAAACTACGAAACATTATTTGAATAAAAAAACAAATACAGTAAATGTTTATAAATAACCAATGAACACTCCAGGAAAATACATTTTCAGTATTATATTTTATCAAAATAAAAATTAAATAAAACGACAGCAGTAATTTGATTTACTGCAATAATTTACACTTGCTCAGTTTTACTGTATATTCATAAATTATCAAATATAATTCAATATTATAAATTGGACAGGAATGAATTAATGAATAAATCATTTTTCAGCAGTTTTTACCTTTTACTTTAAAATTGAACATTTTCAAACCAACCAAACCAGAGTTTATTTTTCGAAAGAGTTGGATTTTATACTATATACTTACTCACTGACACAATCACATTCAAAAATCATGCAAATTCTTCAAAAAAAATCCCTCGCAGATTTTTGTTTGAATTATAATAATTCCAAAGTAATGGTATCAGAGGAAAGGATCCTCAAATGGAGTTGTAAAAAGCAAACTTCTTCTCCGGGTACTTCTTCCTTTGCAAATATTATTCTCTCTGTCTAGAATTTCAAATTAAATATTATGGATTTATTTTTCTGTCTTATTTGAGGTATTTCATTAATGCGAGCATGTTTTTGAAATCAAATCTTTTGAAAGTACTGAAAAAATGATCATTGTTTGTTCGAATATTCAAGTATTTTGTAAACAATTTATTAAATTATTGTTTTGTTAACAAAAAAAATGTTTAATCAGTAACAGTTAAACAAAAGAAAAGTCCTATGAGCTGAGAATTCATAGATAAAAAGTTAACAAACTGTTGTTAAATATAAACTTTGTAATTTTCATTGTAAAAAGCGGTGAGCAAAAGATGACCTGAGTCTTGCCTTAATGCTCGCACAATGAGATTGTCATCGTGTCATAAAATATATCCCAGCAGTTTTTATTTCAAAGACTGTTCATTGTCGAGTAAAGTCACTTGTTAGTTATAAGTAGACTTTTTTTAAACTCTACTTAAATAACAATTAGTCAGGTGATGAAACTGCTCTGATAAGAAGCAATCAAAAACTGTTCATGAAATTTCCCATTGCAATTATATTACTTTAGTCAAAATCATAACAAGTTAAGTTAATAATAATCAATAAATCTGAATTGAATTAAATTAATGAAACTTGTTTTGCAGTTATTCATGATCGATAATTGCGCGGATGACTGGCGGATCGCGATGACGTGGCAAAGGATATTTCAGATCTCAGTCGAAATTTTAATCTGCGCAATTCATCCGATCCCGGGAGAATATTATTTCTTATGGACGACCAAGTTGGCCAACAAGGGCGGCATCATGGGCTCCAAATGGGTGCCCTACGATGTTACCCTTTCCCTGCCGATGTTTCTGAGGCTCTACCTCATATGCCGCGTGATGCTTCTACACTCGAAACTGTTCACCGACGCCTCATCCAGGAGTATAGGAGCCCTCAATCGCATCAATTTCAACACTAGGTTCGTGCTCAAAACCCTGATGACTATCTGTCCAGGAACCGTTCTTCTGGTGTTCATGGTCTCGCTTTGGATTATCGCTTCGTGGACGTTAAGACAATGCGAAAGGTATGTAAATCAATTAAATCCAGTTTAAAAAACATTTATTAAACTAACTATAATCGTATTTGTGTTACCGTGATTGTCAATTTTTTTTAGTAAAATTAAATCAATTTTTTTTCATTTTATAATAATGAAATAAAAAGCTATTAAATTTGTTTTTTTTGCCTAAAGAAAGTTGAATTTTTTATCATAGATTGTGTGGCGTGTGGAAACTCAAATAAAAACATGTTGAAAATCAATGAAATCTCGTTGAAAAATATAATGCAAGTTCGATTAAATAATACCTTGATAGCTCGCATTAAGTCTTGCTTCGAGTATAAAACATTTTCCTGACAATAAATTGTGCACTCGGGTAGATAACGTGGCGACTAATTTTACAGATGTTGGAAAAATGTATTCGAATATTGTGTGCATCATGAAAAAATTGGACAAAAAATTCAAAGAAAAGTTTTATAACCAAGTAGTATAAACAACTTCGAGGTCTGCAATAATATTTGTCATAAGTTTTTGAAATGTTTTTTTTATAAAAGTTTCAAGTTTGAGCGTGTTCGAGTCCTGCGATCTTTGTCCTTTTATAACAGTTAAATAAATATCATTCAATAATAATAATAAATTTTCGAATAATTCATTTTGGTTTTCTTAATACAATATAAATCAATATTTTGGTAAAATATAATGAAATAGATTATAAATAATCTTAGAAAATGATTAAAATACATTTATAAAACAAGAGTTTTATTTTTTTAATAATTATGATTTTTCAATGATTTTCTTTATGAAATATTTTATTGGGCAATAATTCAATGTTCAATTTATTAAATTAATTAACTTTAAGTGCACTAACTTCAAATATTCGTTTAATCAATTTATTATTAATTATTTCTAGATGAATTTTTGTACGATACCTTATTTCATAATGAACATACATCGAATTTTTATTTGAAATTTACATATAAATTATTAAAAATAGTTTTTGTTAATAAATGAAATAACACGTTGCAAAAATCAATAAAACTTGTATGAGAACATCAAGATTGTTATTATTCAGTAAATGTGTTCAAATGCACTTCAACAAATGATGTCTTACAAAAAAACGATGTCGTAATCACTTTTTGAACATATAAAAAAATGGTTTTTTGAAACGTAATTTTTTGTGAATCATCGTTTATTTCTCATAGCTGTTCTTAATAATAGCTATTCAAAAAGAATATAAATGTAATAAAATATAAAACAGTTTAACAACTCTTTAAAACAAACAATAACCAAAAAAATTAGACGATTGTGTTTTAATCAAGTCAGTTTGAAAGTTTTAAATTACATTTGTTAGAAACAGTTAGTTACTCATTCATCCGAAGTATGAGCATTCAGTTAGAAAATGTTCTTCGCCAGTCGAACACTTGGCAAAATAATTAGGAAAGTTGTTTAAATGGTAGCTCGACTCGAAATATTTTCCTTGAGCTTTGTTTGAAAACTAAAGCCGGTCGAATTTCGTCTTCAAATCATGGATGTTCGGTTCAAGAATTTGTTAATCGAACAATTCAATTGAGTTATGTAAAACGATCAGACAAATTGTCTGCATAAGTGCATGCCAGTATATTCGTTGCTTGACCCTAAGAAATTTGCATTAATACCATAACAAACTCATGCAACATCGGTGTGCACCAACAAAATACATACACAACAAGTTCACACAAACTTCGCTCAAACTTTGTGTGTTAAGTTTGCGAAAATCTATGAACACTCGTATTTCAAATTATCTAATTAATGTCTCTCGCTAAGTTGTCTATCATCAATCTGTTACCAATGTTATTTTAATTTTCACTAATTTGATGACAATCGGACAAATTCCTTCCTTTATAATTAGCGTTAAAATTTATGAATTCAATTTTTTTACAATGAAAACCAATGTTTCTCTTTAATTAAGAAACAAAATTCATTAAAAAATTATGAGCAGCAGAAATATTTTGTAATTCAAAATAATGTACAAGTCATTAGTACAAGATGTGAGGGTGACTAAAATATAAATAATGCATGGTCGCACGAAAAAATGTCTGACCATTAAAACATCTCCTCTACTTGGTGGCAAAAGCTTCAAATTTAAAATGGGTTATAACATTCTGGATTATTTTGTTCAATAGAACAGACAAAAAATCAACACCGGCTTAACGCGTGGAAATTTTATAAACTGCATCGTTTTATCATGCCAAAAAAATGTCTTTTTTTGTGTGTTTGATGTTTTTGCGCCGGATATATCATAAGTGAATTATGTCCGATCGATTGACCGAACTACTGCTTGACAGATTGCCCATTTTAGCGATATGAACAGAAAACTTTTAACTAAATGACCCGTGTATTATATATAAAAAAATGTTTAAAAAAAAACTTGCAACCAAACAAATATTTTTGTCTGATCCATCAAAAGTATTGAGAAACAATTTTTATCGTGTTAGAAAGTTAGGTTTTTGTGTTTGAATCAGTAACTGTAAAATAATACTCGCTTTTGAAAGTAATTCATTTTTTGTCAACCATGATAGATCGCTTGAATTTGAGATTAATTGAAACAAAAATCCATCTCACATTCGGATTTATTTCTTGAACTTGTTAATTAAAGTTAACACAGTTGTATTGAAAGTACAATTTCTTACAAATTCTGTTCGAACCATGACACAGTTTGGGGAAAAGCTTCACAACAGGAAGGTCAAAGCAAAACTTTGATTTAACTAAAGATATAAGTTACAATTGAAAACATGACAATTAACAAACAATGTCTTGATGTAAAACTTGATTACTGTATTCCAAATTTTGTAACAAATAATACTTGTGTTGAAAAACGTAAGATTTTCAATATTCATGTAATATTTCGTTGCATTTTCAATATAAATTTTTCTGCAAATGCCAGTATTTCATTTCTCATTTCCCATTTGATATATTGCCGTCTCAAAATATTGTCGTGCGCGACAAAATTTATGATTTAATCTACTGTTAGATGTTAATTTAAGTTCACCATGAATATTCAGTCGCGGATTTGCATATACAATTACTATAATACAATTTAGGACATTTGTTTTCGATATCAGCAAATGCCGCGTCTAGGCAACAAACTAGTCCATTGGCATTTAATTAAAAAGCCGGACATAATTGATTTACTGAATTCAACAAGTAGGCGCGCTCGCGTACAACTGCACACGTGCAACTTTTTTTTTGCGCAACCAAACATTCTGTACAATCAATCCATTACGCCAAATTAGCGTCTGCGAGTTCAATAAAATTACCATCCTACGGTAATGGAACCTCTCAGGGCGTCGCATATATTTTTAACGCTGAGCATCCACTCGAAAATTCAAACTCGACGAACTTTTTAAACGTAATTTCAAGAACACTTGCACATCTGTCATGTTCTTATTTGTAGTTCATATGAGTTATTTGGGTTATACTAAAAATCATACATCTTGATCATTCATATCACAGATAATTACGTTTCGTGAAATATTATTTCTCCTTTTTTTAGATATTTTTTTAGATGATAGTTTTTTTTAGATTCCAATTAGTGAAAGAAAAAACATTTGAAGATTAAATGAACAACTTTGGCAGACAGATAAAACAAAAATATCAAATGAAACAAAAAAAAGAATCGAACAAAAAATGTTGTATGTACATCACATGTGTTATTTTTTTCCTGGTGAAGTTCCAGGATTGAAAATGAAAGATCGATAAAAGATTGTTCGAATGACAAAGTATGTATTATAACTTGAGTGCAATAACTTTTTCATTCGAATAGGTGATGAAAGTTCAAACGAGCATAACCATAACTGGCTTTAAAAGTAATTTAATTTACATTAACATCTATTGCGTTTTTTTTCTGTCTTTGCAAGGTTTCACGACGAAGAACACGCGAACCTCTTGAACGCTATGTGGCTTATTGCCATCACATTTTTAAGTGTGGGATTCGGAGATATAGTGCCCAACACCTATTGCGGCCGAGGTATAGCCGTTTCCACTGGAATTATGGTAAATATTTCTTTCTCTTTTATCATAACCAATAAAATTCACCGAAAATCCGCTTTTATTTATCACAGTCAAAAGCACATTGCAATTAAGATAAATATGTGAATACCAATTTACCATTTATCAATAAAAATTTTTCGTTCACACGTATATTCATTTTCATGGTAAATAAAACTTGTACCTGCAGATATTAAAACGTCTGCCGTGGGTTTATCTGTTTGTTATTTACGCCCGCGAGATGACGATATCAAAAATGTTTCAGTGCACTTTGTCAGGCATCACAATTTTATATTCTAATTTCTGTTTCATTGCCGAGTTTAAGTTTATTTTTATCGCTCGTAAAAGATCGCTCCGCTGATGCGTCTCATAAAACCCGGGCTTACACCTTTATAATCTACAGGGAGGTGAGAAGCAAATAATATTGGCGAATTCGCGATGAATATATTTCGAATTTTATCAAAAAAAAATTACACTGTTACTTATATGAAGTGTTTATTGGAATCACACTTAATCCAGTGATGCATTGTTCACAGTCGATACGTTGTGTAAACTTGTAAGCCTTCGATCTGTCGAACTTTCGACACAAGCCACATTTACTTATACGTCTGATTAGAATCTATGAAACTTCGCAGCGTAAGTTTGAAGATCGAAAGCTCGAACGGTGGCGTTCACGTAAAATGCCAGAGTAAATGGACAGTCATGAAACCGGGTTAATCACATGATTTTTCGTGTATTAAAATCAGGCGGAATTCAAATAACGAGGATTCATTTTGTGCATTAAATTAGTCCAGTCGGATAAACTTGCGGATGTTCGAAAACCGCTTAAATACTTTTGACAAAAGGATTATTATACCTTTTTTAAAAACAAACGTGATGAAATTTCCATTTTGAGATCCCAACAAGTTTTTTTTTTTTTTTAATCTCAAAGAGTGTAGGCTCAACATTGGTTATATTTTTTCATCGACCGGAGGATAATAGGAAAAAGTAATAAAACGTGCTCTTTGACTGTGAAGAAAATGGACTTTTATCCGACGTGCCACTTGTTTGATATAATTTTAAGAGGATCGAACTGAACTTTATTTTTTACTCATCAGGGAGCGGGATGTACAGCGTTGCTCGTTGCTGTTGTTTCAAGGAAGTTAGAGCTCTCGAGGGCCGAAAAACACGTCCATAATTTTATGATGGACACGCAATTAACAAAAAGGGTAAACAAACGTTTTTGTATTCAATTCAACCTCACCTTAAGTCTGCCTTGATTTTCTTTCCTCGACTTTGTTTTGACGCAATGAACGAAAATTATAATTTCATCTTTCGCTTTGAAACAATTTTTCGCTTATTGAAAAATTAATTGATCAGTCAATAATTGCCTTCTACTTTTGCTTATTTTCAGCTGAAAAACGCTGCGGCGAACGTGTTGCGAGAAACGTGGCTTATCTACAAACACACGCGTTTGGTGAAGAGGGTGAATCCAGGTCGAGTTCGGACACATCAGCGAAAATTTCTCATGGCTATTTACTCGTAAGATCAAAATCTATTTTTTTCTCATTCAAATAAAAATTAATTTTTTATCTCTTTTCATATACGTATACAACATAAATTTCTATATCCATACCTGCACCATATATATTTCCATATATTAAATACATATGCATCTATGTAATGTTGCACATATAACAAATATTTGTTTCACTATTTTTGCAGACTTAGAAAAGTGAAAATGGATCAACGAAAATTAATGGACAATGCCAATACGATAACGGACATGGCTAAAGTGAGTAAAATTTTTAACTGCTCTTAATTCATTGAATAAAAATCGACGCAATCAAGCGAATGATGGATGCACTCGATCGTTAGTCACAAATGCTCTAAGACGGAATTCCTCTGATGCCAAATTATATTAGTCAAACTGTATTCAAAGCAGGCAATTATTCTGCTCTCGATCGATCCAAAGTTGATGTGACAATCTAGTAGGGACATGGGATACACAAATCAACCGAGATCGATTTTAATTTTGTTGCAACTGGTATAGTACCCCTGTGAAAAAAGGAAGAAATTCTTTTGATTGGGGCGTACATGTTTTTACAATTTTCACGTCTTACAAAATTTTGAGTTTCATGATGTGATCGCGGGCATCATCCATTATTCATGCGTCATATAAAGTTAAGAGCGTAATTCGATTTCAAGAGCTTCTCGTTTCTCTAAATGCCGTTCAGTTGGATCAGATCAACGCCATGATTTTGCTGCGTCGTTGACTGCTCGTGGAGTTTGTCCACTCTTCGACGCGAATCAGTAAATAATCGCAATCAGTTGAGCTGCAGATTTTTTTTTTTTTTTTAATTATTTTAAATCGCTAAACAAAATTTTTTATATATTTTTTTTTTAATCGTATCAGGTGGTTTTGAGATAGGTTTTCTAGTTCTTAGAGAGAAAAAAAATATAGTCGGGTTATAAACTCCATGGAAACGCTGCTGAGAACTTGACAATTACGATAAAAAGCATCGCAGAGCAGTCTCCTTCATACAGAATGTCTAGTAAAACTTAATGGTTCGACTTTGCTCCATGGCTAAATGCACTTTCGTACAGCATCGCAGGAACTATTAGGAACTCTAACGTCACCGAGATGAACTTGGAATTCGCTTCAATTGATGACGCAGAGATGAAAAATAGTTTGGCTAAACAATTGTAAGACTGCGAATCGCGTTGAGGCTTGGGTGTATACTCCAAGTGGTACTTATGCCTCAACGATGCAGATTGCTGTTTGAGTGTCATTCAATTTATTCAGTTCTCCCCCTCGGTCAAAAGAAGGCTGCTTCGAGTATTTCGTCTCTTTTTCATAAAAAGGCGATCACGCCCAGAGGCAACAAACATTTGTTCGTGAAATAATTCAAACAATATAAAATTCGACATTTATTTTTAATTTGGTCGTTGAATCGCACTGAAATGTCGGACATATTTTTCATATCTCAAGGCTCCGTTGAAATGGATGAGCTATACTTTCAAGACGAGAATCTGGGTACGATAGCTGATTGGAATGTGTCGATAACGTTTCATGATAAGAACAGAAAAAAAAAAGATTCAATGTTCACAAATGTTGAAACATATTTGAAATTTTTGCCCAGGTTCCAAGCTATCCAATATTTGCAAATCATGTTTTTCAACGACAAGAAAAAAATTCCTCTCAAAAACACCATTTCTTTTTCATTCCAACTTTCAACATTATTTTGCAACACAAATTTTCTTCTTTTTTTTTGTTTCTGCAAACAGTAAATCATCGTTTCGCATCTTTGCAGATTTTATGATAATGATCATTTTCCTTCTTTCTTTGTTTTCTTTCCTACATTACTTTTTCTCAGACATGAAATTCGAACGCATCAAATTGTTGTCCGAAACTTATTGGTCGGAGGTTGTCGACCTAAACGTCAAGTATTTTTGGCCAATTTTATATCAGTTCAGAAATATATATATCGAAAACCGTAAAATGAAAAGAAAGAAAAAAGAGGCAAGATAATTTGTCAAAAAGATGGATAGATTGTCATCAGCGCGGCGCCCTTCTCTGATCCCGTCTGGACTGCAGACTGATGGCTGGGGAGATTCTCGCTTAAAGACCCAGACATTTCTCAGAATTGAATCCGTACTTTTACTAGTTGTTATTAGAAAAATATCCATGTTGAAAATCCAGAGCTCCTACAGAGAATCGTCGTCATTATTCGTTGCTGATTTATATACAAGAGAAATCCTTTCCCCTTTATCACCTAATGCAACGAATATTCATGTCGTTGAAATGATGCATCTCTCAATGGTCCATTCCATTTGAAAAAAAAAAAAAATAATAATAAAACACGTCGATCTGAATAATCCATTATTATATAAGAAAGACCGTCATTTCTTATAAGTATACTTTCATCTTGTAATCAACATTATTCGAAGAAGATTTAGAGTGCTCAATGTACAATGGAACTCATGACCGGAAGACAAGCAGGGAATTAGAAGAACAATGATTAATCTTCTGTATAAAGCAAATGAAATTTTTATCCTAGAGAAAGTATAGGGATCTATATGAATCGATCAAAAAATTGATTTGTTTTACAATTTGAGATGTAATCGTCTTCTGAAGATTGATACATTCTTAGTCACAAAAACTGAACTAAAATAATAATACTTAGTAATTAGCATCCAAAATAATCATTTTGAATGAACAATGGCCATTTTTCATCCACATTTGAAACGTCACTTTTTGGATTATTTTGTGACCACAATTGTGACACCTATTATGAAACATTGAAAACAATAATATGAATCTAAATAGGGACACTTGTTTAAAAATGCAGACAAGGTGACTGATAAATCTACATTGAGATGCATCAACTGAGTCTGAAGAGTTGTGTTTAAAACAAAAGCGATGCAAATGTCTGATATGCATTCTAATTTGTATTCCAGACCCAGAACACGGTGTACGAGATCGTATCCGACATGAGTACCCGACAGGACGCGCTGGACGAGCGGCTTGTGAGTCTGGAGGACAAGCTGAGCGCGTTGCAGGAACAGCTTGAGCTCCTGCCGGAGGCGCTGACACGTTGCATAGCGCAGCACAGCGAGCGGATGGAGCAGCGACGCAACTTCCTGCACCCGGACACGGCGGTGGCGATGACAAGTGCGCCGTACACCGGCGTGACCAACGTGGGCATGTCTGTGTGCAGCATCGCCTCCTCGTCTTACTCGCAGCAGCACCCGCTCGCGGGTCTGTCCAACTCGCCGATTCTACTGCCTCATTCGCGTAGCGTGCCCAGCGCGCCTAGCACAATTCCCCTGCACCCTTGGCCGGTGAGCCCGGTGCTGCCTCCGGTCTCCAGTAGGACGCCGCACCTTGTCCCGGAAACCGGATCCACCTCGTCGACGTCCCGACAGCACAGCTCAGTCCACTCGACGATCCTCCCACCGCCACCGACCACCTCGCAATCAGCCGCCGGCAGGCTCTCATCCCAGGCGATGGGCACTCTCGGTAGTTCCCAAGGTTCCGACACTTCGGCGCGCAGCTGAGCCGCGTCTTTGCAGCCGCAGCACTCTTACTAATCTCGTGGAATGTCGCACTAGTTCAATTCGCCCGAAAGGACCGACCACTTTTCTCACTCTACTGATCGTCTGTCTTTTCAATCGAGCCGCGAACAGTCCAAAGTATGCTACCAAGATATTGTTCGATAAGCTTTCAATGATGCTTTGATCTTTTTTATCCTCCCTTTAACTTGTCTGGAGATTTGATTCAATCGTCACGGTTAAACCAAATTGAGACTTGAAATGAACCCTAGACGGTCATATTTTAACAGTGATTGAAGTCGACTGGTTGATATAAATAATGTTGCATATCTAAATTGTTCTTTGTAATTTTTCATATAGGGAAATTGATTTCCGTTGTTAAATAAAGTTTAGCAGTTGATTTGACAGGGATTTTCTTATTTGAATTCATAATTTTTACGGAATGCGTAATGATGAACAAAAAACTTGCGGAGTTTTAAAAGAGGGTCTTTCTAACTTCCGCGTCACTCTAACTTAGTCTCTTGAAATGATAGTTTGAAATTGGTCCATTTGGGTCTAAACTAAATTATCATCGTGATATACTAAGATGGGATCTTAACGTCTATAATCCCTGAAATTCATAATTTAAAGTACAATGGAGTCTTTAGTGACCTCCGTGTGACCGTTTAGGGTTGAAATTTGCTTTCGTTGGAGAATTTCTTTCTTAAACCATAGATTGTTTTAAATTATTCGAGATTTTTTTCTTTCTGCTTCAAGAAGAAACTTCTCGGGTCGATAATTCTGATTAAAAACCAAAAACTTTTTGAATCAAGAATTTAATTCTTGGATCGATTGGTTCTTTTTTCAAAGTGGATCAAAGTTAGAAAAGTTCAATGCAGAGTTGAATGCAATAATCAATCGTACAGCCTCTCAAAAGAATATCAAAAATGTTGACTATGAATTTGTTGATTTTGGAGAGTTAATTAAACGGTTCTTAAAGCTCGTGCATTAAAGGGGTCGTATGAAATTTGGGATTGTTGTTGTTTAGAATCGTTTGTCAAACGTTTGTTTGCAGTCGACAATTTTACAATCACTAAATATGCGCTGAGAAAATGCCTTAGAGGATTATTACCGCTATTGGAAAATCGTTCATTAATAACGTTTCTCAACGTTCGTATGTGGCAATTGTTGACCTATGATTAGTCGAGATCATGAATAATTATTGCCTTTGATGGTGAACCCGAGAATGCAAAATTTAACATCATGAAATAATTTTGAATGAACATTTTCTCTGACCTACATCTGTATATCTAAAATGAGAAAAAACACCACTTTACAAAACTCACGTGACAATAATGCAAAAGTTGATTTGGAATATTTTTATTGAAAAGATGATACGTTGTATCTTAGCTTTAGACAAAACACTATCTAGAGTTAACAGAAACAGAAATACTATCTAGATTAATTTTTTTATAATTGATATATGTAATTAATCAGTAGGATAAAAGTTTATTTAGATATACCACCGAACTTGTCGCAAACAAGTTCAATATAGCCGAGAGATGACATCGCATTTTGTCTGATGAATAAACTTATTGGACTCTCTGAATGTAGACAAGTTTTAAACAAATTGCATGAAACTTATTTTAAAAAGTTATAGACAAACGAAGAAAAAAAACATAAATAAACGGACGGACGTATTTTGCTAATGGATCGCCCATGTTGACCTACAAACCAGCAGCACGCATCTCCTCTAATAAGATTAGACTCTTTACATCCTATACAAAGGACATTAATCGCTCAGCTGTAAACTCTCGTTGCAGCTGTCATATTTTGAAAATAAACGACGTATCAGTAACTCCGCGAATGCAAACAATCTGTTTGTCTGGCCCGTCTATAAAGTGCACTTCACGGTGCATAAAACCGACTCATATCACAAAGATGAATACAGTCATATTGTTTCAGTATCGCGGCCATAAATTCCATCTGCTGTTTAGAATTTTGCGAGAGGGATGGAAGCAAACTTCAAATCAGTCTCTCCCTAGGCATTAAAATTTGTCACGGATCATCGTCGTCGCTATTGCGGGGGTCGCATCGACAGCATAAATCAGAGCGCCGAAAATTTTGATTCCAGTGTGTTTCTGTGTGTGTCGTTATTTTTCATCGCAAGTCCAAAGAACAGGATTAGGAATATTATCCCTGTCAGTACTCGCGGGCTTGTTCGATGTTAATCCCGGGTTCCGATTTATGGTTCGAGATCTCTCCTATTTCTATGATTAGAATCGAAGGGAATTGTTCGCGTAAAATGGAATGATTGTTTTAACTCTGCGCCAAATGGTCGATGTGAATTCGAGGCTTGAGGCAATATCATTGGTAGCATATATAACGAGCTCCGATCGGGCTCTAAGTCAAAAGTCAAAGAGAAAAGGGTCGGGCGATCTTTCGTAAGCCATTTTCACGCCAACCGGGGATGTTTCGGAACAAAAATTCGTCCTCGGTTGGCGATCGTTCTTTTTATCTTCAATTATCAATTCCATGTCCCCATCAATGATCTTTCACGATCAAAATCACGTCTCACTGCTTGCTTTCTAGATCTCAATTTCACCTGCGAATATGCTCTTTCATTTTTACGTCGGAAGTCTCATGTCGAAAGCCGTCTTGAAAGTACCATCGTCAAAAGATTGGGAAAAGAATTGAATCAACAAACTTTGCTCCATCAAAATCTGTCTTCGAGATAATCAATTCGAGTCCATTGTCTGGATGATTCAGACTTTTCCCAACAGATGGCTTGAGTCATGCAAAATTCAGACGTCAAATTGCATAATCGATTTTTTGCCTTTCAATCTCTGTCATGGCAAAAGCACAGCAGTCACCGAATGATAAGCAAACGGTGGAATCATAATTCAAACACCAAACCGAGGAAGCTTTTGTTCGCCGAATCACACCGCTTAGATAAACCGAAACCCTCATTGCGTGATAATTGTAGCCAATTTCCTACTACCCTCTGAGTTGTGAGCACAAAAAACGCCGAACTCGTTGAGACATTAACAAGCGACGAAATTCGAGTCGCTCGACCGATTAATTAAGTGGAGACGATCCTTTTCCTTTTTTTTTTGTTTATACACGACCGAGTGGTACAGAGTCGTCGAATTATCAATTGGATCTAGAAGTCCTCGATGTACTTAGCAAGCATACCAAAACTTAAAAGCGTGAAAGAAATCTCGGACAAACGAATCCCTATCCAGATAAACGTGACTTCAAACAAGATTTTTTTGAAACGAATTTAAAATACACTTGTAAAATAATATGCTCGTCGCATATATATGTTAATTTTCACCAAAGTTGACAAAATTTAATTCCCTGAACTAAATTCTCAAAAAGGTTTTAAAAGTTTATATAAATAAAGTTTATTTCAACAATTTGTTTCGTGTTTTTTTTTTTTTATGCTGAGTTAAAGTTTGTCATATTTAGCAGTCATCCTTCCAACTTTCTAAGTCAAGTGGAATACCTTGTTGATTTTACAACTGGTCTCCATTCGAATCACGTTTCAAACAATTTATTTATAGAATTAAACGTGGCTTTTTCAAAGGTAAATCGAAAAAGCGCCGTTTCTTTTGAAGCCCTTAGGGATTTGTTTGCTCCGCTGAAGAAAAAAAAGGAGCTCGTTAATGAACGAGCTAATCGACGATTAACAGGTACACATCGGGTCCAATTACTCGCCCCTTCAATCGATCAATCGAGATGAAAGAACGAAACAAGAAAAACAAGTATACGCGATTGTATTCCACTCGCTGCGAGCTGCTCTTCGCCCAATTTGCGTGCCTGAATCATACATTTTCATAAAAACTAATCAATACTCGACTCTTGTGTCTTGTTTCTGTACTCGACGCGCGGGTAAAAAAAAGCCCTAAATGTACGACGACTATCCGCGGTCGGGACCGACGTGTCTACTTGCGCTCGGACACGTCTTTTGTATCGTTTGTTTATTCGAATTGCGAAGATCCTGGTTGACAGGTCGGTCCCGACAAAACTGTAGGCACGACAGGTGCGCACGTAATACGCCTTGATTATATCGAAACTGCGACAAAATTTGAAACCACAAAATAAAAAAATAAAAAAACAATGTAATGTATGATATAACGGTTACAAATATTTATGCGTAGAATTTTGAAGAAATACTCAGAATCGGCTTTTCTTTTTTTTTTTTCTACCGACGCTTCGAACGACCTAGTCAGTCAGCTCTCACGCGCACAAATCGCTCTTTTCTGTTGAAAACAAATTCGAGCATTGTATAACTATAAACGAAATCGTGGAAGGAAAAATTGTGTTTTGTTTCGCGCATGTTTGACCAACCGAGAGCCTTGGCTGTTTGGTTCTTCGTTATCGCTTTTGAGTGAAAAAATAAATAAAAAGATGCGTTTGTATGATGAAAGAATCCGGCCAATAAAAAAATGCCGACTTTGTAACCTGTTCGGTTAGAATAATTGAAAGGTGTAATCGAAGCATGAGTTCTATGTTTAGAAGCGATCGAAGTCGTTTTTGTGTGTGATTCTTATTTTGCACGGGGTAGAAAAAAGCGTTTGTACAGAGAGAATAAAAAAAAACCAAGAGGATGAAAAAAAAGAGTTGCGCGACGTCCTATACGTGTATTATTGCTTAGCGTGTATATATTTATTATGTAACACAACGTGCCGGTGTAGAGGATATGTTTTTACTGAGGACACCCTATACTCGTAAAACAATGTAACGTTGCTTTTTGAAAAGCAGTATTACATTATGGTTATAACAATTTTGACCAAAAAAAACCTCAGCTGTCCTCCATGTGATTTAATTATTTAACTTTAATCATTTTTAATTCGTTGTTTTTTCATCTAATCACTGTCAATTATTTGAGAGTGATTTATTCAAAAAGAGTTGATCAAAAATTATTCAACTTATCGACTATTTTTCGTAGGGCAGATTTAATTTGTTTTCTTTTTTTTTTTGCATTTCAAATTTCACGATTTATAAAATCAAAGTGAAATAACATAAAGAAGCCTTTTTTGAATCATTGTTCAAACCATAAATAAACGTTTCATTAAGTTACTTTTCAAAGAGGAACGTCACACTGTTTTACGAGGATAGTGTTTTAGCGTGTTTGTACATACTTGAAACGCTTTGCGACTAATTCATGCCCTATTTCTATTGAATAGTTTCATAGATGCCTAAATAACGAAAAGTTAAGATTATGATACTCAAGAACGGTGTCTAAACGTGAATGAAAACATTATTTAAAGAAACAGAAAAAGAATAACTCCAACCTCTGTCGAGTGATAGAATTCTTCACGGAGCAGTTCAAGTAAGCCTGAATAAACTCAATGCTACAAAGATATATTGAAGCGACAAACTTTTTTCATACTTCTCACGACGTGTAATTGTAATAATACGTTAATCACCGAGATTATAAACGATTTGAGATGAAAAGTAACGTGTCGTTGGAACAATTTAGGAGTTAATCATTAATTGTATATTGAAAACAAGAACCATTCACTAGAATGCGAGAGAAAGGTGAAGAGGCAATCGCGAATTAACGAACATTGTCGGGACCTGCTGTTAAATGTGTTAATGTTGAAGCACGGTTTCGCGACGAAAACGGCGAAACGGGACCAAAAAAAAACACATTCGTCTACTTACACTTTACAACAGTCTATTTCTCTCTTTCTCTCTTTCTCTTTCTCCTTCAATGATCTATCCTTCCTTCGTTTTTCCCAACTTCTCAATCTACTTCGAAGCTGTACACAAAACACAAGATAAAAAAAATGTAATACAACCTCGAGTCTTAACGCACTGGACACGGATACTCACACAGTACATACATATTTTTATATAGAGATCTCTCGAAAGTGCATTATAGTGCCAGAAAAAAAAAAGACCTCGGATGCCAACAAAACAAGGCCATTTTTCATCATGCTGAAACCACAACGAAGCAGGTATATTTTGTACCAATATCCCTGGTTGACAAAAATCTGACGCGAACTTTGCTATACATAATATTCATTGTTATCACAAAAGCAATTCTCAATGTTCCTTTATTTTCCTACGAAAATTGATGGTCGCGGAGAGTGACAAAATGATCGTTGCATTTTTCTAACGTTGGAACTTGAGTTTCGTCTCGCAAAATCATTCCGTGTCAATTTGAATTGACCAACATCGTTGTGAAAAACTTTGTTTTGTTAATGATAAAAATCGAATGTTTCACCACGAAGTTCTACGATCATCACACTGTGCGAATGAAGAAAATGACGATGATGAAACAAATAATAAAAGCATTTTATTCTCGAGCAACGCAAAGAAACATTGTCTTTTACGTATGATGAGCGAAAAGCTGTTTATTTGGCACTGGTGTATTAATCATATCTAGTCGTCGCTAAAACAGCGGTTCGAATGAATTAGTTGAAACAATTTGAAAAAAAAAAACACAGAACAACTAAAAACTGCGTTTCATTTGTTAATTGAACATACTGTTGCATGAACCGAGTGTGACACGTTGGTTATTTTTACAAGTATGAGAGGCGGTGATGAATCTTTGTAACATACGTACGGGCGTTTCACGATTTATACCAAAAAAATATGGAAGATACGTTAACGCGACATTTAAAAATAACCAGATACAAATTATTATGAATTTACCAAGACGATGTCAAGGTTGTAAAGATGAAACTCATCAGATTTATTTATGAATCATTGTTGTTATTATTCATATGATTACGATAACTTATGATGTAATTATAAATTGTACTATACACTATGCGTTAGAGATCGATACTAGGTATGACGAGTATTTGTAGTACTAAACAATTGAAAAAAAAAAACAACTTTTAAGTACTTTACTAAGGATTTTACTAATATTATACTATTATCCAGTAATGAACCGCCATATATTATATATTATATATTATATAGTTGTTACGTAAAAAAAATGACCAAGAAATAAATTATTGATTCGTATGAAAAGTGAAGATAATATTACAAACGAACAAATCACGATACAATGAAGAAAAATTATTATTAAAGAGAAAGAAACAAAAAAAAAAGAATAATTAAAATAAATAATTAGGCGAATAGCGAGTTGAGGACGCACTTTTACATGAGTTTTCCATTTATTGAAAGTATACACATAAGCGAAAGACAGCGCAGCGTCTCATGAAGTTGTAGGCGAGAAGCATGTTCAAACATACAACGGTTTTTACTCGACTAATTAATTATCACGATCCCAAGGACATTGAAAAGAGCAACCAGATATAGTTCAATAGACTTTAGCTCGCACAACCATTTCGAGCGCTCCCAAAGAGCGTCGACGATTGTTCGCACTGCAGCTGTGTGTAAGAAAATATATGAACACTACGATAAGGAATATTGATTGATACATGCCGAGGACATTGAGAGTCAAACAAGTGCCAGCACAAGAGAATGCGACGAATGTGCAGAAAGTGGTCATGCGCAAATTAAGTTTCACTCCTTTTCTTTGTTTATTATTATTTTTCTCGTCCGTCGTATAATAATCATCCTTGACGAATCTCACTTTAATTAACAACCAGAGGTCAGAGTGAAGGAACCGAAAAAAATTTTAAATACTTTATAAACATGTTACAGATCACAAGTTGAAAAACCATCCTCTGAAAACAAATTGTTTAAATTTATTGGAGAATAAAAATGTTTGTTACGTAAAACGGAATTTCTTATCCCTTGCTTCCTGTTTTGCTGGCACTCGTTCATCGAATCCTTGAACGACAGTCGAGCGAACCGGAAACTTGAAAATTTCCGTAACATATCGAGCTGGTTTGATGCAAAGTCGATCTTAAAATCATAGCTCCGTATCGAACTAAACGAGCTGTGAAAGGTGAGGGTGGAGCTGAGCTCGTAGAGGGATGCTGAATGCGTTTGATAAAAAAGTGACGGTTGAAGGACGCAGCAGAAATTGAAAAACCAGCTTTCGTCGATTAAGATTATCGTTAGCGCACAAACGGGGAATGCAACATTTGAAAAGAAGAAGATTCGAATAAAAAGTTGAAACAACACCTTGTGATGCGTACGGTACATAATAGCTATTTAACGCGTTTGAAGTCCATCTTGTTTGAACTTTCTATTTCCTCTTTCATTTCTTTTTTTTTTCTTTTTTCCTTCTCCTCAACAAGAGGATAGTTAGAACAAATCTATACAAAATTACTTTTGTCTGAAAAAGAATGGAGAATAATTGAGAGATGAAACGTCACTATTGTTTACGAGTTTAAATCCTCTACCGACCGGTATTCTCGTGAATCATTAATTTTTTCTCGTTCATTATTAATTAAAAAGTACTATAAATATTATTTGTTCGTCGCATTACAATTTTCGATTCAAGTTCATTTAGTATTGCTTGTACCTTCTATTTTTTTTTATTAATTTGTATTTCTATCAATATCTTTTGTATAAATTTCTATTCATTGTTAAATAATTACTACATTGTTGAAAAATTTCATCACCTACCAAATTGTATTGAATTGAATAATGGATTTCGTTTGATTTCTGTGTAGTGAGTGAAAAAAAAAAGAGGACCGAAACTCGAGTTCGAAACCATTGGCATATCATATTTGATTCTTACTGCAATGATGTCGATGTAAATAGGAGAATAAACGTGATACATAATTATGTCGTTTAAAAATACAATGTCTATGACGATTTTCAAGATTTTCAATGCAAGATACGAGTAAGAACCATTCTCAAAATTTCAAAGCGTTTGTTACAGAAATTGTATTTTTCAAATAAAATATTTAGCTTTGAACTGGCTTCATTGTGTCAAACTCTTTTGCATGCCGGACAATTGACGAGGTAAATCAAAGGCAATGTGTGTTTTTGCAATGTTTATTTGCAACTTTGCCTTGGCGCAATTTTTTTCTTTTTTTACAAAGTTTCATATTTATTATTTTATACAATGGGAAAAAAATCTGACGCGAGAAATAACTTAATAGCATAAATTAAGTACACTTAGAGTCGAAAAGTTTGGAGTTGATAAATGTAGTATTTACAAGGCTCAGAGCGTTGAAGGAGCTGGCTGCTTGGCCCAAGTGACAATGAAACGAGGATGAAACTTTGGTAAGGCGCCGTCTTTGTCTCAACTCAAGTATCATCGTTCTCACATTTTGCTTTGTTTGGATATCACTTCTTTTGTCTTTCCGTACCATATTACAGGACCAGGAACTGATATGAGTTCATTAGCTCATGACTTTGTCTATCCATGGCACGAACTTTTGTATGTTCGTGTAGACTCCCGGCAAATGTTCTCGACCGCAGCCTATGCCCCAGGATACCAATCCTATTAATACATGACGCCCTTCCACAGCCATGGTCAAAGGTCCACCTGAATCTCCCTGCAAATTCAAATTTCATACACCAATTAGTAGATGCTCAACATTATCTAAATTATAAATTAAACATCTCGTGAATCTTGTGAAGCCCCTTGCGGGGCTTTTCACCAATCAGTTAAGTTAGAAATAATTCATTGATCTGTTTGCTTTTTAAATATTTTTCAAATACTTGTTTGGTGATTATTTATTTTATACTTTTACTTTGAGAAATTGATCCGTAAAGAGTTTTACAAAGTTTTATTTACAAGGAAACATGTTTAAGGATAAAGTTGCCCACTCGAGCAAACACACTTCGAGAACAAATAAATTAAATGGAACATAAAAACCGTATGGCTAATTTCGAATTTACTCTACTTGTTTGTTTAATAGGACAACTCCTTTTCCAGAGACATTTAGTTAGCCACTAAATTAAGATAAGTTAAACGAAACTGCCAGGATCTTAGTTTTTACAAAGCGCTAAGATATATATCTCAGAGTGAAATTTTTTAATCCTGTTTATTTTTGCTGAACATTTTATTTTTACACGACAATTTTTTTTTTACCTGGCATGAATCTCTGCCACCTTCTTTAAATCCAGCACACAAGAAAACGTCGTGAATTGTTTCCCTCCTGCCAGCAGCTCTAAACCACCTTTGACATCTTTCATTTGGTATTACCTGAAAAAAACAAAATCATCTCAATTTAATTCTTGTTCCAAATTGTTTTTTTACACTTAATATTATTATTATTTTTAACGTTAAATAATGTAGTTATAACAATAATAATGTCAATAAACTTATTCATAAATTAAGACATTGGATAATGTATAAGATAATACATGAGATAACTTGACAAGAAACAAATGGTATACTTCAACGTCAACTTCCTGAAGAACCGTCGGAGCTGAGGTCTGTCCGTGGCGTGTTCGACCCCATCCAGCTACAGTGGCTGTTTTCCCTGCGAGCTTCAAATTCCTCGCTGGCAAACATACCGGGACGATATGTTGTTTGAAAGCGACTGTCCTCGAAAGTTTCACGATGGCTACATCGTTTCGGAAGTCTGTCGGCGAATATTGAGGGTGCACCTAAGAATTGTATGCTTCTATAAATATTTGCTACGATATTCTTACCAAATGATATCCCCAGACAAAAAAGATTCGCAATCTTCTTACTTCCCAACAATTTTATATTTTAAATATAAAACCTCAAGGAATGTTGTCTCGTTAAACATTGATCAAACTTTACATTTACATTCAAATTCAATTTTTAACATTCCATTGAACAAGAAATGTCGTTGAAAATAATTTAAAATAAAAAAACTTCTTCAAATATTTGTAAAGTATTTCAACATTTTATTTTCATATCAATTATATTTTAAACTTGTTGTTTGTTTCAAGTGTTACCTCTTTTCTCTCGATATTGTATTCCTCATGAAGCAATCTTTCTGATGAATCCCTCACATCCCATTCTCCCAGACGGACTTTAAGATTGTTGTTAGGAGTCCTGTTTTATGACAGCGTGATATAATACAAAATGATTTCACACAGTCTTGAATCTTTACGACATGACAAGCAACAAAATTGCTATCGTCGATTGATTCTCAGACCGAACTGAAGAGATGTTAAAAGCAACGCAGAAACAATCTCACGACATACATCCAATTTCTTTTATAACAATTGAGAAGTGCGAAATTTAAATCTCATAACTTTTATCACCCTCGCAAAGACTTGATTGTATAACTTACGTGGCTACACAGTGCGCTGCAGTAACAACCCAACGATTATTTAACAATGCCCCTCCACATGAAAGTTTCTTCGACAGGAATCCGGATTTTATTATGGCAGCCTGAAATAACAAATTTTTGTTTTTCATTTTTTACTTTTTCAACGTTAGAAAGAAAGTATTTCTAAAATAATATAAATGTTATTTTGTAATGATTGTTTTTTTTTTGTTGATATTTTAAGTTGTTTTGAAAGGTACTTACTTGCCAAGGATGACTTCCAAAACTAGAGCTATGTCCCCCGACAATTCTATTGCTCCTGGTATAAAGTTCTCCGCAGCCTTAAATTCAAATCATAACGTTAGACATAATACAACAGGGATGCAAACTTTGGCAGAGCGATTAAAGTCAAATTCATCGTGCTCCGACGAGAACAAAAATGTGTCGGCAAAGAGTTTGAGTGAGCTTTTCTTTTTTTTAATCCCACGTTTGTTGTCAATTTTAAGTTTTGACAGGGGCGTTATCCCTCGGGAAGAACAAAAGCCGTGAGATAAAACGAGCGAGAGAATAAATGTGCTGAAGCGTGATTTTGAAAAGTGGGGAAAAACAAACTGGTGATCGACGAGGATAATTCGTCGAAAGTGATGAATAAGAAAGTGTGCATGACGCAGTGCAATGAACAAAGAGAAAGATTCTTTGTAATGGCAATTGTGTGCTATGCAAATTGTGCAGAAACATTTGCAATGATATGCATCGCGAGAAAAGACAACATTTTAACCATCTCAATACCTCCACACTGTCTTAACTATAATAACAAAAATATTAACATTTTTGACAAATATTATGAACTTGAATTGTTTCACATTTATCTTTGCCCCTGAATCACCGCGACCATCTCATCTTCCATGTGTAAATCTACTGATAAAAATGACGATATGCTCTTGTCTAAAAATAAATTCCGTTTTTCTTACTGATAGAATTTTCGTGCAATTTTTTATTATTCGTAGTTTTTGTTTTTGCAAAATGGAAAATAAAACAATTGAAATAACACCTCAGTCGGCATCATTATTACCAATCGTCCTAGTTCAACATTGCATTGTTTCTCAAATCAGATCTAATTTTACAAGAAAAAAAAAACAAAACAAAATGAACAAAGTATGTAGACCGAAACCGGAAGTCTTCAGGGGCAGAGGCCAAAAGGCAGCGTGAAATTTGGAAAGTGAAATGTCCGGGTGGTGTAAAACAGAAGCGGCGGTCGGAAAGATAATGAGTTTACAAGAGCTGGTAGTCCATTCACAAGTTTGGTAGATCGTCAGGTTACTTTCTATGCGTGTTATAATCGCTGTTGCTTTTAGTTGGAGACACATCAATTACCACGAAACGCGGACTGATCCTGAACCGGTGGACTGGGATACGAATGCTGGACCTGATTGTGAACCGTGTTCTCATGATGATAATTGAAAGGTTCTAATGGCTCTACGTGGGGTCGAGTGGTAATTCCAAAAGTTGCCTGTTCATCAGGCCGATGATGCTGATGAGGAGTTTGCTGGTGATGATGATGATTGTTATTTGGGTGTTGCCAAAAAGTTGTTGGCTTGTTTGTTGGGAGTTCGTTGAATGTATAAATGTCATCGTGTGGTGGCCGGTTAACGATACTGTTGTGAGACGGAAGTATGCTCGGTTTTGGGCGCGAGGCCGATACCATGTTGTAAATGTTTACGTCATCCTCAAAATACGGACGTTGATTTGCCAAATTTATCGATAAATCTATAACAATTTTGCTGGCTCAATTTTAATCATTTCAAACAATTCATCTTTACTTTATTTCTTTTTATCTATCTTTTCAAACATTTTATATTCAATTTGATTCAGTAACCCATTCCGTAAAACAGTAATTGGTCTTTTGACATTAAAAATTATTTTGATAATTCATTTACATTACCTTTTGTTAGAGTGATTTGTATATTTTTATGAAAGATCATCAGTAAACATGAGATAAGGATAGATAGTCAATCGAGAGCCCTCACACTTTTCTACTTACTAGCATTTTGAAGGAGACCAACACTTGGTTTCGGTTTCGTTTTATCTGGAATGTCATCTTCGTCAACACAACAACTCCATATCAGTCCTCCTGAACACAGATCGACTGGCCGGCCTCCTCCAAGTACACAACTTATACTTAATCCACACTCGAATTTGGCGCCCTTATACTTACAAGTCTGAGGTATCACTGCAAAATAGTTTGTATCATCAAAAACATATCAAACATTTTATGACCTAAATATATTTTAAGCAGTAAAATTTGCTTCATTATTTCGAATAATTTTTTTTTTTTTTTTTTTTTTCAAGCAATTATTTCATTATTCCGTTCAAGGAATATGACTAATTTTATCTCGTAAATTAAAAGGACGACTTCTGGGGTAATTAAACAAATTGTCCAAGAAAATTCTGTTAAATAGATTGCTATAATAAAAGATAACGGACGAAATTTGCTGGTAACGTATATAATTGTCATTAGATTACAATTTTTCTTTAGAAATTTTGTCGCTTTGATTCGCTTGGTGAAGACAACTTTCGTCTGCTCTGTTTCTTAAGGTAAACGTACGTTCGTGCGAGTAGCACTTTCGTTCCGATTCACAGTTTTGTTAGTGAAATTTAGGACTCACGGATGAACGTGAAAGTTTTTTGGCGGCGCCTACGGTACACAATAATCGCCAACGCACCATCTTCGATTGTCTTTTGTGATTGCATTGTATTTATTTTTGCATCGTAATTTGGATAATTTTTTTTTATTATAATTTAATAACAATTTTGTTCAACCACTTTAAATTATATTTGAAAAGGAAAATTAGTGATTCAACGAAAAGACATAAAAAAAAATTGAACGACGAGAGAGAACGAAAACAGTGAAAATGAAAGTTTTTGGGGTCAAGTTGGAAATGCTCGTCGTTATGGGCATCAATCACTTCTGCTTTCGAAAGAGGCGTATACACCTCTTGAATTTTTTATTTTATTTTTTTGATGCTGCAATATACATGCATTTCCCATATGACTCAGCTAGGGGCGACCACGATTTGAATAACGCACCGAAAATGTTGACCCCAAAACACTGACAATGAAACCAAAATTGAATTTTATTTGTACCACTTTCATTGTCTGTTTGTTACAAGCGAAACAAAATTTCATCTCAGTTCCAATTTTCGCAACTCCATTTTTTTTGCCGACCCTTTTGTCAAACTTTCTAACAAGTTTGCCTAATTCCTTTCTCAGAAAAAAAATTGCCTCAAAAAAGGAAAAATCCCAATCCTTCTATTTTAAACGAGCAATTAAATCGGCCAATTAAACTTCTACAAAACACAGAAAAATTGTGAACCACAAAAAAAAGAATGAACAACCAATCATCAGATTGTTTCGCTTCGTTCTTCCTTTCAAATCAAACTTGTCGTTGTGCTATGAATTATTTATCCAGTCTGACCCTTTCTACCGAAAAAACCAAAACAACTTTCATTTATTCATCTCACATCCATCTCCACTCTCACGGCAAACCAACAAAATCGATGATCACGTACTTTTACCCAGCATGTCCATAATGCCACTCTGCAAATCTGAGCCGTGTCCCCTAATGTCCTCGACACCGGTGAAATTTCTTTTCTTCCTCAGCGCCTCGACGAGCAGAATTCCCTGCTGCTGGCTTGTCAGCTGCTTCTTGTGCAGCCTGGCCTGTCGTTTGAGCCCGGCTGGCGCCCCTTTGACCAACTCAATAAACTTGACCACATCAGTTTCATCATCATCCTCCCTGGGCTTATCAGACCACCCCTTGTACCGGGGCTCCAAGTATCTCAACTCCTCCGCGCCTCCGTTCGACCTTGACCCAGAATCTTCGAGGTCACCGACAACTCCAGAGTCGTCTTCGTTGCTGAGGAGCCTCGACTCAATTCTCCTCGACGGATAGTACTCCACTGAGTGCATTGAACTCCGAGTGTCACTCGACACCAAGAAAAGGACCAACAGTTGAAGGATCCGCATGGTACCTGAGGCCAATTTGCTAACTGATCATCCTCACTCATTTCCGCTTACTCGCATGGTTTCTTTGACCTTTGACCTGGGCTTAGCAACCTCAAGAGTGTTAGTGGAAAGTTGACCTGACTTGGTTCCTAAACTGGCTGACCATCATCTGCTGAAAGTTCGTAAGTCCGGTGCCTCATCATTGAAGACGGGACACAATCCCCAACTGGTTCGCCGTGACACTTGGTACCAAGAACTGAAATTTTCGCACACGCGAAAAGACCGAGCAGTGCACGTGGACTGGCTACTTCGTACTGATTATCCGGGGCCTGTCGCTGCTTTCACCGCCAGCTTTCCCAAGGTCCTCCACCAGAGCTCTATAACTTCCTAGTGGCGGTACCAAAGTCATCCTCCGAAATGACGGTCGTTTCCTTTCTTCCTTCACGCTTCGAGGAATTTCCTATCGCAGTCTCCCATCTGTCTGTCGCTGCTTGGCAGAGTTCGCGAGAATCACAGGGTGGGGAACTGGATCAGCGATGAAAAAGTCAAAGGAAGCGCATTCGAGCGTGTTATGTAACGCGAAAGAGACATTTGTCATAACGGACACCGGTGACAAACAAATGAGGAGAAAAAGGATTGTTAGTGGAGCAGCTCAGTAGTTCATTACTCGCGTCGGATTCTTTTTTATGCGGGAACGGCATGAATGAGCGCACGAAAGTTTGATAACACGGTTTATCAGTCATGCTAATGTAAAGATTTCTTGAAAAGAAAAAAAAAAGAGTCGGCGCGAAGACACACGACATTCTTGTTGTATCAATCAGATAAATTATCGTAATCGCGGATTGTAATTTCTCCTTGCAAATTGTGCCATCAAGGTTATAATGATGACAATCTTTTTTGTTTTTCTTTTTTATAAGACATAACATAAGCTGAGATAATTGAAACTTGATCTAAGGGAAGATTCAGAGAAAAGTTAGGTCACTTGAGTGATCTATTAGTTGCGCAAAGACATAGTTTCTCGGACGTTGCCCTTTTCTTTCATACGCTTTGACTGGCGTTGGTCATATTTATGAATAATCATCATCGGACGGAAAGAATAAGTATTGTGAAATACAAACGGAACATCTTTTGATTCTTTTTTTTTTTTTTTTTCGAATATTTTTGAATCTCTTATTAACCGCTGAAGTGCATTGGAGCTATTATTTCTGTTAGGTTGAATGATAATATCCCCAATTAAGTTCAACGACCGTTATTCCATATTCTTCGTCCTTATCTGAAAACTGTGACACGCAACCAAACGACGGACTGCAACACTTGTAATTATATATTTTACAAATAACTTTCACAATTTGACGTTACACATCCTTGAATTAGACCTCTGAAAATCAATACCGCCAACTTTTGTACGCAACTCAATCTTCTTCGACCGACAAAATTTTCTTAGCGATTTGATTGTTACACCTTTTTAAATACTTTTATTATTTTAAATTTTCAGATCGGTTCGTTTGAAAATTGTTAATAGTAATTGCATTGTTATCTGAGATTGAGCAGGCTTCTCTTCACCAAGCACAAATATCTCGACCCGCGAGTATCTGCAAATACCCGTTTTCAATTAACGATGGAAAACTACAACATTTCATTTGAAAAATTCTGTTATTGAAAGTTGTCGGTTTTTAGTACTTGAAAAATAAACTCACGTCCAAGTTCATCGAAAAATCTCTTCTGACCGTTCGTTGATCCTTCCAAACTGTTCTCCAATGAATTTCCGTCCAATTTTTCTGCAATAAAAGCAATTTCAATTAATATCTTTCATTTTAATTTCAAATTAACATTTAATATTAGAATAAAAATGTTCCTTTAAACAAATTTGAACGTTGATCTTCGCTTACTATCGTCCTGAAGGAAACGGTCATTAGCGCGTGATCTGGTTGAGACAAAACATTGTGCCAAGATGACCAGAAGGAGAATTTGATTTCGCCGGTCCATGTCACAGCCTCAGTTTCAATTTCACGTGATATCTTTGCAACGAGGGTTCCTGTGCCATCGCCCGATATAATTATTCCATCGAAGCCCTCGGTATCATCGTATCGTGCAGAACCATCCCCTTCAACTCTCGTTGGAAAAAAAAAGTTGTCAGCTCCAGCAATGAGGAACAATTTCACATCCTCGCGGACAGGGAAGAGCGATGGATTGACAAACGCAACTAATTGATCGCAAACATGTCAAAATGTTGATTAACGCGAAGAGGACGGGCTTCTTGTGGTCAGATGAAAAAGTGGGTCACGGAACCAGGACACTGAAACAAGTGGAACGCACTTTAGTGTTTGTAACGAACAGCTCCGAGTGAGTACACGCTATCATACACCGCGCCGGACTCTGTAAACTACATTAGTGAAAGTTGAGCGAAAACTTTCGACCATGACAGAAGGAGCTACGGTTTATGCAAATCAGCGCACAATTGCTGTCGGGCCTTCATCTTCGTCCGACGAAAATAATCAACAGTCGCGTGTAAATCATTCAGACTGCTTTTACATAATCTATCACTTATCGCACACTTAAAAAATCTGTCGCGAACAAAAATTCAGCACGATGAAAAATTGAAGAATATAAATTGCGGCCAAACTTCTTCCTCATTGTTGTTGAGAGAGAGGAGGAAAGCCGCGGAGGCGAAAGGAAGGCCTTAACATTGAAGCTGGTTTATGAACCGCGTGTGGAAAATCCGCGCGCAAAATTATACTGCCGCGTTTGTTACGTGATTGTGTAATATTGTCGGGTAAGAAAATTTACCTGGATCTCGCGCACTGATGGAGCGACAAGACCCGCGCGACTCGAGGCATCGGGACGACTGTGCCTGGATGGACCACACTTGACTACTGATGAGGAAACGTATCGCAGCATCCCAATGCCTTACACCTGGTACTCGCGCTCTCACTCTCACCGGGCCCTACATTACGCCGACTTTTCATTTCACGCACCGCTTATCTTCCATCACAGGGTCTCATCTACAACTTTTGCTCTCCATCGAGTACCATAATCGACTCGATTAACTCTTTATGATACATAATCACACACCGAGTTTGCTTGTCTGTCCGCGATTATAAAAGTGAAACACACAAATTAATCTAATTGTTAACTCTCTTTCCATCATTGAAATTTGATGTTCGAAACACCTTGGGTCTAGATTTTACAATTTTTTTGTTAGAATGTTGATTAGTTTTAACGCTCTGTATTTAATTGGAGATGAGATTATTTTTGTTTAATGAAATAATCGATTTGAGGCCCAATTTCAATGGGTGGAAAAAGTGTAAGAGAAGAATCAATTAAACCCATCTGACCAGAATTGATGATATGGTAATGTCACACTTTCACTTGAACAAAAAAAAAAACACAGTTTGACAATAATAATACCGACGTGAGTGAAATTTTGTATGATTTGTTTAAGTGAAACCCCAATGCTAAGAAATCAGCTTTATTGTCAGATTCATTTTTTACGGAGCTCAATTTAGTGATATTATCTAAAGGAAAAAAATTCGAGTGAACTTTTCAAGTGAAAGTGCATCCGAATTTTCGATCTGAAACTCAGAATCAAATTGATGATTGTTAATTTCTATTTTCGATGGAGAGAATTTAAGAGAATTCAAGATGTAAGGAAATTTATTCAAGTGTTTTTTTGCTTATCACTAAAGTGGTTCCATCAAAACAGTCAGCACTTTTCAAATAACAAATAGTTATAAACGTTTCAATTTTCATGAACTTTTTTTTCTGCAAGTAATAATTGTCTAAATAATAGTTAATTGATAAAATTTAAAACATTTTATGAAATTCTGATATTATTACTTGTCATATAACTTTTTTAGTATTGGAAGAAAATAAAAATGTAGTTTCATAGTAAATAATAAAAACATTTTCAAAACGTTTTGAAATCACAATCTGTAGCTCCGCAGAAAGCGATATCTGATTGGCACAGAGTACTCGCAAAAACATGACAATAGAGATGTAGCTCTTACAACTTTGAACACACAAAATATCAATTTTTCACTTACTTTATTTATTATTTTTTAGAATTGGCATTTTTATACAATTTATATTGTTAATTCGTTTCTTATATATTTTCATATCGAAATATTTTTATTATTAAAAAACATTATCAGTTGAAGTATTTTTTGTTCTAAATCATAAAATTTGTCGAGTTTGGTACCCTCAGACAATGCGACATAATTCCACTTCCGTCAACTTACAATTGTTATCGTTGCGGAAAAGTGCACACGTTTCCTGTCCACTCTTGGAAAGAAGAAATTTAGGTGATTATTTTGAAACTCCAATTAATGCTAATTGACAGAAACGGCTTGTTATGATTTCACATGAAAACGTTTTTTTATGATAAACACTTTTTTGGTCTGCAGTAATTGACCCATTTGTGGATCTACTTTTTTTTCATTTACATTTCTCGTATTTCGATAACTCTGCTAATATCTTTATTTTTTCATAATCTTGCACTCATAAATAATGGAAGAGGAACAAACAGTCGCTGAAACGGTCATTTTATCTGATAAAACGCGTTCATTTTAAAAATGTAATAAATGCTGTTTTAATAAATTGTAAAACGATGTTGAAGAATGTATAAAGCCTTTCTCTCAATTGGTTTTCACTTTTCTCTTGGCAGCAAAAAATTTAGCAACTGATGAAATAGTGCCTCCGAAAGTTGAATTAACTGTTACATTGCTTCGTTGAATCCATTCCGGTAAAAATTTAACTTTGGAACCGTACCGCTTATCCATTAAAATTATCACAGAATAATCTCCAATGTGTCTTACTGCACGACCGATGCACTGATTCACAGCTTTGTAGCACAGATTTTCATAGTACACTTGTCCAGAGAATCCTTTCTGCAATCCGATATTAATAATTAAATAAAACAAAAAACACACATTAAAACATGAAAATGTTCACTTACACAATTTTTGTCCAAATATTTCATCTTTTCAGTCAGTTCAGCAGATTTAATATTTGGAAATGGCATGCCAACGACTATAACGCAACGACCCAAATCATCACTGAAGTTTAATCCCTCGCTCAGTTTTCCGCCTAAAAAATACATTAATAATAAAAAATAAAAAAAATATAAAAAAAACAGAAAACCATGAAATAATTAAACAAAACATGCATAAAAATTTCAAACACTGACCGACAACGCTGAACAGCAATGCACCGTTTTGAGGAGATATTGGATTTTTAACAGCAGAAGCGTATTTGTCCAAAACTTGATTTACCTTGAAAAGTGAAGCAAAAATAAATGGAAACATCACAAATGAAGAATAATTTAATTACTGTAACGAATTTAAACAAACCTGTGATGAAAGTTTCGGCTCTCGAAATAGTTTTTTCTTTACGCTCAACTTTTGTAGCACGCCAGTTGATTCGAAATGTTTGTAAATCGTGTCTTCAATATTGTACGAGGGTAAAAATACAACCACTCCAGCTGGCACCACGTTCATCAAATTGACAAGAGTTCTTCCCAATTCATCGATCTGTAAAAAAAAGCATTAAATAACATCATTTCTGTCTTTTTCATTGAGATAAAATAAAAATGATTATTTACAAAAGTACCTACCATTGCAGTATTTCCTCTATTTTGAAATTTGAAATCAAACTCGATGCCAGTTGGACCGCACGTCTGTACAATTGTGCAAATATTTTCTCGAGGTATGATGTGGTCGCAGGAGAACGTGACTATCCTTTCTGGCTCAACACCAGCGTTTATCAATAAATGATCTCGAAATTCATACATAGGTGCCATAGTTCCTCCAGCTAAAATGACAGCTCGCGCTTCTTTTACTGTTATTCAAAAAAAAAAAAAATATTCGTGAGATGAATTAATTTTTTGAAATTCGATAAAGCTTACTAATTTGAATACGATCTTGCATACCGATGTCAGAAAATTGCGAAGCAGGATTCAAAAGGATAAACTTTAATGTTGATTGTCCAAAAGTAGCACCAGGGAGGAGGAAAATTCTCCCGTCTTGATAACTGGATTTCAAACATTCCAGAAAATTAACAATCGACATTAAAGGATTACACCTCACTTCGTTATCTGATTTCTCATTTTCTTTTGCAGCTTGATTGGTTTTCTCAGTCATCTTGGATTGATTCTTTTGAGTCTGCAGCGAGCTCAGGAACGCCGAGATACCTTTTTCCTGATTCGATGCCGGTTCGGCGTTTATCTGCACTCCTGTCTCATACTTGTCAGCGTATCCGCGCAACTTTTGCACCAACTTGGTGCGCGATACAAAATTCAAAACGTTGTAAACATTTTCCATTCCTACGAGTGTCTGGAACTCGACGATGTCATAGACTTTGTACGAAAGTTCGATCTTGTCCTCAAGTTGCGACTTTATTGAACCGCCAAAAAGGGATAAAACTTTTTTCAAAAAATGACTCAGTTGGTTCAACGATAAAACACTCACTGCCGAAAGCATTGTTTGGAATCTAAAAAAAAAGTAATCGACATAAATGTGCATGTTGCTTGGGTCATATTTTTTTGTTACTACTATATATTCTGGACAATTTCAAACCTCGTCTGATACCGGGACAATTGCTGGAAACAGTGCAACACATTTCTCGCACTGATAGTCGAGCTGTGCATCCGTTCTATCGCATCCAACAAATTGTGAGCTTCATCGATTATCAGGACATTTCCTTTCAGACTGATACCCGAGCTTACACGAGTATTCTTGTGCAGAACCGAATTATAAGGGACCAAAATAATTTGCCCATCCTTGACGACTTTGCGAGTCGCATAATAGGCGCACGTTTCCAATTCCTTTGAAGATTCCACGATGTCTTCCACATCTTTTATATCGCCCAAGATGGAGCCAGCCATAGACAATTGATCCCCCGGCATAAATGGACATCGCGACAAAGAACTCGTTTTTGCTCTTTTTATCACTTTTTCTTTCTTCACTGTTGCCTTCTTTTTCAGCTTCTGCAACTCCAAGCATCGGTCATTGATAGCTTCATTCGTTCCGAGACTTTTAACGTCTTTATTCACACAGTAATTAGACCTGTTGAACACTCGTTCGTTTCATACAAGTATTGTCAATTAAAATTAATATTACAGTTATTATTACTCCTCGACTGAAGTTTCTGTACAACTGAAAAAACAAAGTTCAATGTGTCTATTTATGATTTATAACAAACAATTTTTCCCTTCATTTACATTTACTTATTACACAAAATGTCCAGCATTTTTCCATGCCGTTACGATTAATTAAAAAGAATTGGTTTTATGCCAAATCATTTTTTTATATATGTTAATTGCCAATTTAAATTGTTAAGTAATCGTTTCCATACTATAACAATTGTATTTCTGACACTTCAAACTTTCGATTTCATTGATTATATTGGTTAGTCGAGGGTTATTCATTTTGAAATTGAAAATGATATACCTCGATGCAATTGGAACAACCGACACATCTTTCGCATAAATACTTTTCTTCATCTCGTCAATGAACTGACCCAGTTGTGAATGAGTTCTAGAACAAAATATAAGTTTCATGCACTCGTACTCATCGGCCTCATCCTCTTCACTGCCCGAGCTATCATCTCCTTTATCATCCCTTAAAACTAAATCATAGTCGTCTGTTTCCACTTCATCGGATTTCACAGGCTGATCTTTACATTCAGCACCTTGTACATCTTTATTCGATTCTTTCAATTTTTTATACTTGGCTACATTTTTCGCTCTCTGTTTTTTCGCTTCTGCTTCCAATTTCACTTTGTCTCGGTATTGTTGTAACTTTTCGTCGTGTTGTACAATCTCATTAAGCTTTGCCTGAGACAAAAGAGAAATTTAATGATTAATACTTAATTAATATGCCAATTAAAAAATACTAAGTTTTTTCAAGCAATAAGTGAAAAATGTCTTGGCTGTATGAAATTCTGAACAATTGACCTTTAAGTAGTTCTCTTTAAGTTTGCAAAAATGATTAATTATTCCTATATTCTTACAACTTTTAAAAATAATTCTAATAGTTGTATCAAATTGTTATTTGCAACTAAATGGTATTTAAAAAACGTTATTTTGACTGTCTCGCTAAAACCATACCTTAAAAACGTACCTCCAAATTTTCCTTCTCTTTGCTTTTTGCCATTGTCTCAACCTGAGCGGAAAACCAATCGTCGCCATACTTTTTTTCTATTTTCTGTATTTCTCCGTTGATCTCAATGATTTTATCTTTGTAACATTTTTTCTCGCTCTCTTTCTTATCTAATAGCCACTTCACAGCACCGCAGATGATAGAAAGCGTTTTCCCTGTTCCCGTAGGACTTTCAAAAATGCCACATTTTCCGTTTTCCAAGCATTGGTACAAATTTTTCATAAACTCCTCTTGGATTGGATAGGGTGTGAAAGGAAACGGAAATTCACCCGGTGTCTCCATGATGTTTGATTTTTTTTAAATAATCGATGAAATAAATCAACTCTTTAATATCCCTTTGTTCACTTATTTGCATCTAAAAATGCAAGAATGTTAACTATAAATTAGTTTATTTACACATCAAAAATTCACATGATCGTTTTTTTGCAATTAAAATGAGCAAAAAATAAAAAATTATTCTTATAAAAGTTCTTAGGCAATGAAATAACAATGGTTACCTCAGAATTATGAAATTGATCCAACAGCTGTTTTATGGCTTTCTTTTCATCTCAACGGGTACATAATTGCTATGACTGTTCCTGGCCTGACAGTATTTTTAATTAAGCGTAAAATAGTCGAGATTTCTTTGACAATTATATGGATCAATGCTCGCCTTCCATACCTCAAAAAATAATGTAAACAAAGCATTTGAGCGCGCAAATGTGAACTAACGCCATCTACAAATGTACCAACAGCAGGTAAGAAAATGAAATCCTCATTTTTCAATAGTCGATCGTGCAGAAATTTGAGTTTCCAACAACCCATAATGAATTTTTGATTGTGATTGATAACAATTTCTAATGGAGTTTAAACAAATTTTTATTTGCCATTTGTCATCTACAATAAATGAAATTTGTCAATATAAACTTATGAGATAGCTAAAGTATAAAAACGATTCAATATAAAGTATAAAAATGGTACAAAAACAATTTGATAAAGACAAAAATATTAAACTTGAATAGTTTAAATAATTTGGAATCACCTAAACTAATACCTATAAAGTATATTTAAGAATCTAAAATTATCAAAAACTTTTTTTTGTTTTTTCATAAATGATTTGTACTTATTTGTTAACCTAATAACAATTTTTAACAATAAGATAATATTTTATGCAAATTGAATATAAAATATTTATTTTAATTTTTGTGGATTAAATTTGTTCAAAAACTGGCTGATTTTGATCTGATTTTTCCACATCTTGCAAGTTATTTTTGTCAGTTCAATCGATGTTCAACTTTCGAAACGTTCCTTGAACCCCTTCCAACTCATCAAAAATCAAAGATTTGCTGGTTGGCATTCGCATATTTTCATTTGTCCGGCTTATCTTCTCCTCTCGCAGGAACCAATCTTTCTGTTTTTCAATTTTTCTCTGCCAGGCATCTGAAATCAAAATTCAATTATTATTTATTTTATTAATTATTTATTTACATGTTCTTTTTTATTTCTTATCTTATATTTATTTCTTATGTAATACGTACCACTGAGATCTGAAAAAGTTCCGGCATTACCACCCCATTCTTTGGGAAGAATATCTTTTTTCATGTAATGGAAAAGTGCTTCATGGCCTTCAGTGTGAATACGGAACTGAAAATAATTAATCAATTTTACATTAATTTTTTGTTTTCAATTGACTATTGACAAAAAAACTGAAGTGAAAAATAGAAACGAGAAAAGAAGAAAATCCTTTTGTTATGTATTTACCTTTTGAATTAATTTTTCTTTCAATAAAGGATAAAAAATGTTCATGATGCTTCCCATGAATGATGGAGCATTGATGTAAATAACTTTGTTAAGTCGAAATGGCATACTATCTTGGGTTGCCAACATAGCTCTCCTGACAATGGACAACGTTGGACTACATTTTGAAAAGTGTCCTGCTGAAAATCCCTAGAAATAAATCGAATTTGGTTTAAGAATTTTGTTTGCTTTAGAAGTCATTTCAACAATTTCCCATTTTTTAAATCAACACATATATATACTGTAAAGGATAATTTTTTTTTAATTTTTGCTCTTCTTATAAAACGGCTAATGAATTAGAAAAACATGAATCATAAACAATGAGACACAATTACTTCGGAATTTTGCCATTGAAATACTATTCAATACTGTATTTTTTGCACACAAAACCTGATTTTATTTTAGATCTATACTATGATGTAGTTGCGACACAAACTTTTTACGTAATATAACTGACATGTTCTATTTTTTTTACCTTACTTTTCGTTGCATTTATTATTGATACTAATCTTTGCACAATTCACTGAACATTTGTAATTAAAAAGAAAATAAAATTGTGACTTTTTTTCGCTAAAGTGAACTAAACTTCTGAGAACAGTTATGTTGGAGGTATATAAAAAAGAGAGAAAGTTTTGGACCTAACACAAATCACACTTGCGAATAAATTAGTGAAAGAATCTTTTTTTTTCGTCAAAAAGATTATAATCTTATGTGAATATGTTATATATAATTACTTTTTTATATGTTGTATATAATAATTTTAAGTTTGCATAAAATTCTTACTAAAATTCGAATTAAAATTGTTTGTAACTTTTTGTAAAAAATTGTTCACCTTAAGGTCTATAACCATGACATTGGACAGACATCTTTCCTCCATCAAACGAATATCTTGAACCATCAAAACGCGCCTGGCCATAGCCTGCAGCGAAAACTTTTCCAAACGAAAATCTTTGAGCTTCAAAATTGTCACCCTGTGCCCTTCTTCTGTCAGAGATGGAAGTACCACATAATCACTGAAACAAAAAAAAAAGACAATTTTTTTGTCCAAAACTGGAATCATTGAATCAATTTATGTCTACTCGTTGACACATGAACAATTTTTTGTTCTTACACAGTCTCGTAACATTCTTGAATATCCTTGCCACACGGATTTCGTGAAGCAAAAAATTCAGGCAGAGCGGTGCGCGCACTGTAATATCTCTCTAAAATCATCTTGCACCGCTCGACGCTGTTTTTACAGCCGAATAAAAATCTCTCCAATTTGACGTCATCTACGAATCAAAAAATTGTAAACGTTATAGAAAGAAATAGAAACGAAAAAAAAAAAATTGCAAAATATATGCAACAAATATTTCAACGTATATATGTAACATGTATAAACATAAATGCGAAAGAAATGTTTGGAAGAAATGAATAAATAATTACCCATGTGTTTCGGGAGATGCGGTTGTTTTGAAAGCCATTCCTTAATCGCAATGATATCCTTTTTTCTCATCTCATGATCGGGAGGCACTTCTTCGTCGATGCGACGTTGTTGTTCAACCGTTGGCAGCAGCAGTGCCATTTTTTGTACAACTATAATTTCAAAGAATTTTTAATATTTTCAAATTAACGGCATGAAATATAAAATAAATTGAACATTTTTAGCAAATAAAAGATCTAATAAATAATTCATATACAGGATTAAAAATAAATAAATAACCCAGCATACGAAGCTAGTCTCCAAAATCACTGTATAATAAATATACATAATAATATAAAAATAAATAATAAAAAATATGTATTTTAAACTTGATTAAATATTTTGTTGTTACAATTTCCTTTAAATTGTTGTTTGAATTAGAATTATTGTAAACTTTGTCTAGAATTCATAGAAATTAGCATAATAGTGTAAATTTATTCAATCCACAAACTTTGGTAAAGCTATAAATTGTGCTTGGAAATTTCGCAAGGTCGTAATTTTTGTTGTCCGTGGACGTGACAAGCGCGTTCGTTGATTTGACAACGGATTATGTGTGCTTTCGACAATTCGAAAGTTAACATAAAACGATTGCACTAATATATTGATGTAGGAGAAATTACCAGTTTCAAATCACGCATGCCCCTTGCCAATGTGCAACGATATTATAAATCGGAATAACATAATTCCCTGTCCATTGATTTAACATTCGCCTCGTGCACTCTTTATATTACGCACATAATAATTTCATCATTTTCTTCCTATAATTGACCACTGATAAATTTCATGTTCGAACAAGAAATTTATATTTATTTACTAATTAAATACTAGCTGGACTATATAAATTAATTTTACTTTAATCAAAAATAACATATATTGGTGAAAATTCATGGATTTTATTGTTTAAAAAGAATGAAGATTTCAAATATTTAATAAAAATTGTCGAAATTTTGACTATAAAAAAGTGAATTTCATTAAATCCTATTTAAGTAATATATTAATAATTTTTTCTTTTGTAAAAATTGAAGAGCAAATTTGGCAAATATTGAGCAATTTTGAAAATGTAATAAAAAAGTGTTGACAAGCTGAAAATATTTTAAACATGATTTCGATCGAATAAAAAAGTGAATCAGCACACAGGTTGCGTTCGTTCATTGATGTCACTGAAATAAGACCGCAAAATCTCAAGCTCACAGTATACCTTTTAATTGATTTAATTGCGATTGCCAATCCATATAAGATCAGTGCAATTTTCACATACAAATAAAGAAAATGCACAATAGAATCTGACAACCTGCCCGACACTGTTTCATTGTTTGGATAAATTTTTAATGACAAATTTTTGTTGTTAGAAAAAATCGCTGATTTGAACAAAATTGGCATGCAAATATTTTAATGGGTTTCTACAAACGATGATTTTTAAACTCAGACTAGAATAAATTACTTTGATATCGTCAAAGTTTTTCAAAAGATGTGGAATTTGTGAAATGTATTAAATTTGCATCATCAAGTTTGAATAAGATTCTGCACAAATGTTACTGTTAATTTACATACAAATGAGCATTAGACAAAGAACGCAATTACATATAAATTTGTGATTTAACATTTTCCCTTTGTTTCAATTATGTTTCAATTTAATTACTTTTTTTATTTCAATACAAATAATTCAATTCATTTTTCATCTGTGTTATTTTTTTTGAATTTCATTTAGATGTAAGATTTAACTTAAAACCCACCTTTGAGCTTTGAGTTCCAGGTCACAATTAAAATCACTTTCAAGATACAATTATTATAGTGTTATTGTTATATTTTGCACTTTCTTGTTTATATCAGATGAACAATTGATGGACGCAAGATAGATACGATTCGCACGTCCCGCACTTGTGCGTATAGCATTTCAATCTGTTGCACGAAATCGATTTTGAAGGCATCATGTACCAGAACTCTGAATCCCCACCTAAGATAAAGCACTTGCGACGCCGAGCACCTCTCTAGGCGTTTTTTCTTTGCTAACTTACTTGTTCTCACGACCAATGTGACAACTCAACAAAGCCTTTCAAAATAAAGTACAAGAAAGAAAAAAAGAAAAATGCTTATTTTTAAACTAATTAGCTATAACGATTTCTACGTAATAATAACATATAATTGTCTATGAGAAAATATGTGTTTATTGAAATATTTTCTTATCATGTCAAAACATTGACTTTGTGTTTTATTGATTCTGACAGCAAAAACTAAACCTATAAGAAATTTCTTTCTGCATAAATATGGATGGAACAATTAAATGATCACCAGTAAGTGTAGCAATTTAAGTGTAGCAATGATCTTCTTTAACACTTTAATTTCTCTTCAGAAATACTCGAATTCCAATTTTTTATTTAAATTTATGTTCAGGAAGTTCAGAGTATTTAATTCATTTTAAATATTTAACAGGATTTTTTGAATTACATTAATTATCCGAACCATTAAATTTTTAAAAATAATAGAATCAACGCTAAAATATGTAGTTTCATTATCCAGTAGATTTTTTTTAATATTTTGTGAGTTATTTGATCAATGTCTAAGTTGTGACTTGCTATTATAACTCTGTTAGTTAACTTGTTTGATTGTAATAGACAATCATCAAAAATCTTTGAAAAGACATCACTTGGATTCCAACATTGTGGTATTACAAAGTTGTATATTTTTCCTTCGACTATCGACAATAAAAACTTACAAAGATTTGTATCTTCTACTCTAATATTTTTAGGCTGTTACACTAAACCACTGATATATATTATATATACTTTTACAAAACTAATAAACATGCAACTTCCATCTAGCGAATCATAACACAAAATTTTATTATACGGAGAGGGAAAAACACGTTAATCTTACTTTTTTGTATTTAATAAATATAATTTTTATTTCAATTAAAAAATCATTTTTAACGTCTATATTTTTTATATATTTTTTTTCAGAGACTTTTGGCAACGATGTTAAAAATTCCTTGTCATTGTATAAATAAAATACAAATTGCAGTCGCCAATTAACGTTGGCATAAAGTTAATCCAATGGACAATTTAATAATAGTTGAAATCAAATCGAATCGTATTAATCTACCAAGTATAAATGTTTTTCTCTAATTTCTTATAAACTAAATGACGTAAAATGACGGCGGAAAAAATTTTGTAAGAAATGAATGGACATCAAAAGTGTCAATAAAATTGTTAAACAAATTATCTTTTTTAGTCAGTGTTCGAAGACTAACAAATCACCCTTGTTAATTACAATACCAACTTTTTCCACTTGAAAAATGATTTTTGTTATGGAAAGTTTTAAGATCAAAATTCATTTGTTTTTTCAACTAGTATATAAAAAATGATTTAAAAAAAATGGATAGAATTGAAAAACAAATTTAATTGAGAATTATAAAAAAAATGGCATACTGGGAGGTGCAAAATGAACAAAGATAAACGCTAATTAAGTAACTTGTGTGGGTAATTAAAAAATCATAACAGTTGGAATAAAAAATTACAATTTAAATAATTATGTGCGATGCGTACGAAGGTCGACGGAATGTGATGAGAATCGAGCACTTATGTGACCGTGAGGAATCAAGTTCCGCAGCGATAGAACGTAAATAACAGTCGCTCTCTTTTGAATGAAACAAGGGGCATTGCCAGGCGCAATGAACGTTTAATAACACCCCATAAAAATGTGTACCAGAATAACCTGTTTATTGCACAAAACACTCCATAATCCAGGATCCCAAAATGCAAACAAAAATATTAACTTTTACTCTCCTAGTTCAATTCCAAAAAATTGTGGAGTTTAAATTTATTTCAATTAAGAATTTTTTTTCTCTGTTCTAAAATGTCTAAAAAAATGATAAAAACTTGGTCCTAGTTGAAAAAAAAGAGATCCAATTTTTTGTTGTTACCAAGTTCAATCAAGTGAATATGAAAAAAGTAAAAAGTGTATCCTGTCAATTAGTAATTTAAGAACATTTCATGCAGTTTTTTATCGACGGACTCAGCACAGCTGAATAGCTTTATAAAGGATATTTCGTGGAACAAGATCAGGACTAAGGTCATTCGACTTTCAAAGTGATAAAATAATGTATAGTAGCTTCAAACATCCATTACTGCGAAACCTCTCACATATCTCTTCGGTACACCTTTTTTCTGTGCCGCGCAAATTGGACCAGAAAATAAAAGTCCCCGACATCCATATACTTCTCATTATTTCTCTATTTCAGGCTTGAAGGAGACAAAAAATTATTGCAAAAAATTTCTATTGCTTCTTTCAAACGGCTGTGAAATTATAATAAACTTTCAATTTTATTCAATTTTTTTCGTAGTTACGTTTTCTTAAGACAAATTTTGTACTGCATTTAAAGTGGACAGAAATTTATTGAAGTTGAATTAAATAAAATTAAATTGCATGACTTTTTTATGACTGTTTTTGTTCACTGAAAATGTTGCCTCCTGAAAATTAATAAGCATCAGTGCAGGTCTTTTGTCAACGCTCGATCAATGACACAAAATTAAACGGCATGTTTTGCATATTAGCAAACTTTTTATAGAATAAAATCAAAGATCGGAATCAACCGCTAGATTATGCAGATACTCGGAGTTTTAATTAATTTGCAAAGACAGCTGTGTTATGTCTACATGTCATCCTACTACAAAGAAGGAAAATTACAACTTTCATGAAAAACATACCTATAATCTCTGAACCATGAAAAAATTGTTAAAAAATCTTGACCTGCGCTACATTTTTTCTCTTCTCTATTTTTAGACTAATAAAAATCTGTATTGATAAACTTGTTCCAAGAACGGTTATCTATAAGCGTAAAAGTTTAATTGCAAATAATAAGTTGTTGATCAGCGACGCGTTGAAAAATTGATTACCAAGCGTTACCTAACCAAATTAGTCATTTCCCGATATTTGTGTCGACGGAAAGGTGCGCACTGTTTGTGCACGCATTTGGCGCAATCGGATTGCAAAATCCGGTCGTACGAAATAAGTGTAAATTCACGAGTGCGTTCCTCGCCCGACTTAGACGCAACTATTTTCGCAACTATGATAAAAACATAAATTACCACATAAAATAATTCTGACTCAGATCTGGAGCCAGTGATAAAAAATTTAGATTATAAAAATGAAACAACCGGTTTTATTATTGAATAGCGTTGTCCGTTTTAAAATTCGTCTCAAACCATGCAAAATTGTCTGATAATAATGAGCGAAAAAAAAAGAAACTTTATCTCCTTTTTAAAAGATGAAAATGGAACTGCATTTCAATAGTGTCACACATCACCCCACGTGTCATAATTACCCCCTTACTGTCCCTACTTTGGAAATCGCTATAAATCGTTATCGTATAAAACGAAATCGAAACCGATTTCGGACTTTCCAATTGCGCCAACGAACTTGAAAGGTCAAAAATATGCGATGAGAGATTCCGGTTCTTTGATTTTACTCATTTCCATACATCGTTTCGCACCGATCCATACAACACCGAATCGGAAACTTTCATTTTTTTAATTCTTCATCGCATGTGCGAATCGTTGAAAAAGTGAAAGGTCTGATTATAAAATTTGAATCGGTCGAAAAAAGCGGAAACATCCGATAAAAATTTAAATCAGCATTACTAGTTTCGTCACCTCACCTCAAACAATTCTGGATGTTTGATTATTATAAATATATGCCTGTCATATTTTCACACCTTTTTCCTTTTTTCATTTCTTTTTTTTTCTACAGTGAATGTTTAATTAACATTTCAGCAAGACTGTTGGGCGGATCGTAAATCTTGCGACAGCCTAAGTATGTATTTTGGAAAAATACACTTGGTGGGAAGAAAGTTGAGAACGTCATAAAGTCTCATCAGTCATCCGTGTCATTGGATCGCATAATGTTCTTCAATCAATGCATTTTGGTCCCAGTTTGATGTCATTGATATTGTAGGTATGCATTATATCTCGCAAGCGACACACTGCTACTGGTAAAAGGAAATAAATCAGCAGAATAATCGAACGTAGGTTGGTGGTCCACCGCAAACAGATCACTAAAAACAGGGGATGCTCGAATAGAAAAGGATACTCCCATCCCTTGACACTTTTCTGTCCTGAAACGAGAGGCCGTCAGACCTGTGAAGGTGCCATAATAAATTTGACATATTTGCCACCCAGATCTATACAGTTACGCCGAGAATTTTTATCTCGATGGTGAAAGTGAATGCGACTTTATTGAAACTTTTTTATAAGATCAAAAAAAAAGTTACAATTAAATGAAAAAAAAAAGGATAAAAGATCACCAACTTTTTGTAACACTTTTATTTCATTTGTACATTACTAAAGATTGGCTGAAAAATGTTTTGCCTGCAAAAAGACATTTAAAATGAAATTTAAAGAAGTAAGAAAAATGACTTTTTTTGTTAAAGTTAGAAATTAATTGATTGAAATTAAAATATTAACATTATTTTTCAACTGATTTCAGTGGTTGATTAGGTCAGTGAAAATATCAGTGTTACGTGCCAATAAGGGTCGCATCAACTTGACGTCCCCCGGTGCGAAAGGCAGGAATGAGTTTCTATCAGTTGGTATCATCGATTGTAACCGAATTCCTTTGTTTGGACTGTACGTACCTGTCTACAGGACTACTGACCGATATTGTCCGTTGACTATAAAGTATCCTGCGAATATCCAAGGTTCAAGCCTATTTGACGAGAATTTCTGTTCACCTTTCCCAGCATGATTTGCATAATTATTAAAACGAAAGTCGAGCGAACGTCTTCAAAACAATCAACGTCGACTAGAATTGGCATAACTTCGATCAAAATATTAATCTTCTTCATATAAGTATCTTGAACGCAACATTTTGTTTAATATTCCAAAAAAAATTCTAAAGCACAAGTTATAGAAATAAATTCAATGAAAAAAAAATGTGGTTTAGTATTTTTATTTTAGTACATTTCATTTTCAAGATCTGATAAAAAAATGTTTTATCGTTCATTGATGAACTTCCTATATATCAAATCTCAGTACTTAATACTGTCATTGGCCGGCAATTTTGACTACTTGTATAGGCCATTCAGACTCATCCGCATAACATCTCTTTCTTTGTCACTGGATCCTCCTACGTAATATCACTGGATCCTCTCCTGATTCTCTAATTTATGGACATGGCATTGTCACTAATACCGACCACACAGAAGTCAAATGTTGACTTCTTTACACTTGCAGCGAGCTATCAAATTGATTTTCAAAATGAACAAAATGCAACCGTGAGAAATCCTTCACGCCACACCTCTGATGTAATTTGAAAAAAATATAACGACTATGATCACAATTTGTTAACAAAATTACAATTTGGTATGCTGGTTGAAAAAAAAAAACGTCACCGAGTCGGAAGTGTGAATGTCACAAGAGTGACGATTGCTAAGAATCGAGAAGCGCTGAGTAATTGCGCTTTGAGACTCAATTGTTGTCACTTAGCACGTCGTTACCAGTGCCGGCTGTTAAATTGCAGCATGGTGTCTCATTCATCGGATTGACGATGGTTCCAGCATCGATTGGGGACCGTAACTAAGCATTTTTGAAACCTTCTGTAGAGGATGGATCTATGACCTAGTAGGGGTCCAGGACCCATGCTTTCATTTAGATCCTGAGTAACGTCTAAATCATCATAAAAGCCAAAAGTCATTTGGAATTGATTTTGATTTATAAATTAATATTATAATTAATAAATAATAAATGATATAATCCTTTTCATTTCTACACGTTTTGATGTATGTACAATATCGGACATGTTTTAACATAATATGAGAGAAAAACAATGACTTGATATAAAAGAGATAAATTTCCAATTTGTTACTGTTCGGAAAAAATACTTATAAAAATGATTCAAATAACTTCCTTGTTTGTTTAACTTGTTACGATCGTTTTGCAAAGTCTATTTTTATTAGTGGCGCAGAATGCAGACAATTCAGTAGTGAATATTACACTATATGTTAATTCCAGGTAAATTATTCATAAACGTTCATAACTGCATTATAATTAACAATTTGTGTGTGTTTTTTTTTTTTTTTTTTTCAATTACTAATTTTGTAGGAAAGAAAACTGTCTGTCCAGTGCCCAGAAGTCATCTCTCTTGGACTTGAAGAACAGGAAAAAATTGAGATACTCGACGCAGATAATTATTATAGGCAACTGGTCACCTCGGGTCAAGAAACAAGAGGGCGACCAGCACTACAGCAAGCTGCAATAAACATGTGTTCTCTAGTGAGAATTTGAAATAAATATGAAATCACTTTAATCCAACAAAGTGAATATTCTATTTCTTCCAAACTGTTCAGACTTAGGATAACGAACTGGCACAGTGAGTTAAACAAGTACAACAAAAAATATCTTGGTTACAAATTTATTGCAAAATGACTGGTTTGCAATTACTGGCCAACCGGAAATTACGCGGGCCAACAACTTTACCAAACAGTGTAACAACACTTGTAAACTTGAGACAATACAATTTGAGTGTGGTAGAAAAATGTCACGGTGTGTCAATCATTTCTTTTTCTTATTCTTTTTCTCCTTCTTGTGGTCCTTCCCACTTTTCTTGGCTTTGCCACCTTTTGGTTGTTCATCATCCTTAATCGCTTGCACAGGATCGGGAGTCGAAGGGGGCGGCGTTCTAGGCGGACTCGGTGGTTTGGGTGTTCGCAGCTCTAATTCCACGTTACGTTTTGTCTGTTCGCTTTTCTTTTGAACCCGTAGAAGAAAAATTTCCTGGTCGCCGCAGGTTATTCGATCGCCATGGACTTCTTGAGAATCAGATTCACCTGATCCGGGATAGACGGTGATTCGACGACACTGTCCGTTCAAGTCCTTACTTTTGCCACAGGGTTCAATCTGAAAGTAATTTTTTGTTCTGCTTTTACGTTTCTTGAGATTGAATAAAAAAAATTGTAAAGAACAAAATTAGAAATGAAAAAAAAAAACTGGACAAGGAAATATTGTTTACTTTGTAAGCCAACGATTGTTGCGCTTTTTGGTTTGACTTTTTTAACTCCAATTGAGGAGATTCAAAAATAATTTGGCTGTAATCGCCTCCGTTCACAATTTTCGGCCTCTCATCTCCGACAGGTCTTTTGATTTCAACGACGTCGCAATCGCAGGGAAATTCCCACTTGGAATCCTGTATCTTCTTCTTCTTCTTTTTGTCCATCTTGATTGTCAGATAATTATCCTGAATCTCCATGCCAATTTGTTGCACATACTTACCGTCATACTGTTGGTCGGGAATTTCCGAGACTTTTATTATTTCTGGACAGTCGCATACTGAAATAAACGAAACCAAGTAAAAATATTGTACGAAACTAAGTCAAATTTTTTTGTTTGATTTTTTATAATTACAGTTTGATATATTTTATAAACTCACCATCCATTGTTTAGATTAAAACAATACTTGTTAATTTAGAGATGTTTTCACAAGTTTTTCGAACGGTCCGAAAAGTTGTAATATTTGTTTGTCCAAAAACCAGCCAACTTCACTTAAAAACGACTGTCAAACTCAGAACATTTTTCGGCCTTTGTAAAATCAAAATTCAAAAACAGTAATGGACAAACTAATGTAACTTTAAAAAAATTAAAACAATAAAAAACGAAACCTCTTAGAAAATTAAACAAAAAAATCATTCAACTACTCTTTCAAGTAAGTTCATTGTTTTTATTCCAATTAACCTTTAACGAAAAACAAGTTCAACATTTTAATGGCAATTTTAAATTTTTAACTGCAGAACATAAGAAAATGGAAATGTGCTGTCAAGACGCTCAAGTCAATGTCATATCCGACATGGTAGTGAAGGGTTTGCCTTTCAAGGAAGTTTTTGCCAGTATTAACGATAACCAAATAGCCATTCGAGTCCAAGAGCCGATCCTGGAAGACGAGGAAAGTGAACGTGATTCACCTTGCGACTGCTTGGACCCGCTCCCTAACCCGGATCCTCAAACCACAGAAGAAAAATCAAACAACAGTAGAACTTACACAATTACTCCACCCGAAGAGACAAAACAACCAAAAATGGAAAACTCAGAATCAGAGGTCCAACTAAAACCAGAAGACTTGGAAGAAAATCCGAACATTTTTATTTTGAAGGTGCGCAAAAGGTTCAACGATGACCTGGACAAGTGCACTTTGGATGTGGATTTCAAAGTTCCAAGACCTTGGTCTAAAGAGATGAGAGACCATTTTGATAGAGTTTACAATAATAAACCTCACGTTGCGGAAAAAGACAAAATAAAAGATGAAACAGCGTCGGAAAATACAGTAAAACAGAAAAAAGGTAAAAGTAAAGGCAAAAAGGGAAAGAAAAAATAATAAAGTGGTTGTGGTGTGAGTTTGAAGAAGTTGCGTTTTGTTTTGTTTCTTTTCGAGAGCGCCGTTGAGGTGGAGTGATGTCGCATGATCCCTTTTTCTTTGTCGAAGAAAGTGTTTCATTTTCTCAAGGAGCGGTGCAAGACGAGGACCACAAAATTAGAAGATGTATCGAAAAGTGAAAATCTCAGTGAGTTCTCACGATCGAGAATGGCTTTTATGGGCCTTTCGATTTTGTTCAATGAAGCACCCGCCCACTACGAGCCCATTTAAACACAAAAAGAAACTCAAAATGCACCTCTTTATTATTTCTCTGCCGAATCTGTCAACTTTGATATATTTCCGTGCCGACAATTTTATAAAAGATTGCTTATTATTTATATGTTTCAATCGTTTGTAATCTTTTCTATTGGCCTTCTACTTTTTCATCTGAGTTCAATTTTGATGTCTCATTGAATTTGTTTGATTTTTAATTGCATTTTAGGATAATTTGTCATTTTTATTTTTAACTATTTCAACAATTCTGAAAAACTCAGAAATTTGAAAATTTCTGAAAACGAATAAAAAAAACTTGAAAAACTTTATGGCTCTCATAAATTGGTTTCTAATTTCCGCGCGTGATAATCATAAGATCATTAACGCCTATAAAACAATTTGCGCTGTAAAAAAAAAAAAACTTGACGTCGATTGTTCGAAACTTCGCGTCAGTGCAAAAAAACCGCGTGTAAAAACATCTTGAATGACATGTTTTACTTCAAATTGAATTTCATCATGATCAAAATTTTGAACACTTTTTTGCTTGTTTGCATTCTTTTTACATCGTCGGAAGATATTTTTTTATCTGCTTCGAATCACTATTGTAATATTAAAAGATGTGCTCCAACGAGGCACACATTGTGCTTGTATTATGTAAGTGCACAAAATCTCAACATTTTTTCTAATTTTAAAATTATGTTTCATTTATTGTGAATTATTTATTATACTTTTTTTTTGTTTATTATACATTTGGAAAGTCTAACAAACCATCTCACGAATGCAGCCGAGTTTCCTCGGTAGGGCTGAGTTATAACGAAATCAAAGATATCGTCAGGGTACACAACAAGTACAGACGTTTAGTCGCGTATGGCCATGAGAAAAAAGGGAATCCCGGACCGCAATATCCAGCTCGATATATGCCTAAACTAGTGAGTGAACAAATGTACAAAGTTATATTATACCTTCATTCAATTTCAAGATGTTTAGTAAAATTTTTGTTTACAAAAATGTAATACAAACTTTTTTAGAAATGGGATGGTGAGTTGGCTACAATTGCTCAGAGATGGGCCAACCAGTGTAAATTTGGACATGACGAATGTCGACACGTTGGTAAGAAATATTCACCTATATCCTTAAAACATAATTTATTACTAAATAAAATTTGTCATGATTATAAACAACAATCATTGGTTGAATTTTTAAATATCCAAACATAAGGATTAAGAAGTATGTTTTTCTTCATCAAGTTTTTCTTGATAATTTGTGGTTTGTAATTATATAATATTTCCGCTTGAAGTCATTATGATTCCGCAAGTAATCACAAACGATAAAATAAACAATGTTTAACTCATCCAGCTCGGTTCAATGTTGGACAAAACGTCGCCCAATTATGGAACAGCAATTCATCATTATTGACTACAAAAAATCTGATTCAACTCTGGTACGATGAAGTTGAAAACTTTAATCGTAACGGTGTGCATCATTTCGAGTGAGTTTACTGATGAGTAATTGCAAAAATAATTGCATAAGATGGAATGAACAATTTCTTCAAAAATTTGTGTTTTATTGCAGGTTTAATTACACGACTGGGCATTATACTCAGATTGTTTGGGCGGGCACTAAAACAATAGGATGTGGAATGGTGCGGTACACTGATAAAGGATTGCACACCGCTTATCTTGTATGCAATTACGGGCCTTCTGGAAATTATCTCGGCCAACCTGTTTATGAAATAAAACTCAAAACCGAAATGTAAATTCCAATTTCAAGGATATAAAAAAATGTAGACTAAAAATAAAGTACGAAATCAAATTGAATTTGTTCAAAAAGAAAAAAAAGTTTTTAATGATATTAAAACTGGAGTTTAAGATATAAATTGAGCTTTTATTGGACACGCTTCGAGTGCACAACAGTGAAACGAAACTGCGCCTTGCTGACATTTTGACTCGAATAGAGAGATCTTCCGCTTTTGTCGAACTGATCTCGTTTGTCGAGACTCTTCTCTGAAATTATATCACATCATTGTGTCCCACTACGACTTCCCTTTGTACCACCGTTCGCCCTGCTACCATTTAGTACTCTTTATACAGATCTGCCCTTTCTTTATACGTATTGTTAAATTCACATTTCTTCTTTTTTTTTTTCAATAAATTTTTTACATCTTACATACAACCTTATTTTTCATCCATATTTTTCTCTGTTGTACAAGTTTCATTTTAAACAAATTATAAATTTTATCAAAATGTTTGCCAGAAGTACGTTATCTAAATTAAATTAAAGAATTTTAAATATAAACTGTTCTACTTGTTTAACCGTAAAAATTAAAAGCAAAGGAAGTTATAAATGAAACACTTTGAGCTGGAACTTCTAGTGCGAAATGAGACGAGCAACGTTCGGTTATATTTCATGCTTTGTTGCGTCGCAGTTAATTGTGATATACACTTTGTTCGAAATTTTTGTTGCGTAACAGTGTCAACACGATGGAGAAAAGAAAAATCAAACAGGAAAACGGAAGTATCATTCTGAACATCAACAAGATGACCTACAATAGCGAGTTTGCAAGAGGACGACTCTGCGGGTGATGGATATTCATATATCAGCCAGTCAGCACACCCCGGGAGATCGTCTTTTTGATACCCCGGTTTGGCGGATCTTAAAAACTTACACAAAACTAGTTCACATACGAAAATAAATTTTTTTTTCATCAAAAATTGATCATCAAAACTTTACTAAAATGTAATATGCATTTTGTAATCAAAAAGTAATAGAACGTGTATGAAGTTTTGATTAAAATTTTTTCGAGGGGTGAAAAGGGAACTTGACTCATAGTACGCGGACAGTTACGAAAACTTTTGAAATGAAGACCAGCGGAAACTGATCATGAAAGATGTCCAGCGCTAAAGTGATACAGCCGAATAGAACTAAAGGGAGTGAGGGTCAGTATTCTCGATTGAATAAAACAGCAGGGATTCCGCTGGATAGATTCGCTACTGTGCGTATTTAAGTTCCTATAAAGACTGATATTCAACCTTTTATTTGCAAACATTAGAGTTACATAAATCAACACGATTCATCTGAAGAATCATCCAAAAACTCAAAAGTATTCTTCAGCTTTCGATTATCGTATTATTTGTTGTAATTTATTTTGTTTAATGAAAACACATTGTAATATCATCTTTTATTTTTGTATCCATCAGTTTGTTCGCCAGAAAAATATTAATTAAATTTCAATCAATTCCAGAAGTATAAGTTTCAAAGGAATAATATTGCCGTGCATTTTCGTTGGGGTGAGATAATTGATTCGGATGTGGTTTGTAGTCAACTTTTTTTTTAGATACGACGTAACTCACCCCAATACCGCGAAACATTCATATGCTACCACGTGATCCCCTAACTGGATGGATGAAATAAAAAAAAATAGAATGGCCTTGTGGTAACTAACCGTTCAGGATCTGAATTAAAGGGGCGCAACCCCTGAGTGTATAATTGTAGAGGGGGATGGCCCAGGGTTGTGATTTCAACAAGGGATCACTGGTGACGCCATCTTAGATTTAATCGACAAGAAAATGGTAGACGTGAAAAATGTACTATTTTTATGACAAAATGTTGACCTAAAACTATAAAGCTAAATGTAAAATGACCAATTCCCAATTAACAGTTTTCAGTATTTTTATTGCTCTTGCATCTAACGATTTGTTTTTTGTACATAATTTATACAACGACGATTAATTCATCTTTTGCTTGAATTTATTTACAAAATTTTTGTCGCAAAAGTATTAATCGAATTGAAAAAAAAATCCCATCTCGTAGTAAAATATTTGATATTTTTATTCTCAACTAGTAACTAAAATATATACATAATCTGACTAGAAGATTGATATTTTTGACAAGGTATTTACAAATTGTTTATCACCACAATTTCAACCGTTCGTACACTTTGTGCAAAATTGCATAATCGTTTTTTCTCACAATCTTTAAAACTTTTATTCCTCTTTTTTTATACAAACTATTTTATGTGTAAAAATAGTAAAGTACTCTCCTCTTTGCCACTAGTTTTAAAAAAATTACTTTTAACAATATTTAGAATTTTAACAGCTATGATTTAATTTACATCAAGGGGTAGATGTAAGGTACTGCGATGGAAGGTGGGGGTGGTAAGGCATGGGCCGGGATATACGGTATGGCTCCGTACTGATAAGACGGCGGGTAATTGAAGCCTCCCTTTTCATGAGTTTTTGCGTGCTTTTTGAGATGATCTTTCCTACCGAAACATTTGTTGCAACACGGGCACTTGTGTGGCTTATCCCCAGTGTGGATCTTCTTGTGCCGAGTCAGTTCTTCGTTTCTTGTAAATGTTTTCCCACAGCTTGGGTTGTCGCATTTGTAAGGTCTTTCACCTAATAAACAAAATCAAGCTTAAGTTTAAAAAATCTAAAGTTGAAAAGAAATAGAAAATAAAATTTAAAAAAAAATTTAAAAAAAATTAGGAATTGAAATAAATTAATTTACCAGTGTGTATCTAAAAAAACCTAAAGCTGAAAAGAAATAGAAAATAAAATTTAAAAAAAATTATAAAAAATTAAGAATTGAAATAAATTAATTTACCAGTGTGTATCTAAAAACAATTTAAAGCTAAAATCTAAAATCTAAAATATAAAATCTAAAGCTGAAAAGAAATAGAAAATAAAATTATAAAAAAATTATAAAAAATTAAGAATTGAAATAAATTAATTTACCAGTGTGTATCTAAAAAAAATCTAAAGCTAAAATCTAAAATCTAAAGCTGAAATGAAATAGAAAATAAAATTAAAAAAAAAAATTATAAAAAATTAAGAATTGAAATAAATTAATTTACCAGTGTGTATCCTTGTGTGTCCTTTCAATTGTCCTTTATTGCTGAAAGCATTGTCACAAAATTCGCACTTGTATTTTTTCGGCCGCAATTTCTTCATTTGCTTGGCAACCAGATCCTGCTGTTGCAGCAAGCTCACTTCGCCCTGCAGCTTTGCTGCATAATGGTTGAAGCAATCCATAGCGATAAGTCCCTGCGCGTTTAAAAAGTCCTGGTTGTATGGAAAAGCCATGTAGTTTTGCATGTTTGGTAAAAACCCGGTTTCTGAGTTTATCAAATTTTGAAACGGACTGAATGCTGATGTTGCGGCTTTTTTGAGCTCCTTTCTGTTGTCCTTTTCATGAAGTGGCATGGAATTCGATGATCGTGTCAGAGTGATTTCGTTCACCTTTTGATTCACAAGGTCGCTCAAAACATCAAGTGGTTGATAATCTAAAGATAATAAATTAAAGAAAAGTGTAAATTATGAACAATTAAAATATGACAGAATTATTTCCAAGTCTAAAAAGTTTTATTCAATGATAATAAATTATAAGGTAATAAGATTTAAATATTTTTTAAAGTTTAAATTATGATAACTGAATGAAAAAAATATAAACATTATGCTTTCGAACATGAATTTAAATAAATGAATCAATGAACAAAAAATAATTGGTATGTAAAGTAATGGTTTCTGCAGTTCTAATAGCAATTAAGAAAAAAAAGTGATAAAAATTCAATGACATTACAAACATAATGGATTAATGCTAATTGCGTAGGTACTTTTTATAACCGATAATATTTCTAAAAAAAAAGAAAAACAAAAAGAATTCTTTGCGTAACTATGCTTCGTTTTGTTTATTTGAATTTTATTTGACTTAAAATAAACCTCGATATAAAAATGAATTCTGAAAAGAAAAAAATTAACTGGAAAAGAGAATATTGAATATTTTATTTTTGTGAAATTAGATTTTCAAAATGTGAAAAATCTTTTCTTCAATTAACCTGAGCACGATCTCATTGATTGTGTCTCTCTTTCGATTTCAACGTCGCTGTCGGAATCGTCGTCGCTGAATTCCCTTTTGATATGAAAATCCGCGCTTGCTTCATCGTCCGAGTTCCAAGGACGGAAGAAGCTGACACTGTTCTTGCTATCACACATCTCCATCTCAAATTTTGCACTTCACGAGAAAGTCAAAATTCTCGAAGGAAAAAAAACTGAACCAACCAATGTTCTAAAATTGGGTGGTGATAAATTAGTGGATCACTCGGTCACAAGTTTGCACTGTACACATCGAAGAAGCCGAAGAGTCTTTGGAACAAGAACTCACAGAGGACATTGACTGCGGGAGAAAAATTTTGACACTGATGCAACCGAAAGATGTAGCAGATTTTTATGGTCGAGGGCTCTAAGGGGAGTTTCCTAGTTGAGGAAAGGGGCCATTCAACTAGGGGCGTTCACTATGCTGAGGGGTTTAAGCTTTTGAGGGTACACAGGTCACAATGTAGACAGAACGGTAGAGGGAGAAATAAACATGAAACAAAACCAATCCAATCTTCTACAAATATTAATGTGAAAAATGATAGGAAAAAATGTTATCATAAATAAAAACAAAATCAAATATACAGTCGTAATTGATCAGCCGAATGTTCAAATTATTCATCAGAACAAAATTATTTTTCAGAAAGATTATTTTTAGGGTAATGAATTTCTGGAAAAGTTAAACAAAAATTTTTATAAGGAGACGTTGGAAATTTTATTATTCTGCTGTTTAAAATCAGATGGCTTTTGAATTTTGTTGTGGATAAATGACTAAACATAATGGATCTCTTAAAAGTTGCACTCTGCGAGGGTGGAGGCGATAAGAAAAAAGAGGGGGTGACGATTTTCAGAGGGTAACCAGTCAATGACAGTGTACAGTGACAAAATAAATCAAAGTGATATCGAGCGATTCAGATCCACCCTCACGAAAAGCAATTCAACAAAACGTCTTTGTGTCATTGCATATGTGCAATTTTATCTCTTGATGGATGCCATTTTGCCTGTCCAGTCGACGTTGTTCCTAAATTAAAATCTAACGTTCAATTTTGTATCAACCATCCACAAAAATGAAACAAAAAATTTAATTTAAAAACTTCAATATTTTCGAATTCATATCAAAATTAATTTTTTATTAGCAAAATTATGTTCCACTTTGTTCTTCTGGTGTATTTAAAAAAAATGAAAGATGTACATCTGTTTTCCTTCAGGTCAAGTCTAAAAACGAAGGCCTGACAAATTGCATGTGTTATTGGTAAAAACAAGATCACGAATAAAAAGGCGAAAAAATTTCAGTGACAGATCATTCAAATTACGCAGCCACTACGATGCATCATCTTTTGGACACTTTGATACAAAAGCGTCTTTCTCTCTCGGACGGTCAATCGTTCAAGATTTTTTTCTTCTCTCATTCACTCCACAAGCAGAAGGTTCGAAAGTGTCATTCGAACAATACCAGCTCCTTTCTCCATAGGATGTACAACAAAAACTCAGAATAAGGTGATTTTTTTTCTTTGACATTGTAAATGATTTTCATTGAAAATCATTAAAAAAATTTTTCAGAAATTGGTGGACATTTAGATTTTGAAGTTCTACATTTTTGTACATTTTCATAATACATTAAGTATTACATTTTTAGCTTAAATTTAAATTTTAAGTTTTGTTCTAATCACATCATTCTATTGTTCTCAAAAACTTAAAATCATTAATTCAGAAAAATTCTTTTAAAAAAGTATGAATCCCAAATCGTATTATAATCTCAAAATCAGCATTTCAAAAAAAAATGACTCAAAAACTGCCGATTTTTTTAGAAAACAAAAGGCAATTTGTTATCACTTGTCTGCAATATTTGTTTTAATTCTAATCTATATTTCCATGTTAGATCCATATGCCAGAAGATGTCTATGAGTCATAGTTACTCGCAACAGTTCAAAAAGGCGCGGAGGTTCTTCTTCAGGTATTTTTTAAGCTCCTTCGTGTTTTTCAGGGAAAAACCCTTAAAGGTAAAGGTAAATGGTCAAACAAAACGCAAAACTACTCACTTTGCTTTTCTGTTAATAAGATCAAAATGATTCATCCAGTAGAATTATTTTTGGAAACAAAAATTAATTAATTAATTAACAAAACATAATAGAGAAAGAAAATAGTGGAATGAGTTTTTGATCATTTATATTTTATTATAGATTGAAAATTGCCCATAAAAAATAGATCATGAAAATAACCGTAGAATATATTTGAGCATAATTTCATCTGATGCAATGAATCACCACTGATAACCAAAAGATTACAATTTTTCACATAAGTTTTCCTATAAAAACAAAGGACCAAAAATGTTTCATTTTCGGAAAATGTCTGGTATTATCTTCTTAACAAGACAAATGTTTTTGAAACGACGATAAATTATCAAGCAAATATCCTCATTTCATTAAGTAATCACGTAAGGCACCAGAACTTTGCTCTTTTGTATAAACAGTTACTCATCGGCTGAAAACCTGTGATTTGTTAAAAAAAAAAGCCTCTTTCTATGATCACCTGCCTTCCAAAACTTAAGCCTCCGTTTCGATTTCACTTTAAAACAAATATTTCTCTATGACTCAATCATGCCTATCAAACCAAATTTGAATTTTCTAAATAAAAAATGTTGTGATAAAAATTTAATTAAAAATCGCAAAGCAAATTTAATTATTCAACCATTTCGATTCGATAGTTTTAAAAACATTTTTAGGTCATGCATTTTTCTATTAAACATGTCAATTATAAATAATTAAATTGTACACAATTTTTTCAATTAACGCAAGAAGTACAAGGCATAAGAAACATCAGACATAAATAAAAAGTTTCAATTTTTCTTTTGCATTGTCCAGTTTTTAATTTGTGAAGAAAATGTAGGTAAAGACGAAAAAGAGTGTTGGGTATATTAAGTAGAGTTAAAAAAAGTTAAAGAAAAAGTTTAAAAAAGTTAAAATAATTATAAAAAAATTGATGAAGAAAATGACACCCTTTGAGTGTGTGAACGATGTACCACGCCCTTGAAGCAAAGCCCCCTTCTCGTGGAATCGCACGTTCCCTCCAGAGCAGCGAGGGTCTGGCCACAAAAGCCGAAAGTTCGGCGTGCAACCCACGGCAAGCCCCATAATAGCCCTCTCGCTTTTAGACCCACCCTCGAAAAGCAGTCGAGTGCGACCGCAGTTACCGCCCTTGGTATGGCGGCACAAATTTTATTATGCTTTTCCACGCGGATGACTCCGACAAGCTGCCGCATCAGCCATTCAAGGGTGATGCGCACTCTTTGCGTAGTACTACTCGTGCGACTTCCGTGTAAAAACCATTCACCATACATATTTATGACAAATATGCTTACAGAATATACCATTTATATTATCTCATAAGAAATGAGCCTGACATCTTCTCCAACACAAATTTAATTAAATTTGTAACATCCAAAATATGAATTAATCACTTTTACTCTTACCAAAATTAGACTCTCCATTTGATAGAAAAGTATTTTTAAAATAATTTTAAATGTTGCACATTTTTTATAATGAAATTTAATTCTATTTTTTAAAATTTTTATCTTTAAATTGTATCCATCAAAAAGTATGAAAAAAGAATACAATTGAAAAATTGTAAAGACGAATAGTAACCGAAGCGATTAAAAGACAAAAACGGTCTCATGGTGAAAGCCACAAAATCCACGTTCACGTTTAGATACAACTGCGGTGCATTCGGTATTATAAAAATTTTTGTCGAAAAATATATGCTAGAGTGATAAAGAGCTTTGTGTGGTAAAATGAAAGCGCGTACAGTTTCCCATTGGGCGACTCGCTAGGTGCCATTAATCAAAGAGAAATTTCCGCGCGAGTGACTTCTCCAAAGTCCGCGCCGAAACGGTCTACATCACCACTGAGACAAGGATTGCACCCGGCCAGATGGCCCGTGCCACTGTCACCGACTCCACCACGTCACTTTCAATTTTCGTTTCCTACCTATTTATACGACGACAACTTTTATAATGTTTTTACAACATCTGCCAATGTCATTCCATTAATTTTTATTCATTCAAATAATAAGAATAAAAATTAATCGAATCAATACAAATTGTAACTACAAATTTGATTGTACGACTTTTGACAAAAAATCAATCTAAAAAAATTTAAATAAAACGAATCAAGTTAAAAAAAAGAGGCTAAAAAAAGTTGGAGTAAAAAAGATTTGGCTGAACAAAAATTGTATCAATTAGAAGTTTAAATTGAGACGTTATTATATAATATTTGATGTCCTTAAATAGATCGGATTACAACGAATCAAAAGTACAATCGAGTAGTTGTAAGTATGACACCGCAACCGTTCGAAAAAAAAGCGATTTAGAAGATAGGTCGGAGCGACAAAAAAACAGAGGGATGAGAGAAGCTCTCGAGAGTTGAAAGGTCGGTGCGATGTGCGTGGCCAAGACCGCGAGACACAATGCGCTCGCACCGCAACAATAAAAGGGCGACATGGCTGCGAAACGGGATTATTTATAATGCTTTATGTATCATACAACGTAATTCAAAGACCACTCGTTCTTGAGAGCCCAACTTTAATTTCGTAAATGAATCCACTGCGAAGGAAAAATATCAAAATCGGCTGATGAAAAACCAAACCACTTTATATCATTGTGATCATACTTTGCATCACTTTTAAAAATTGGTTTCACAATTTAAAAGTTTTATCTTCGGTTTACATTATCTAGTATCAAAATATGATTAGAAGTATAATTTTAACTTGAAACAATTAAAAACAGATCAATCGGCAGAGATGTAATTCACAAATCATGGATTCACAAATCTGTTTATCCCAATTCTGCTCGCAAACTTAGATAAACGAATCGTCTCGAAAATCAATTTCCACAGATGCCTGTGCATCGGCACAACAAATCTTTTTTGATAAATCGGATGCGTATAGTTGTGGAAAAGAGCAAACATTGTTGGAGAGGTCGCACGAGCCACGCCCTGATACGCCAATCCAGTTTGACTTCGAACACATATCGAAATCCCATACCCTTCAATGCAACCGGGGAAAGAGAGAGCGACTAAATTTGACGTTAGCCAAATAAACACATTGAATTCGGAGCAGCGGCCACGTTTGAAGTGGCGTGTTTGATGACAGGCCGCAGCTTCACGACACCTTGTCCCATTGTTGGCCGGCACCTTTGAGCACCCTCTCACTTTCCCAACTCCACCCAGCGTTTCGGAACACAACGAGAGCACTCGACAAATCCGCATTTTTGATTTTCGCTGTTCAAAAGGTCATCCTACGGGACATCTCTTTTTTTTTTCTCGCCTGTCGGCACGTTGCGTCTGATCATGACCAGCACCAAGAGGAGGAGGACCGTTGCATTCAAGACACTCTCATTCTTGAATGAAAAGCTACATAAAAAATGTGCCTGATTCATGTCCAGATTTCATCTGCATACTGCCCGCGATGATTTGCCAGATTTGTCGAGTCACACTTATGGTCACCCTTTTGTCAACTCGATGAAAATAATAATGAGCTGGGATACCTTTTGAATGGGCAGCCATTCTCGTAGTTTGATTAGAAGTTATTGATCCCCGTTGCTTGGTCAAACAATTTTTGAGTTTCGGTCTCCATTCAGTTTTTCTGTCGAGTAGATCATCCTTCGAAATTATTATTTTTTTTATTTCTTTTTGTTTTCTGAAAGAAGAAAAGGGTGGTTGTTGGTCGAACTGTGTAACTGGTGTTTACATTACAAAATTTTGAAAAAGAATTGATGTAGTGAAAAACATACCTCTCCCTATTCAAAACAGTTTAAATCCTTTTTTTATGTCTGCTGTAAAAAACAACTCATCTCTGTGCCCATCTGTCCGGCTGGAATTAAAATGTACAAAAAAAATATAATACTACATTCTAATGTTCTTTTGATGAATATGAGATGAGTGTTGCCACCTCATTCTGATCCAGAATACAATAAAGTGTAAACGTAACAGTTAAGTATTGTCGTTGCACAGTGAGTTTCTGGAGGATGGTTAGATACGCTCTATTAGATTGCAGATGCGGAATGGTGAAGCAATGACCAACTCCCGGACCACCGCAGTTGTAAGAAGTTGATGAATTCGTTACGCTCCTTCCGTAGGCGTTAAACATTATAACACCTCACTTTACAAAACGGTGATGAAAGAACCTAATCATGACCGCGGAGACTGACGCGTGACCGATTGCGATTCGGCATGTGAATCCAATCTCTCAATTTGGTACATCTTACTGCCTACCGAATCTTTTTCTCATTTTCACACCCAAATTCATTCATATCTCTAATACAATATTGTCCCGGTGTCTCAAAGCTCTTTTTTCACTCATCCAAACAAAAAAAACGAAAATCATTAAAAAATATTACAGAATTTCTTGCATAATTTCTTAATGAGAAATTTACAATAAGAAACAATATCAGAAATTCTGAAAACAGTTTTTATTCATTGTTTGTTTGTACTTATCAAAATAGCGAGACATAAGCAGTATAGAAAACAATACTTTTTATATACGAATGGAGGATAATACTAAAAGTATACATATGTAGATCTTAATCGAAATAAATGTTTAACTGATTTTATTCATAAACATCTCTGAAGTTATATAATTCTTGCAATAAAGCTATGGAACACTGTTATATTATCTGCGTGACAATGCTTTTTAGAACAACATTCTTTAATGTAACAAATTAAATTTTAAAAAGATTGACTGGAATTACGAATCGTGGAAACTGACCTACGCTCAGTGCTTGAAAGCAATGTCTCACAGACTTTCACTGTACAGTCTGAGTGAGACGAAACACTTTTTTCATAACGCAAAATTGGTTGGTGTTAAAACGTTATTAGAAATACACATATCTTAGAATCTAACAATTAAGTCATTTTTGTAGCATTTTTCCCAACTTTTCTGTTCATCTCATTTCAATTTACACGAAATCTTTTGAACAGTTGTGTTTTATAATATGAACATAATTTTTTTTATAATAAAAATTTGTGTCGACGAAACTGCAGTTGCAAATAAAAAATATTACTCGCGAAGACGAGCCAGTCGCTGCGTTAACTCATCTTGTTCTTGGCTAACTTGTGTCGAGGTTCCAATACTTCCTACTTGTCCAGTCGGCAGTTCCATACTTAGATCCAATCTAAAAAATTTAACAAATTTTAATACAGAGTAAAGTAAATTTGATTCTGATTCTTTTCCAAATCTGTAACTATGAAAATTGAAACTGTTATAATTTTGATTAAAAAATGTCCGTACCCTGCTTCATCAGCGACTTGTTGCATCAAAGAATCGACAGCATTCTGAGGCACATTCACAGTAGTGGTCTGGGACATTGCATTCTCCATGCATGAACTCTGCACGTCCAAGTCTTCAAACTGGCTCTCAAATTTGTCCATAAGTCCAGAAATTTTTTCCAAATTCATCGATTTCATAGCAGCGTCCATGGCCTTAACCACTCCTGCCATCGACTGAGTAACCTTCCTGGTTGTGAGAGCAGTCTGAACCCTGCTGGCCACAGCGTCTACCCGAGCACTCATCCTCAGGTAATTAACTGCCTGAGATTTTTGTCTAATTGCGTTCTCAGCATGTATCCTGGCTCCTTCCATGTTACCCTTCTGGATCGCTTTTTTTATCTTGGCTTTCTCCAACTTCTCCTCTTTCTCGCATTTTTTTGAATTTCGTTCCAACTCCTTCACAGCAAATTTTAAATTAAATAGGTTCTCTATTTTTGATTGTTAAGAAAAACATATTTCTGAAATGTATGACACAATAATACAAAACAGTATTTTTACTTGGAATAATTAATTTTAATTGCAATTAACAATCTACAAAAAAGAAAACATCCGAAAGATACAAAACTTGACAAAATCAATCTAAAGTTAACCTACAATTGAACTTTTTCTTCAATAAATGTTTGAAAAGATGATTAAAAAAATTATATCTTGTTTACAGATTGCCAATTAAAATGAAACAATGAAAATCACGATATTTGTATTCGTTTAAAAGGATACTCTCCATTTGCGTGACAGACATGGCTGATTGTTCGGCACCTATTTTGCTAGCTGTATAACCTCAAAAAAAATAAAACAGCTCACTATCGCGAGCGATTTCGAATCCTCTATTGTTCGAGGAGGAAAAAGGGGGGAATAACAAAAGTTAGTAGGATCCAACAATGTAAACTTCAAAAACAACTGACTGTCGAATTTGAATTTTCTTTGCACAACAACAAACACGGTGTCAACAATGAAAAATTTGTCCGGATCAAAAGACAGCTTGTCAAGACTCAATTGCTTTGGTGATTACAAAAGTGAATCATTCCTAAACTTAGATGACTTATAGATCACGTACACGATCATATGACGGGTTATTCCTTTTGGTTAAAAACACTCTTTTTAATTTACAATCCATGCACAAGAGCCAATGGGAAGTCGCGTTTCTTCGGACAGCGGACGGACGTGGGAATAGCCAAACATCTGAAATCACGTTGAAGTTTGGCTTGACAGGTTCTGCTGTTACGGATGTCTGTGAATGTTTTTTTGGTAGCGTCTCGAGCTCTGAGGTGTCGGGACATCAATGATGAGAAATTTTAGTCCAAAATTTGTGTGATAAATTGTCGTGAAAAGTACGAAGAAAATAGACAAAACAAACTGAAATTCTATCAGGAAACATGGAAGAGGCGACGTATCTAAAAAAGTATGTTGTAACCGATCGATAATTGCTTTCTTTTAACTTGAGTTTCGCTTTTTTTAACGACAGCGTGTTATTGATTTGTATGATGAGTTTGAATTATTTATTATTTTTTTCTCAAATAGCGCACCATAAGCATTTGTCAGCATTAAAATATGTTCTTTCATTTATTTGTTTATATAAAATACTGAAATGTTTAACAAATTTTGATTTCTTTCTTTCCTATCAATGAAAACTTTTCTTTTTTGTATTATTCCAGAAAGACGAGATCTGGAACTTTGGACGTACATTCGTCAGAAAAAGCTTTGATTGTAAATTATGACGTTGAAGCACTTATCTTGAGTGACCTGGGAGATCCCATTCTTGGGGAGAAAAAAGTAAGCAGCGAGATTGAAAAACAACTGTAAAAATAATAAAGATGGCTAATTTTTAAAATGGTTTCATTTTGTTCATAATTTTTATATTTTATTTCCAGGAATGCCAGAAAATTATCAGACTAAAAAGTCTAAACGCTGACACAAATGTGAAACTACTTGCTAAAGAAGTGATAGAACAGTGTTCCCTGATTCATGAATCAAGATTGAAAGAAGTCGAACAGCTTATTTATTATCTTCAGAATCGTAAAATTGGAGATGGTAATTGAAATTTAAGTTCAATTTTTGCGTATTATTTCTTGTACCAGATCAAATAAGATGTTTCGTAACAACAATTTTGTACATTTTTAGGCTATGATAATAGTTCTCAACTTTTAAGACCCACATCCTCGAATTCCATGAACGAGCAAGGTGACACGGAAAGAGCGACCATCAGCAACATTGATAAATATATCGAATTGTTGTACGAGGATATGCCAGGAAAAATAAAATGCTCATCACTTATCCTGCAATTGGCCAGGGTGCCTGATAATTTGTTGGAGTTAACAAAAAATGGTACTGACTCTTTTTCAAAAACACAATATCATAAAATGGTCTGCTTTTTGTATTTATTTATCTTCTTAAAATTATGAACAAAATGTATTCTCGTTTTTATGTTTTTAGAATCATTATTAAGTGCTTTAGCCAGAGTTCTGAGAGAAGATTGGCGGAGGAGCATTGAACTATCCACAAACATTATTTACATATTTTTCTGCTTTTCAACGTACAATCAATTTCATAATATCGTTTTGGAATATCGAGTAAGTTTGTTTTTCCTTTTAACATTATTGTTGTATTTCTTTTCTTTGACTATTGTTATTTTTAATATAACCGTTTTTTGATTTTAGATTGGCTCCCTTTGTATGGACATTATAGACTTTGAACTTGCAAGATACGATGAATGGAAGGAAGACATGGAAAAGAGAAAAAGACACTTCGAGAATAGTACGGGATTGCTTATCTTTCCAATTTGCAACGCCGACAATAATGATAAAAAGTACAAAGTGATTGATGATTTGTGGAACACGGAAAGCCCTATTGATTTCGAGATCAAACGACGATCGTTGGATTCGACGATGGAAGTTACCGATAATGATATCAAGAAATTTAAAGAGGATTTTGAAAAAAGTCGAAAGAAATTTAAAAGTCTTACAAAAAAACAAGAACAACTTTTACGAGGTAGGAAATATTCTATTAAAAAAAGCAATGAAAATTACCCAAATACAAATTTTAAGAACTAATCGACATCAATTCATTTTCAGTCGCCTATTACTTGCTGCTAAACATTGCTGAAAATATCGACGTAGAGAAAAAAATGCGCAAGAAAAATATTATCGGAATGCTTATCAAAAGCCTCGATAGAACCAACACAGATTTGTTGATGTTGGTCGTGACGTTTTTGAAAAAGTTGTCGATCTTTCGTGAGAACAAAGATGCGATGGTAAACATTTTCAACATAAATTCAAGATCAGAGAATTTCAATCGTGTATTTTTATACATTCAAAATTTTTATATTCAAAAATCAATTTTCAGGCTGAGGAAAACATTATTGAAAAGTTGCCGAGACTGCTGCAGAGCAACAATCCAGATCTCGTATTGATTACTCTCAAACTTTTATTCAATTTATCCTTTGACACGAAACTCAGGGGAAGAATGATAAGAGTAGGATTGTTGCCAAAACTAATTAAACTGTTAGCGCAAGGTAGGGCGAAATCGAATCAGTAAAGTCATCTATAATTTAAGTCTTGTCGCAAAATAATTTTGTTTTTTGCCAAAACGAGTTTTTTGCCAAAAAAAAAAACTTAAAAAAACAAAAATTCAGATCTGAGTTGAGTTTAATTTAAAATTTGTAATTAGCTATTGAAAATTAAAAGAATAGGTATCTTAAATCAATGTTGTTCGTAGGCGATCCAAAAAGTCAAACAACTATTTTGGGAATATTATATCACGCCAGCATGGATGATAAAGTAAAGGCGATGTTTACGAACTCCGAATGCGTTCCGATGGTAATGGGATTGATACCAAACTGAATTATGCTACGTAGAGTTTTGCTTATCTAAAAATATCCTCTAATTTACGTTTTTGGCATTGCAGGTTACAGATATGCTTTTAGAATCTGAAGATGATATAAAACCGGAATTGGTAGCATTGTGCATAAATCTAGCTGCTAACAGCAAAAACGCTCAACTTATGGCTGAGAGCAGTCGGTTGCAAAATCTTATTAAAAAGGCATTCAGGAATCAAGATGCCCTAATCATGAAAATCATTCGAAACATTTCTCAGCATGATTGCACTAAAGAAAAATTTGTCGTAAGATCCAACTAAAATTGTAATTGAATATTAAATTATGAATTTAATAAAATCTAAGATAAATTTTTTGCAGGAATTCGTGGGCGATTTTGCGATGGCTCTTAACAAGACAGACCTACAAGACTTCGTTTTAGAAATAGTGGGGGTACTGGGTAATTTAGCGTTACCTGACTTAGATTACTCGCAAATCCTCCAAAGGTGTAATCTTATTCCGTGGATTCGAAATAATCTCGTCCCAGGTACAAAACGAGTGACTGATCAAATCAGCTTCAAATTAAATGAAAATGCCTAACTTTTTTTTCTCATTTCAGGTAAAGCAAAGGATGATTTGGTTTTAGAGGTTGTCATATTTTTGGGCACTGCTGCATCCGACGAAGATTGCGCACAACTGATGTGCAAGGCGGACATTCTTCTTTCATTAATTGAATTACTGAAAGGTATGCCGATATCTGGAAACCTTACAAGCAAAATGTAATTCCAGAAGAATTTAATGCTCGATTTATTCTTACAGCTAAACAGGAAGACGATGAAATGGTCTTACAGATAATTTACATGTTTTATCAGATTTTAAAACACGATTCTACTCGTGATTACTTGATAAAAGAAACAGGTAATTTTCAATATGAATATTAATAAACAAATTTTTAATTCTCTACTCTCAGAAGATTATAGTACTATAATAATGCCATATTGTTTACCTTTTTTTTTATTAATTTCAGAGGCTCCTGGTTATGTAATAGATTTAATGCACGATAAAAACCCAGCGATCAGGGAAGTTTGTGATGCTTGTTTGGATATCATTGCTGTGAGTAAACTGAGCATAAAAAATAATTGTTTTCTATTCACGTTATAATTTTGATTTGATAAAAAAGAAATAATGTTAAAATGTGCACAATTTCAGATGTGCAATAAAGATTGGGCAGCTCGTATCAAAGTGGAAAAATTCCGATCTCACAATCAGCAATGGCTTGACATGGTAGAATCCATTACGGTGGATCCTTCCAATTATCTTTTACAGGAAGACGACGATATTCCCTCACTCCTTAGTCATGATATTCTCATGCACACTATGCTGTTTCCTTCTGGTAAGCTTTCTCCTGCGCCAGCATTATAATTTCTTCTCATTTGAGAGGTACCCTTCACCTATTACCTTGCAATTCATTGGAAATACTTTTTAATGATGCAACTAAAACGGCTGCATGACTGCATAAACGCATCCATGCCTTGATCATAAAAGTTTAATAAAGAACATTAACTAAATTAAAATTTCCCTAAATAAAATCATTGAAATATAGTTTTTCACCGAAGCAGTGCCTCGCAATGTAGAATGCACATTACCAAGTTGAAGATGAAAATGAATGAATTGTTCTTACTGTTTAATTCTTTGCAACTAATGTGAGAAAAAAGTGAAAGATAGGGAAAAAAGAATTATGTTGTATACGAAGATTTAGATAACGTTTTATCATGTGAAGGGTAATTTTATGTATGTGCTTTTTTTCAAGTTGGATCAACTACTGAAATTGATTGCTTTCCTTGTACAGGTAACTCTACAAAGTTTAATTCTTATGACAGTGAGTCTATTGTGAGAGCTTCTTCTGACTCGTCTGAAAATATGAGTCGTCCAGTTAGTCGGTCAGTATTTTGATTTTGCATTTTAATTTGTCACACTTCATTTTAAATTGACGCTATACTGTTAATTTAAATTGAATGTTCAATTTTTTTCTAATCGATGAATTTATTTTCAATTGATATCATAAAAACACAGTGGGAACATTCAGCCAAAATTAGATTCCAATTTTCTTCCATACTTGAATTCAAATGTCTGTGAGCTATATGTCGCTTAGTAGACAAATGTCGAATATGAACGCGCCATTTAACTGACAAACCATTTTGCAGATTCAGCCGAGATCTTGACGAAATCAGCGAACTGATGACACGCTCCAAATCACGCAAGTCTGTTGGATCCGGACTAGATGAATTCAACTCGAAACTTAAGTTCCCCGAATCAAACAACTCGCACTTACTGTTGTAGATTGTAACGTTCGGTTTTTCTAAGTACTCCGTCTGATTTATTATATCTGTATTCCCGTTTACTCGCATTTATTTATCGTCATAACATAAATTGTCTTCGTGATCAGCAGCCCTTCGTTACTTTTTCAAATTATGACAAAAGTCAATTTACAACAATTAATTCTAAGATTATATTTTAGAAATTTATATTTTTAGCAGTATTCTAAGCTAGTCAACAGGCTTCTAGTTATGTAATTTCAAAATTGTCCCGCGAACTTGTGAAATTGTAATCTAAGCACGAACCGCATAAAGAAAAATTGAATCGCAATCTGGTTTATGATTTCCCCTAGTAAGAAATGGAAATTCAATTGTGTATTTTTCCTTTTATCAACACTTTATTATTTTTGATTTCAGTCTGACGGTTGGCTGGATCCTTCGTACAAAGATGTCATTTGAATTAGGGTGCAAAATCAAGATCGCATTGTCACTCGTTGGTGTGAAAAATGCATTATCTTTGAGATTTGCGCCAATCGGGCAATCGACGAAGCCGTGAATCTCGATGCAGCACCACGGCAAATCCTTCCGCGTTTTCACGTACTGTTGAACTGTCTTGATGATGTTCGTCAATCTGTTGCTCGTGAGAAAACCTGTACATTGTATGTACTGTACGGATCCTCTTTGTTTCTCCAACCGAGGCCACGATTTTAGACTTCTGTAAGAAGAATGAAAAAAGATGTAAAAAATGATTTATTGTAATTGCTGATTGGTGCAGAAATGGATACTTACAAATCACAGCCTGTTGTGAAATATCCGTACCAGTCGAAGAAATCTACTAAACTGGTTTCTGGATCCGGATTCGTACCGTTATTCAATTGATCCAATCTCGGGAATTGTATGTTATTAGCTGGTCTGTGATAATACCGCTGTTGACAGACCGAAACCTTGCATCCGCGCTTGTCAAACCAAGCTGCTATCGATGATGGGCATATTTTCTCTTCTGTCAAGATGATCAAAGAAAATAAAAAAACAAATTATAAAGTGAACGTTAGCACACGTCAAATCGATAATTGGAACATCAAAAAAAATCATTTGAAAAAATGATAACCTAAAAATATTATATTAAATAATGTAAAAAATAACAATGAAAAATCGAAGAAAAAAAATTAATAATGAAGTTGAAAAAAAGAAAGTTGAGATAAAAAGTTTTCAACAGATCAAATTATTTTCAAATTATATTTAGAGATTGAGTTATCGATCGTTACCTGGTGGTTCCCAACAAACTATGACGTCAAATGTATCTGTCAGTGCCTCCTTCAAACAGCTCTGCACTCGTTGGTAATATTTCTTGCCCGATGTAAAGCTTTCTTCGTTCAAATTGACTTTCACGACTAGTGAGTGACCGGTAAAAAAATAATAAAAAGAAAACGAATCAAGCCATGGCACAACAAGAACATTAACATAAAGTATTTAAAAAAAATTGTCGCACAATAAAAATGCACTTGTTTAAACAAAATATATTGTATTTCATGGATACCATCTTTACACAATGACTATCTTCTTTTATTTGTTGTTTCAATACATAATTGTTCTTTTATTGTTTTTTATACATACACAATTCGTACAAATTAACATTTGTCACCTTGTTTATTGCATTGATAAAATATGTACATGAAAAAGCACCCGATGTCACGAACAAATTCCGAAATCTTCATTTATCTTTATCTTGTGTAAAATTAAGAAAATATTCTCCTTATAGAACCACAAAAATAATTTGTGTCCAGGATATTAAAAAAATAAGCCTTGATCAGATCGCAAAAATACTTTGCAGTCTTATTTTTTTCGATTATTTTGTTGTTTCTTGTTTGTTTGTTATTCATTTTTTGTGCAGCGTCCAACTTTGTGTTATAAAATTCCTTCACAACGGCAAATACGAATTTATGGAAATATTTGATTCCTTATGCAATCCACTTACGCTGAATATCATGCTAGATAATAATGATTGAAAAAATGTTCTCTTGGCCTTCTAATTCTACGTGGGAATACACATTAATATATTTGGTAAAATTTTTTGTTATCAATTCCATTAATTCTATAGCACCGCAAAAAACAAGTATGGAGGAATTCTTTATACCAGAAAAATCATGAGATCTGTACTTTGTTTTTTAACTTTTAAAATTTAACATTTTCACTAATTTATAATGATTAAATTTATATATTTTTTTCTATCGACAAAGAATATTTTTTATTGCTCAAAGAATTCCTCGTCTGATATGATTCGAATAAACTACAAGAATAAAATAAACAATTCAAAAATCGGCAACGAAACAACGATAATTTTGACTAGTACAATTTAAAGTCGTCATGGCGATGAAACGTTTGTTTAGTCGATTCAATATAATGGTATGTTGCATTTTTGTATACTATATCGGTATTAATTATTCGCTTCATTGATGGTATATAATTCCAAAAATAGTCGCTTCCTTTGATAAAACGTTTGGGTTTTTCAAAAAGTGGTTGGATACCGATTGATCGTATAAAAAGTTGCACCACCGATGGAACGAATGATGATTCATCACAGTTTTTGATTGTAAAATGTATACATCGGCAAGGAAAGTTGAATGATAAACATCGACGCATCTGAAAACGCGTTCAAAAAGCGTAATTACGTAATGAGAGTCGGGTTTATTTCGGTCCGAGATGTGGTTCCGATCGAACGTCAATTTTTCGATGTTCCTCTCAATGAATTATGAGAATCAAAGTCGGTGATTTGTTAGGAACTCTGTTTTGCGCATAAGCTTTATTTCAACTTGACGGACTGTAATATCTATCAGTACCCTCCTGTTTGATATATCAAGTTTCAGAATTCAATAAGCAGCCAAAGGAAAGAAACCAAATTTTTTAATTTGCAACTTAGATTTAATTTTAATTATCCAAGATCGACTTCGTCTTTCTTTTGGCCACTTTTCTGGTACACTTTTCTTGTCGAAAGGCCTGCTCCCGATCACGCGAATGACAGCGTGGGGCTCGTGTCCAGGTCGATGTTGTTCTGAACGATCTCTTTTTTAAAGCTGTCGAGCTCCTGAGTGGAGATTCCCAGCCAGCTCTCGAGTTCGGAGAGTCTCCTCAGGTTGGTGCAATTTCTCATGAGCATGTAGACCGTGCTCATGGATAGGTCACTGCTGTGGAGTATCTTGAGTTCCTCAAGCTTGGTCATCGGGTTTTTCGACAGGACAATCTCCATGGTCGAGTCCCGGATGCCCGTGGAAGACCCGAGGTGAATAAATTTGACATTATAACAATAAGACAAAAGAAACTGCAAGTGCGAGTCGGGGCATTCTGCAACGCACTTGAGCCTTTCAAGAAACATGAAAGGTGGGACTGGGAAACGATTTCTGTTGACGCTCGCGTGGTCCAGGAACTCGCAGTTGTAAAAAACGAGACTCTTCAGGTTGGGACAGCTCTGACTGATGTGAACCAGGGCGTTGGAGTCAATCCTGTCCACGTGCTCTAGATGGAGATTCGTGATCTCAATCCCTTTGATTTCAAGGAGCGTTTGAATGCCATTGGCATAGAAGTCGCAGCAGCGCAGCTTCAGTTCTTTGAGCTCGTCGAGGGTTGCGAGGATGCTTAGGTCGTCAATCCTGCCGTCGCAGAGCATCGAGAGGCTGGTTATTTTCGGACAGAGGTCGACTATAAAGTAGAGGTGTTCAAGGCCGACGTTGTAACACTCGAAGGCCTTCAGATTGAATGTCTTTGCGTCGAGGTTATCGATCTTGGAGTTGACCAGCTCGAGCACCTCGCCAAACTCGTCGCAGCGACCGATGTCCACCAGGCTAGAGCAGCCCAGGAGCAGGTCGGCGAAGCCCGACACCGTCACAGAAGTCTGACAGAGCTTCACTTCTTGGAGCTGGTCGTACTTAAGAAGATAGGGGATGCTCCGGTTTGTCACGCACCTGGACGCGGTGGCATCAAGCTTCCTCAACCTGGGGCAGTTCTGTCCAACTGCATAGATAATGTTGTCGGTGCAGTCGAAGCAGAGGACGAAACTCACGAGGTTCTTCATCGAGCTCACCGCGTTTATCACGAGCTTCTCGATGTCAGACGTTTTCCAGCCAGACGATCCTGAGCCGAGGTCGAGGACTTCAAGGCCGGTCATGTTGTGGAGGTCATAGTAGAGGATGTGTCGCATGATCTTAGGCCATTCGGCGAACTCGATCTTCTTAAGGTTCGTGTGGATGACGAGCTCAGTGAGGCTGACGACGATGTTGATCGCGCAGAAGAAGGTGGTGGTCTTGGTGTAGTCGTTGTAGGTGCCCTTGATCTCAGTGATGAGCCGAGTTATGGCCTGCAGCACCTCGTAGGACATCTTGTCATGCAGATGCCAGGGCACGTTCGAGTTCAGGTGGCGCTTCATGTTGCGCACGGTTGTGCGCAGGGTGTTGAGACCCTGCTCGGGGTTCTGGTTCGTTATGTCGCATATCGGCCGAATTATGTTCCTGCCGAACACCGTGACCAACTGGCCGACGGATCTTAACGCTAGGTCTTGCAGTTTCGGCACTTGGTGCTTCCTCGGCATTTTTAGTCCAACTTACCGAAACGAGGCAGGAGCTTGTGCTTCATGGGGATCCCCTCCAGGCCCAGTCGATCGTGGTCCCGTTTTGTCAGCGATAGGATCAGATGACCACAGGGGGTTACCGAGATGGTACTGTCCACGTCCTGGTAACGATTTATAGACAGCAGACTCACGTTGCCTGTAAATTTTCAAAACATAATTTGTCACAATAGATGTTTTTGATTCATATGATTCAAATTATAATTTCAATTTCAGTTTGTGTTCAGTTTTGTTTGGAAAAGATGACAGTTGATTTGTAACTTGGTTTACTTTTAATATTTTGTTTGTTTGTTGGTTTTTTTTTATCATGACTAACGAAAGAGAATGATAAAAAAGACGGATTATAGAAGCTTAAAGTTTGCGTTGAGATTAGGATTAACAATTGCGAATGATGAAACGAGATCAAAGGTAGTCGAGTGATACGCAAATGAAAAATGGTCAGATTAAAGTTGTGTGTCGTGTGAAATCGTCCAGAGCGATTGTTTTATTTGCGAACGTCAGGTTCTTTTATACGAGCATGCAGAGCTCTAAATGAGGAAATCAAAATATTGCTCAATCAATTGAACTCAATTCTGGTAATCAACTTTTCAAAAAAACAAAGAATCAACATTATTTGTTTTAAAATGTTCATCTAACAAGGTTTAAAAGTTGTGAGTTATAGTTTCCAGCTGTTGGATGAGTTTCTCGTTAATGCAAATCAATTATCATTCCATTAAGATAACTGAAATTGATCAGAAAATAAATTTTCAATTCTCGCGAGTGAATTAGATTGATTAAAATGAAAAAAAGGACGAAGAAATGTTGATTGAACATAATCGGAGGCCTGCGACAATAACAATGGTAAATAGGAAGTCACGAAAGATGCGTAATAACAATTTTCCGTGGTAAATGGAGTATGACATTTTTGACGTTTATATAATTAAGAAATACGTGCGAAAAGCTGAACTTGACTAATAAAAAGTATTACATAATTGGATGGAACATCATTTTCTGTTACAGCTATAACTGTAATTAGCTGAGCATTAAATTAAGCCTTCCTTTTGGCTGGAAAATTAATTAATTCAAATTATTCTAACATTAAATTTCTAATTAACAGACATATTGTGCAGAAAATATGTTTTTCTTAATTTTAATTTTTTTTTTCTTTTTACCCGCAGAATTAATTTGAGATCGAAATTGTAGTTACCGATAAAATAGTGAATGAATTGTTTAGATTAGACGTATAGATTTGTATATAAGTCGGTTATATCATGTGAAAGTGTCAATGTGCCAACTCGAGTAACGTATTTGTAGTGAATTATATGCCGTATCAATGTAGTCCAATTAAGTGATAAATCTTGTGAAACAATAAGTAAAAACTAAAATATTCCTTATACTTAACAATTGAACAATTTTTTCTAACATTCCTCTGATCAAAAATTATAAAATAAACATTGTATTCAAAACAGATATCAAAGAACGATTTAACTTTTTACGACGCTTAGTATACAATCCCTAGAACTAACTAAAACTTCACAGTTTCTAAAAAAAAAGTTAAATAATTAATGAAAAAAAACTAAAAAGTTAAAAAACATGAACTAATTTCAGCGGAGCTGTCAAAGAAAATTGATCGTTATGATTGCATAGCAAACCTGCGCTCGCATAGATTTAAATACATTAAAATTTGAAATCAACGTCGCGGTAGCAAAGTGCATGTTTGGCCATTATGCCATTAGAAAAAATTAGCATCCATTAAAATAATGATACCATAAACTGTTGTATCAAATGATTCACATCCAACAATGTCCCATTGTTTTTACGGCCAGTTATATTATTGTTCGGAACTTTTAAACAATGGAACATCGTCCCGAACGAGCACTTTAAAATTGTAAAAGGTCGCCAAAGTGTATATAATCTTTGTAACAATCAAGTTCATCTGAAGAGTAAACAAAAAGTTATTTGTCAAGTATAGAAAAAAAATTGCTTCAAAAAGTTTAAAACAAAATTGTAAACAAAACAAAAAAAAAAGTAATCCAAACAAAAGTGTAAATAAAAAATAAAATAGAAACGAGAGAATTTTACGGATGCAAAAGTTGTCAAAACTCGGTTTCAAGTGTAAATTACACAACAGAAGTTACGACCAGTTATTTTTACCGGTCGAAGAAAATTGAAGATGAAAAAAAAAGCAAAACATGAAAGTGAAACCGTACCTTGTTTAACAAAAGCCTCGATGAACTCGTTATTTACAAGTTGGTGTGCGCGCAGATCGTGAACTCGGTAATAATCGCTGTCGTCGATGATGCTGGCGAGCAGGCTGTCAGGAGGACTGCTCGTGTCAGGAACCGAGACGGATACCTGGCGGCGGCCCAACATTGATTTCGGAATTGCGTATAAAGTTGAAAGAAAAACATAACCTTTAAGATTTTATGCGGAGCGACGCCCCGACTTACCGAGTGGTTGAAGTGGTGTTTCGCGTCAGGCTCGAATTTCGTTAGGGTCTCGTTGCAGGTGGGCTGTACGACATTCCAAATCTCCGGACACTGCATCTCCGAAAAGTCACGCGAACCACTCGCTCTCTCGCATTATTAACGCGCACTACCAGAACAGCAGCCGAGCTCTCTTTGTGTTTACAAACACGTGCTCCAATACACATTCGCGTCGATAAAACTTCAACGATCACTCTCCTCGGCTCACCTCCCCTCTCCACTTTCGCGCTTTCATGCATGGCAGTCTTGACTGCGCAATGAGTTTATGTGACTTTGCAAATCCAAGTTCAAATCCTAAGTTTATTAATAATATTTATTTTTGTTTTTGTTTACCTATGTTTATCACAGGGGACAAAAAATCGTTCTTCTTCATAAAAACTTAAAAAATAAACGAACGCGACAAACGATGAAAAAACGCAACAAATAATCACAGACTGTTCAAAAAATAAACTAATTTTGCCATCGTTTAGAAAATTTCAAGAGCTTTCGTTTGAGTACCCACAAGTGGAGGGGGAGGTTTCTAAAATATCAAAAAAAAAAAGTCAAAAACATTCTAACATAACATAAAAAAATCATTTTTTGAGGTTATTTTGCATCCGAAAAATCAAGTGTGATGGCATATTTCTCAGTGAAATTTTGCGCTCTTTCCATTCCAGCTACCAAAAATGACTTTTATAATAACTTGTCAAAGTTAAAAATAAAAAAATTGCATTTTTCAACGGCCATTATGCAAACTAGCAGAAATATACTACATTACTTATCTTTTTATCTGAAAAACATAAATTAAGCTATACCAATCAATTCGAAGTGCAAACTGCGCAATCTATTTTTTGTTAGCTTCAAATCCGTTTCAGAGTTTTTTCTGATAATAGCAACTTCGTTAGTAATTATTTTTAAGTAATTTCCTTCAATTATGAAATGTGAATAAAGTATAAATCGAATGGAAACATTTTTATTTATACTCCTTATAAAGTAATAACTACTTAGTTAAAAAAAATTCATTTGCTTTTTTTGCTGCTTTTTCTCCTGACTTCGTTGGGATTCCTTCTCATCCAATATTTCATCTCTGATCCTGGTCGAATGCCTAACAAAGCAGCTCTTGACGTCACATCTCGTGTGACAAAAGGAGAATATCCCGCTATCCAGTCATCATTAAGAGGATTGTTCTTTTGTCTAGCGAGTTTGGATGGTCTCTGGTCTGGCATTGGTTGGTCTTCTCTGAGGATCGGGTTGTTTGAATGTTTCCCACCCTTCGGAGTTGGCAGAGAGAACTAAAAATATATCATCATCACAACTTATATTCAAGCTTTAAGCAATTGCACAATAAATCGAAATCATTAATGAACTGAGATTGAAAATGAACCTTTTTGCCTCTGGCAGACAACGGTTTGTTGTAGTTGATAAACATCTGGAGTTCTCCTTTTTCATTGACCGCAACAGACACTTTTTTCAGTGTCTTCATTCCACAGAATGGACAGAAAACTTTGGTCATAACGCTGGTTGTTTTGAAACACGCATAACACCGCAGAACAAATGTTCTGAGTTGTTTGATAACTTTGCCATCAAGAGTCACCACATGCAGACCCATCTGTTTCAAGACATTTTGCATTGCAAAGTCCATGGTTAGACAAGCGACTGTCGCAGGCTCATCCTCCACCACGTCGGACTCCATTTCTTTCTTCACTTTGTTAATATTGTCTAAACAAGCAATTTATATTATCAGTAATTGAAACTGTTTAACAATCTCAAATATCGTAAATTTGAGTTAAAATTATTAAAATAATAGTATTAGAATGAACATTTTCTTAAACAATTTTGCTTACGTGGTGTAATCCACCCTTCATCATCATCATCCTCTTCGCTGTCATCGTCACAGCTTAATTCTTCCTCATTAACTTTTTCTTCAACCGGAACCAAAATATCATCTGCGTCTTCGTTTACACAATCGCCTACAAGGTCTTTCGGATCGCATTCCAAATTGGCAAATTTTGCAGCTAAATCGTCATCTGTGAGTTTTGTAAGCTTCTCAGTGTTTTGCGAATCGCTTCCGCCATCGAGTTGATTGTTTTCCACAGTTTCAGATGTGTTTTGGTTTTCTGTATCCGTTAAATTCAGCTCCATCTCGTCCAATAGTTGTTGGATTTTTTCGTCGCTGCTCCTTAACTTTTGTTCCTCAGGTTTTTCATTGTCAATTGTCTCCTAAAATAAATTTCGAAAATGTAATTAAATCATTTATTTATTTGTCTAAAACAAAGGAAATTTTAATATATCAAAGGAAACAAAATTTTAAAAATACTTACTTTACTTTTTGGGTTATAAAACCCAGCCAAGTTTGGAGGGTAATCTTGAAATTGATCTTTGATGTCTCCAATTTTTGGAGTTTCTGGTTCAAACTTCAGTGATTCTTTTCCAATATTTTCAACGTGTAAACGATAAGTTAGTGCCATAACTTTAATATCTGTTGCTGAAAGACTAGTATAATCACCGGTTTTCTTCGCAAAGTCAGACACTGGAAAGAATTGTTTTTATTTTTACACATATTTTTTCACTTGTTTCATTCGTCAAATTTTGAATTTGATTATTTTGCTTACCAATTTTTATATCTTCAGGAAAAGCTTGTTTCACACTCAGTTCATATGGCAGAACTACCAGTCTTTTCAACTGTCTCTTATTTGTTATTTCACTCAGGACATTTTCTTCGGTGATGATATTTGCACCAATTTCCTAAACCCAAATCAGAATTCACATTACATCACAAAAACAAAAAATAAATAATACAAATGAATAACATAACACCATGCATAACCTCTCAGATTTATTAAACTCTTCAAAAAATAACAAAATGATTTATAGAATACCTGTAAAGGTGCATTTTTTATGAACGCACTAGTGTCAACCACCAGGTGTTCCACTTTCTTTTCCTGACCCATTTTTTAAACAACAAATCAATGACTTTTTCAAACACGTGTTTTCACAGTTTTTAAAAACAATACGGCATGTCAAGCACTTTGACGTGACTCCAGTCGGATGTCTAGAGTCACGTCCATCACTTTCTGTCCCTTTTGGCTAACATACCGGAAGGTGATGTAATAACGATCGATTTTTGGCGCCAATTATAATTTGGCAATACAAAATTATGTTTTAATTAAAAACCGATTAGTTAAATTGTTAACAAATATTATTTGTCTATTGCTGATGAAATTTCATATGTTTGTTGACAGATATTTCTTTAGTGCGAGCGCATGAAGTTTGCTATATAAGAAGGTTCGTTATCGCGCCACCTGCAACAGTTCAGGAATAATTATCAAGTCGATTAATTATTCTTGCCGGAAAGACTCCGAAATTTCGACTCCTCCAAAATCCGTGTAATTGAAGTTTTCCGAAGAGTCGAAGAATCGGAGTGCTTTTAGTTGTCCACGAGGAATTTGGGGTTGATCGTTTTTAAAAATGCCAAACATAATCAATGATATCAAGTTGGATTTCAAAGATGTGCTGCTCAGGCCAAAAAGAAGCACTCTCAAAAGCAGATCAGAAGTATGTATCATCTAAGATTCATTAAATAAACTTCAACATTCATATCTCTATCGTCATCAAAATCATGATCTCAATTTAATTTCATTAGTTAACTTGGAACATCGAAAAACAAAGATCAATTATTTTTTTGTTGATGCCCACGAAATTATTGTTCAAACTCTGTCATTTGTTCTGGCATTTTTCGGATGCATTTTTTTAAATAAAAATGTCTTATTCAATATTCTGTTTTGATTTTGCTTTTATTGATTTTGTTCAAACTTGTATAATTTTTAATTTCGTTCTTTTATTATTTTATACAAATTTAGTTGTTAATGAGTTTTTTTTACGTTTTAGAATTTTTGTTTGAAAGGCAATTGATGCATTATTCATCATTTCATGTTTGTAAATATCTTAAAAATGTTTCTTAAGAAAGATCACTTAAACCTATTTACGTAACTGAAGTGCGAGTGAAATGTAACACTATATTGCAGATTGCAGGTTTAAGTTGTGCACACAAATCATCATATCATAAATTTTATTTTATGGATGAATATATGCTTGAAAAATATTGTAACAAAAAATTTGACATAGTTCTCAATATAATTAAATAAATAATAATATATATAATATATTATTAATATATATTTTATAATATAAAATTAGTTAAATTTAATTGAATTATTCAAGTATTTTATTAATTTTAAATTCTAATTCATAATCGCATTTGAAAGGTCACTTTTATCATTCCTTTTTGGAGGTCTTATATTTTTAGTAATACCCTCAAGATAAAAAACTTTCTAACAAAAAATAAACTTCCTATATTCTTAAAATAAGATCTTAATAATAGTTTTCTCAGATGAGCAGCAAAACTTCGATTACCAAAATTAACATTATTATCTACTTAACATTATTATGTAACTACTTGCTTTTGATAGAATAACATTTAAAAAAAAATTGTATTAATTTCAGGTGGATCTGTTCAGAGAGATAACATTCAAAAATTCAAAACAAACATACAAAGGGATTCCTGTGATGGCCTCCAACATGGACACAATAGGAACTTTTGAAATGGCAAAGATGTTATCAAAAGTATGACGAATTACAATATTGCATCAAAAAATTTAAATTCAAAAGATAAAAAATTCACATCAAAATACTGAATTTTTAATTTTCTTCCAGCATGGACTCTTCACAACTGTCCACAAGTATTACACCGCAGAGCAATGGAAAAAGTTTGCCATAGACAATCCTGACTGTCTTGGAAACATGGCTGCCAGTTCGGGAACTGGGAAGGAAGACTTTGAGAGGCTCTCAAGTATACTAACTGCTGTTCCTGAATTGAGTTTCATCTGTTTGGATGTTGCGAATGGTTATTCCCAGCATTTTGTTGAATACGTTCGCAAAGTTCGCAGTGAATTTCCAAACCATACAATAATTGTAAGGAAAAAAACATTAAGAACAAGTGCTTCAAAAGTAAAAAAAACGACAATTAGCAAAAAACATTATACGATGGTTTGAATTGTTTAGGCTGGCAACGTTGTGACGGGAGAAATGGTGGAGGAATTGATTTTGTCCGGCGCAGATATAATCAAAGTTGGCATTGGTCCTGGATCTGTCTGCACGACTCGAGTAAAAACCGGGGTCGGTTATCCACAACTCAGCGCTGTAATAGAATGTGCTGATGCTGCGCATGGCCTAAATGGCCACATCATTTCCGTAAGTACAATCAAGCGCAAACGAACTTGACCAACCAACTTAAATTTAATAAAAAAATTAATCTATTATTGCAGGATGGAGGATGTATCTGGCCTGGGGATGTAGCCAAGGCTTTTGGTGCGGGTGCTGATTTCGTTATGGTTGGCGGGATGCTCGCGGGTCATGACGAATGCGGTGGAGATTTAATTGAAAAGGAGGGCAAGAAATACAAACTTTTTTATGGCATGTCTTCGAGCACTGCAATGAAGAGACATGCTGGTGGTGTCGCGGAATATAGGTATATATTTTTTCCTCAGTACTAGTGATAGTGTGGAAAGTTATTGTTTTCAGCACTAGAAAATCGTAACTTTGTATGCACTGTTACTTGTATCGAAACATGCTCTTTTCCACATGAACGTTAATACATTGTATCTTTGATTAGGTCTTCCGAGGGAAAGACAGTTGAAGTTCCGTACAAGGGCCCCGTGGAAAACACAATCCTGGACATGCTCGGGGGGCTACGATCGGCCTGCACATACACCGGCGCGTCCCGTTTACGCGAACTACCTCGGCGTGCAACATTTATTCGTTGCACGCAGCAAGTGAACAATGTTTACGGCGGTCCGGCGATGTAATAGTCAATTTTAAAGAGAAACAGAATTGCAAAAAAAAATTGGCTTCTATTTTTTATGACAAGCACAGTTTTTTAATTGTATCTGTATTGTTAGTACAAAACTATTGTCTACTTACCGATATGAAAATTGAAGCACACAATTGTTGATCGCCGATCAAAAGCATTAATTACCGTTAAATCTGTGCTATGAAAAATTGTGATCTCGGCTTTTGTTATGCGTATATTTACTCGATTAATTTATGTAATGCACAATTCATATGATTATTTATATTCATGTATTTAATTGAATGTTGAAAAAAACGTATTCTTCTACTGCACGCACGGAAAAATGGCAAGAACGAATTGAAATGAAAAACAAAAACATTAAAATTATAACAAAGCAGTTTTATTTTTTATTAAAAAAGTGGAATTTATTGCGCGTTACGCGTAAATGTGTGCGAACAATCAATTTGTTCCAACCGTGAAGTTGTTGATAATTGTAAATGAAAGAAACAAAATACATTTTTCTGCTTATCAATGCAAATGAATTGTAATGTTTGAATGTTTGGGCAAATAAATCTAGTCAATGTCACTAAAATTCGTTTTTTTTATTAAAAAACACAAATTAATAAAAAAAGACTCGGTTTTCATTTGCTTCGGGGACCTTAAACTTGAGTTACGTTCGAGAACTTTATCTTACTTTAGTAATACGAATTGAACTGGTAGTTAGTGTCTGGGTTTTAACTGAGTATTCTTCGGTTGAATTAGCATTGAAGTCCATCGTTTTGTAATACAAAAGTTTAAGGCCCCTACGGATTTGCTGGATACAAATAATTTCTAACTTCTATATTATCGCGACTTGCACTTACAGCTCCCAGCCTTTGAGCAAACTTTTACTGTTGTCAAAGGATTCGTGTCACTTTCACAAAATCATGTCAAAATGTCAGGCAAAATAAAAAAAAAAAGATATTCATTATTGTGCAGTAAAAAAGCGGAAAAGGAAAAAATTGTTTTTGTTTTTTTTTTTTTTTTTTTTTTTTTCTGTGACAATGGCTGAGCAGCTTTTTAGCAACGAATCTGAGCTCGCTGCACAATGATTACAATTTGTCAAACAATTTCTAAAACGTTATAATATCAAACTGTTCGAATGTTAACGTCTGCTTAAGTGAATAAACAGTTGGAGGCATTACAATCTCATTTTACTTGTACATGTAAGAAATCCGCCGTGGGTTCCTAAAACCTTTTTTTTTCTTGTGTGATTTTGAATAGTGAGCTAATATAAGAACTTAGCACTTTGCCGCAAACGGAAGACCAGCGATGCCACACACACCCCATCCAGAAGTCCATCTCATTGTCCTGCATTGACTAATGTACTTTCTTCAGTCCTGTAATTACATTCAAATGAATGTTACAAGTGTTGGTTCAAAAAACGGTGACATATCTTCAATTTCAAACAGTTCGAAATACTTATCTTAAATTAAACAACAATTTTGTTTTTTTTTTTCAATATTCAATTCGATATTTTTTGTCATTTTTTTCAATGAAAGTTTCACAAGATGATCAAAAGAAAAATATTCGAAATCAAATCAAAACAAATCCTGAAAGAAAAAGTTGCACAAATTTTGGGGACAGTTGTGAGACATATTTTTAATAAAAAAAATATATAACATGGGAATAAGATGAGTTACGAAACAAAAAAAGAGTGTTCACACTGTTCGTAACTCGAATTTGCACCAACCAAGTTTAGAAATGAAAAAAGTTTATTTGCAAAAATCAATAAAGTAGCATTATCGATTAAAGATTATATAATACGAATCATAATTTACAGTCTCTCGGCATTAACATTCACATAGAATTCTTGTTTTGTTTTGCTTTTCGATCACTGCAACACTTTTAAATTCACATTGACAAAATAAAAATTCCTTAATCAGAATACAAACAAACCATCAGTTTCTTAATCGCTTCTCTTTTCGCTTATAAACAGAGAAAATCAAGTTCAAAATCATCAGCATGGCATACATTACAAGAATCAGAGATTGAGAAATTTTTATAACGTGCTGCTGAAGATTGGTTTAATGCGTTGAAACCGTCCCTCTTCGAGAATCTAAAAACTGGTTATGAAGAATAGAGAATAATTTTTCATGTACCATCATGCGTACATATAGGAACGATATATAATCCTAAACGTATACATAATGATATAAACTTGATATATATACGCATACACATATGTACTAACATAACAACTTGAGAAACTGAAATACATGACGCCATAAGTCGAAAATCAAATCATCAAATAATTCGTACAAATTACATTGAAAATGGTTAACTATATTTTTAATTCATTATTACAAAGATGACATAATCCTACATTAATCGCTCATCCTATCATATTGAATGTGCATGAATAATACGATGGGCACATGGTTAAAGGTAATCTTCAGATAAAAAAAATGATTTGTGATTATTCATTGCAACAATTTTATATTCATCATATAACAATCGTGATGGGGGGGAGAGAGAGATAAAATGATAAATGGTTTCGTATAAAATTCAATTGAAATGTAGGGAATGAAAAATAACATTGTGATTTTTTTTCTCAATTTGTCCGATTGTTTTTGCTTGTCCTCCAGAGCCCTCTGCTACAATCTGCCCTGCTATAATTTCACATTCTTAGTACACCAGTGAAATGATGCATTTGCAAAAATGATAAAGGTCATATTTATTTTATGTATGCGCTTAGTAATTTTAATTTAATTGAATACAATGCGACTTATGCTAAATGGATAGCATGTTATTATTATATGAATTGCATCTCATCGATTCGTTCACTTTTAGGGAACTCAGGAAGCTAACTTGGTTTTCATTCTTTTTGTTCTGTCTTGTGATTAATTTTCTTTTATTTGTCGTGTTTTTATTTCATCATTAAGTGAGCCATCTAATTATAGTGGAAATATTATATATGACGAAGCTCAGCAGACATTTAAGCGTACCCCACCGGAAAGCTAAAATTGTCTGAAATAAAGAAACGATTGTGTCGTCAAACGAATGAGGTATAAACATTGTAGAGACATAGAAATAAATTTTGCGATTTTTTTTTCAAGGGTGTAGAAATATAAAGTCATAGTTTTTTATTCGTACATTATTCTTTCAAATTATTTGTTTTTTCTTTTTTTTCATTCCTGAAAGAAGGAATAGGTTATATTCACAAACTTCACTTTATTCGTACACCATTGATGTTTGCCTAAAATATGCATCTTCAAGTTTGATCATATTATTGGGATTGAAAAAAAAGTAGGAAAACAAACAAAAGGACAGACAAATTATACTCACATTGTTATTTTATAATCCTTTCAGTTTTCAGAACTTGGTTGTGAGTATGGGTAGTTTTGGTAGCTAGCTTGGAACGAGGGATTCTGTTGGCCCTGCTGTGGTTGTGACGTAGGTCCTGCTCCGCTTGGATAGTAAGCTGTCGGCGTGCCCGCATTCATTCCTGGATAAGTACCATAAGCCTGAGGAAAATTCCCCGCTGCTCCTGGAGTTCCAGTTGGCTGAGATGACATGGCCGGTTGCATTTGCTGTTGCGACATCTGGTTTCCCGGCATACCCAACTGTAATTGTACCAACCATCAAATTAACTTCAAACCCTTGAATTTCAGCCACAAAAGTTCATTTCATCAAAGTTGGCATCTGATTTTTACCTTTCCTGCCTTCATTTGTGCTTCAATGGCTTCAGCTTCCTTAATTTTACCAATGTTTCTATAGTACTCTGCCCACTGAGCGCTGTAATCAGCCTGGCTACCGTTTTGTGTAGCTCCAGGCTGCTGACCTTGCGATTGTGCCTGTGGCGTACCTCCAGGCGTTCCACCTGGGTTGCTTTGAGCTTGAGGATTTCCTCCTATAATTTTCAGTCAATCGTGTTCATAGATAAAAATTCAACATTTGATTTTCAGTTTTCTTTTTTTTTCAAAGATACATTACAACAAAACATCAAAAACTATACAAGACTTATATAGCTAAACTATTTATAACTAAATCTCAAGTAATGTATGCATTGATTTATTTCAATTTTTACATTTCATTCTTGTTACCTGCTTGATTGTGATCTTGCTGCTTACTCGCTTTGGCCTGTTGCTCAATGACTTCAGCCTCTCTGTGGAGTCCTAAAGATCGGTAATACTCAACCCATTGCGCACTGTAGTCAGGCTGTCCAGTTTGAGGGTTTACTGACACGGGTGCTTGAGCTTGATTCCCTAAAATTGAACATTCAATTTTGTTAGCACTATTTACATAATTTATTTAGTATATGATTATTAACATTATCAATTGTAAATTTTATGATGATTAGAGGAAACTCCAAACCTGCATCAGTAGCTTGTGGTTGATTAGGCCATGCCTGATAACCAGCACCTGCTGTGTTCCAATTTGGATTGTAACCAATTGCACCTTGGTTTTGGTAAGGATTTTGTTGTCCTGGCGAAGGGCCCTGCAAATAAAAAAAACGCCATTTTTATTTGTATTCTCTTTTGCTTTTCTTGGTATTAATTAATTTCAGTTACACTTTGCAAAATACATACATTCGAATACACAATGCCTAGCTTCTCACTAAATATTCTCTTTGCGTGTTCGACTTGGTCAGGGTTACCTCGGATGGTAAAAATTTTTTCATTCTCGTTGACCTGATTCCTGCGATCTAACTCGCAGTGGGCTCCAGTTTGTTGATTTATCTGTTTAATTGTTTCACCACCTGAAACATTAAACATTGATATACAAAATGGTTGAACATATTTTATAATAAATTGAAGTTTTGAATAATTGATAATAATTTTAACCTTTGCCAATGATGATTCCACATTTTGATGCAGGAACTGTGAACGTCGTTTCAACTTTGTCTTGCATCGGACCACCACTTTGGCGACGATCCCAGCCACCGCCACCGCCATATTCGTTCGGTCTCCCACTACCAAAACCGTTCCCACGGGGACCACCAGGACCGCGACCACCACCACCCATGTTATTTCTGCCATCATCTCGCCTCTGAAAACCCAAAGCCAAATCATTAATTTCAAACTAATAAAGAATATTTTCTTAAATATATCTCTTAATTTATCAAGATTGTTCTTTCTTCTATTCGTTTTTTTTATCCAATTGCATAAATGTGCAGACAGAAAACAACAGACAACTAAGTGATAAACACCGAAATGTAAATGAAAATTAAAAATAAAGAACTGGTAAAACAGTGTCGACAACTCTGTACCACACGTGCCAAAATAAAAACAAATTTGAAAGAGAAAAAAAGGTTTGATTACTGAGTCAAACATGACTGTCCCTGCAGATTGCATGTTCATTTTATGTCCATCGTGTTGCATTGAATTATCCCCAACGTTTCTTATTATTTTATATGTTGAAACTATAGATACATTAGACTGTAAACATTTAAATCAAATTTTTGTCACACACATTTGAATTGCCCTCCTATTGGAGTTTGTTAACTTTTTGTAATGTATAATTTAGCTCCCAGAGAATGATCCATTATTTTAATTGCAACTTACAATGACACTATCAATGAGCTCTTGTATTCTCTGGCGGGCTTGTTCAACGGCCTGATGCTTTCCCGAGAGCAAACACTTCCTATCCCCGGGACCCTCCTCTCTGCCCTGTTGAAACTGCACTCTCGCCCCGGTTTCTGCTTGAATTTTTTTAATCATATCGCCTCCCTTTCCAATAACTACACCGACTGCTGCACGTGGCACAAGAACCTGCAAGAGATAATTCACAAACTTAATAAAAACTCCCTTATAACTGAATCATCATTTGATGAAAATCAACTTAATCGAACTTATTGTTCGAAATTGAATTGTCCTTTTTGCGTTCCGCAGGCAGATTAAACGGTTTTTACCTCGACTCCATCGCCATTTCCCCCAGGTCCGCCGCCGTGATTAAATCCATTGTCATTTTGTTGGAAATTGCCTCCGCCGCTTCGGTCGTTATTTCCTCCGCCACCACCGGGGCCGCCCCGTCCTCCTCTATAGAACATCTGCATCTCCTTCTCAGCGATAAGTTCGTATACAAGGGTCTTTGCATATTCCACTTTTTGAGGATCTCCGGTGATTCTGCAACGGACAAATCATTTGATTACAAAACAAATCTGATTACCAGCATTCAAAACGAAAACGTTGTGCTTCATTTTGTTATGTCCTCCACATAATTGTGCATGACATCCAAGTGATATATCGATTTGCGCTCTAATTACAGCATCTGGTTTGTGTTACAGCTATCAATTCAACATTTTCTTTTCATTTTTTTTTTTTTTAACAACATTTGTTGAATACTTGATACCGAGCTTAAAGTATGAACGCAAAATGCAAGTTTCTAATTTGTTGAAAACAGACAATAGTGAAAAACAGAAGTGTTGCTTTCTACAAAACAACCAAACCCAATACATACAACATTTGATAAGTCTTGTCTTTGTAATACTGTTTCTTAGTTAGTAACACAGCCTTTGCAGGTCGCTGACGACTGTATTGTTCATAACTGTATTACGAATCAAATGATATTAATTGTCTTTCAATTCGAATTCATAAACTATGTCAATAGAAAATTCAAGTTACTGAATTCAGCTACCTAAGAGGTTTCTCTTGTTCCTGGGAAGGTCCTTCTTGAATGACAACCATCTTGGCTCCAGACTTCTCCTGGAGCTGCTTAATAGTTTCTCCACCTTTGCCAATGATCAAACCAACTTTGGGACCAGGGATCATGATCTCAACGAAGCCGGGATGGTTACCGCTGCCACCTGGTGGCATGCCTCCCATGCTGTTCTGGTTTCCACCGCCGCCTCCACCTCCTCCGCCTCCTCCACTTCCCATGTTCATGTCACCCATGTCTGATCTGCTTCTCTGATTCACAATCGAGAGGATTGATTCCTTAGCACGACTGAAACACAACATGACGATTGACTGTGACTTTGACTGTAAATACAAGTTGACAAAATTTAACTTTGACCAATTGGTACAACTAATTTTCTATCCTCCTTCCTTTTTTCTCTCTCTCTCACAATTCTAAGAATCTCCCTTCGAAACCCTAGTAAAAGTAAAAAGCTATTAGTCAATGCAAAATGAACAAAAAAAATTTGCGAGATGTGTGAAAATAGATAAGACCGAAACACTCGCCCTCGGGACCCATACTCACGTTTCCTGGTTGAACTATATTGTACTACTCTGCAAAAAGTTTATACGTAAAACATGATACAACATATATCAGTATGCTCGAATAAACATGGTTACCAAATTCAAGAACGATCGAAAGAAAAAGAAAAATTAGCAGAGTTTCGAAAAAGTAAAAACATACAAATTCAATTTCACAGTACAATTTTTGTTCACAATACAGAAACTTGAATGATGAGGGAAGTGATGACTTCGTGATCGAACGATTATGAAATAAGAAGCAGACACATGAACAATACAAAGTGAAACGAAAAATAAAAAAATTGGATAATCGTTCGGTTAACATACTCTAAGGATATTGGATTTTGCCAACTGTCCATTATCCTCGGAATCAAAAGTTTGTATACGAACTGGCTTCTCGTACGAAAAATGATATACTAGATTCAATGTTTTGGGGTGTCACAACAATACAGTGAAAGTATTTATCGAAAATAATATGCGAGACGAAAATTGTAAACACAGTGACATGTCATTGAGCGTGTTGGGGACACGCGTAGGAAAGAGAGGACGCAAAAATTATATACGAGTTTTATATTTAAAACGTGAAATAAGAAGGTAAAAACAAGTTACTTGACAGCTTCTCGCGAGCCGGTTAGCGTGCAAACTCGGTCGGGCAGTCCGCCGCTTTCCGGCGCCATTTGTATTTTACATCCTGTTTCGCTTTGCAATCTCGTTATTTGTTCACCTCCTCTGCCGATTACTGCAAAAATAAAAATGGAGTCAGTTCCAATCGAAAATCATGCAAAACAAATAGTATCGTTTTATTTTCAGCTTTGATGTGAGCATTCGTAAAAAGCAGTTTATGTCAATTGTTTTTCAATTCTGACAGAGAAACAAATAAAAGTCAAATTGTGCTCTCATTCCAAATCGGTTTGTTGCAAAAACCGACTTTGACATTATTCTTGTTTTTTTTTTTTTTTTTGTTGAGTGACAAATTAATGCGTGAATAAAAAAAATGTCAAGCAGCATTTAGAAATGTATGTACGGGTGACAAATATAATTTGTAATAAATATATAAGCACGCTTAGACATACCCATGCATTCATGTGAGTTATCGCTTTGCGTGTCTCTCATCTCTAAAGGATTAATTGTAAGAAAGCTTCAGATTAAAATCTTGATTCCTTCTACATCATGCAAAACTATGTTCAAGATTATTTTATATAAAAGGGTTATCAAGATCTTACAAATGTAACTGATACACTTGAAGCAAAGAAATTAGAAATTGTATTCAAAATATTAAACCCTCCAAATTTTCTACTTTTCATTCAAATTGTCAATTTTAAGAACAAAATTCATTTATAAGATCTCGATGCACCGAATGAAAACTGAGCCATTTCACAAATACCGTCTTCATAAAAACTGATTTTTTTCAAAGTTCTCTGAAACGTCCCAGTTTTCTATTACAAAGAGTTATCAATTTTTGAATTTATTTGTTTGATAAAAAATTCAACTACGAAAATATTAATTTAAAAAAAAAACATGATGTTCACTTTCTTTGCACTGAAAAAAAGTTATTTACATAATCAGACATGATTAATTACAAAATACATGAATCATCCAACCATGCTATGCTTTAAACGAACTTCTAAGATTCTTTCCGAAGTACTAAATTTGTTTGATAGAAATTGTAAAAAAGAAAATCAATCTTTTATTTTTTTAAACGAATCAAAATGTACATGACTTATTTCGTAGTGGGGAAACAAAACCAGAACCAAAAGTCAGAACTTTCTATCTTTGCATACCATAAGCTAATTTTTTAGCCACGAATCTCTAACTACAATCAAATTTTCAAGGTCAACAAGGGGAGGACCAGAAATAAAAGAGTGAACCTGCCAAGTTCATCTATACTTACTCAGTCCGACCATCTTATCCGGTACTCGGATATCCTCGTTGCAAATACCTCCCATAGGTCCCATCCCTGGAGGACTTTGAGCAACATTCCTGGTTGGTTCAGGCATCGGGACCGAAGGCCCACCACGTAGTAGCATAGAATCTGGTATTAAAGGCGCCATTTTTTTCGCTTCAGGTTCTAAAAAGGATGAAAACAATGCGACATGTGGTTCGAAAGTTTGACACAATTGATTGATAAACATTTGCATAGAATTAATATAAAAGTGTTTACAATGAATTAGAATTAACAAATTAACGAATAATGCAATTCTGAGCTCTATCCCTATAAAGAAAGCACAAAAGAAACAGACCCAGCAAATTCCGTTTAATTTGTTGAGAATAAAAAAATTAACTGAAAAAATTTTGGTTTTCAAGTCCATGTTGGTTACCTGAGCTGTCTTCCAGGGGCCTTTTTTTCGTCGGGTCTTGACTATTCTGTGAGCCTGCTGGATTAATCTTAGCTGCGATCTGAAATATGTTTGTAAAAAAAAGAAACAAACAAACAACAACTGTTTAGTTCAGAACACAAGATATTTTAACAATGCGAAGATCAACGATCTGAACTTGTCGGTTTGTAATTGTACAACAGACGACCCAAACAATACTCGTTTCACTCGTGCATTGACTTATCGTGGAATCAAAGTGTAAACAAAAGTAGAGTCTTTTTGTTTACATGAGGTTCTTGGTAATCAGACAAGACAGACGTGTGGGGGAGTATTGATAATTCCATGGATTAATTTCAGGGTACCTGCTTAGCTCGCTGGCAAGCGGCAGCGAACGCCGAGTTTTGGCTGAAGTTCTGTGGCGGGGCGACCGCGGAGTAGTCACTCATGCTGACGCATGTACGGCCGACAAAATCACCAGGAAACTTAGGTCTTCGCCGAGCAACGCGGCTGGCACACCTCGCAGGCTTAAAATCGCGTCCTCGGAGCTTGATTTACTTACAAGTAATCAATCACAGAGGCCTGATTAACAGCGAAAGAATGTAAAACGCGGTCAAAGGCGCAAGCGTCGGCCACGGATTGTCACAGATGGTGACGTCACAAATTGATACCAACGAAAGTCATCGCGACGCATGCGACACCTATCCGAAATTTTTTTAGATAACGATTGCAGCGACATCTATAATGCAGACAAAAGAGAATTTTCATAATTTCAACGAATTTTAAATTAAAAAAGAAATAATTTGTTTACAATGGCATTGTTGTGGTTTGTTTAATAATTTTGTTTAGGTTGAAAATGTTTGTTTACTTTTGAAATGGCTTTTGTGAAGTACCAGTGGCTCCATCTTGAATATCTTTTGTGAACCAAGATAGATCTGACAACAGTGGAGGTTTAAAGCGCGTCTATTTGGACGAATATATTCTTCTCATACCACGAGACGTCGGAACCCTCTTTTTCTCGTGAGGCAAAATGGTGAGAACGTGTTTATGTTGAAAAATTGAAATACAAATCCGTCAATTTGAAGTTGGTTCAAAGTGATCGGATTTGATAGTTAATAAAATCGTTAGTGGGATGTTTCGGTTGTAACTAATTTTGTATTATTTTTTGCACAGGGTATTGATATCAATCACAAGAACGACCGCAAAGTGCGGCGAACGGAGCCCAAGTCACAAGATGTGTACTTGCGACTGCTCGTCAAGGTGAGTTTTTACACTTGTGTAAAATCTTTTATCAATCATAAATCTTTTTAAAATTTCGTCTCATTTCATATTTTCATTTGCAACGAATTGTGTTTTTGAAAAATTCTTAGTTGCAGATTAGGTTATGTTTGCTTTGTTTGAATCTTTCAAAACATTTTGATTTTAATTTTTGCAAATAAAAGTTTCGTTTTATCAATATGCATTTTATTAAAATTTCAACTTTTCTTTCAGTTGTATCGTTTTTTGGCTCGTAGAACTGATTCCAAGTTCAACAAAATCATCCTGAAGAGACTGTTTATGTCGAAGATCAACCGACCACCAATCTCGCTTGCTCGCATTGTGAGATTCATGAAGAAACCAGGCCGACAAGACTGCATTGCCGTTGTTGTCGGAACAGTCACTGATGATTCCAGGATCTTCGAGATCCCCAAACTTCGCGTAAGTTTCTATTTTCCAAATAATATATTTGATAATTTTTTTGCGAACCGCACTCTGTGTTGACTTCATTGCATAAGTCAGTCCAATTTGAACGTTCGCTATAAAAAAATTCAACCTCCCTATTCTGGCTTGTAAACTTCCTGAACAAAGTCATTTATTAAGGCTGAGACAACATCTGAAACAAATAGTCATACATTTGTAAATGAAAATTGATTGAAATATTAAAAATAAAATTGTTTTTGCAACCTTTTTTAGGTTTGTGCTCTGCGTGTGACTGAAAAAGCTCGTGGTCGCATCTTGAAAAATGGAGGTGAAATCTTGACCTTCGACCAGCTCGCTCTTGTAGCCCCTACCGGTCGTAAGACAGTTTTGATGCAAGGCAGACGTCACGCTCGCGAAGCCAACAAGCACTTCGGTCCAGCACCTGGTGTGCCACACTCTCACACCAAACCTTTGGTGCGCTCCAAGGGACGCAAATTCGAGAGAGCCAGAGGCAGAAGGCGTAGCTGTGGATACAAGAAGTAAACACCTGTACATTTGTAACATGTATCCTGAACGAAATAAATCATTTTTATGTGGTGTATACATTTTATTTTTCATTCAACTGCAACCATTTGTCAACTTATCAATGAACTTTATAATGGAACAAAATTGAAAAAAAGTCAAAAGATAATCGTTTTGGAAGTATTGAACCTTGAAAATAGCCTAACTTTATAATTTTTCAAAGTGGATCTTCATTCTTTGCTATTATTTAAGGGGAAAGGGATATTTGCGTAAGATTATTTTTCATTGCTCCGATCTGTCATTTTTTTAGAGTGGAATTTTTATTCTTCCAATTTTATTTACGATAAGTATTGTACATAAAACATAAATTCCATACATGTCAGTATTTAAATTGTATTTGTATAAGTTCTTAACTAACTTACAACCAAGAATTGAAATTTAATTCATCAACAAATGTGTCCTCCTTATGATCAAATTGTTAGCAAAGCCATCAGTTCTCATGTCCTTAACTGACAAAATTCAAATTTTTAAATTGGAAATCTAATGTTTCCGCCTCTTATTGTCCCTATCGTCTTTTCTCGCCTCTCTCTCTTCTCTTCTTTTATTTTGACTGCTGCTAGCTTGTCCAGCCGAGGAGCTGGCATGCTTGGCTTGTTTCAAGAACTGATCCAAACCGAAGGGATCCTCCTCCTCCTTTTCAAACTGAACCGGTCCCGATCTTTGAGCAGTTCTGTCAGTTCCACTGAACTCCTTATCAGGCACAAACCTATTTGTTTTAACCAAAGTTTCTAAATCGTCCCCATAGATGTCCTTATCAACGTTTTTAGCCGGTCTGTAGATGTGTGAAGCAATACTATTATTGTCCCTCCAGGGTTTGTCGTAAACATTGTACTCATCATCGTGGCCATAGCCATGATCCAATCCCTTGCTCTGGTTGAACAATCTCTGATCAAACAAGCCGTCGCCAGAGGTGTTGATATTTTTCGCCGGCACTCCCAAAGCGATTTGTTCGCTAATGTCCCTCTCCTTTTCTCTCTGCAATCTTGATCTCTTATCGGGAGCGGCTCTAGCCAGATTCCTGTCCCTGGCTCTCTCTTTGTGACGTTCCTGTCTCAGCTGGTCTCTCTCTCTGACATCTTCCTGCTTCTCAGCCGCGGCCATCGACCGAATGCCAGCTCTCTCCTCGCGAGCTCTCTGAGCCAACTGTCTCAGATGATCCTCCTTTTTCTCCTTCTCCTTCTGAGCGAGCTTCTTCTCCAGCTGAGCTCGCATCTCCACAGCGTCACGAGCTTTTCTATCGGCTATGTAAAGCGCCTCGGAAAGCTTTGCAAATTTCTCATTGATGTGATTCTGCTGCAGGCCTCGTCCGTCTGCCGCTAACCTCTTGTCCAAGGGCACGGTGTAACCCTTGGCGTTCTTCCAGTTACTGATACAAGGAGGGATCTTCCATTCCTTCTGTTCCTTTACGGTGACTTTTCGCGTGGGCGAATGTAAAACAGGAGCAGGAGGAGACGGCGGTCCACGAGGAATCTTTTTGTTGATGCGGAATTTTGGCGGTTCCATGGGGTCCACTTGGGCTTCGACCATCCGAATCACCCGCTGTTTCGCACCGGAATTGAAGTTTTGTCCTTGTTGGGAGGGCGTGTATCGAATGTACTGAGCCGGGGCACGCTTCTCGGCACATCGTACAGGCATCGCTGCTGCGATCTTTGATTCTGTGATCTTTTCGAGAGCTTTTTTCGTTTTCTCTGTGATCTCTTCTATGTCATCGGCGGAGGGTCGCAGCAACGAAGGATCGTCCTCATCGAGCATCTCTGATGGTAGCAGGTCACTGAGTTTGCTGTACACAATCTAGAACAAAATTGTATTGAATAATGTGAACAAGTTTTAAATTGATTTGATTTAATTTCATTTTTTTTATAAAATGAGACGAGAAATTACCTTGTCTTTAGAATGACCTTGACGTGCGAGAACATCATATTTGACTTTTCCTTCAGCGTCCAGTTGAACTGCTATTGCATTGCTCGTTGCTTCCTTCCCTCTCATGCCCATCTCTAATGGGTATTGGGCTACATGAATTTCAGGAAAAGCACCACCATCTCCAAAATCCTGCACGAATAAAAATTAAATTAAATTAATCTCTTTGCTTTAATGAATTTGATTTTCCAGAATGGAAAATCAAACTATTTTTGAGAGATAGAGAGAGAGTTTAACATTTACCTCAACATTGCGAGGAACCCATCCTTTTCTCTGGCCATATGGTGGCGCTGTAAATGCTGCTTTGACAAGAGCAGAGACAGGCCTCTGACGAAGCTTTTGTTCACGAATTTCATCGTCTCGATCCCACACAACTTGCGTTGGTGCTGGTAATAAACTGAAAATCAAAAACATTTTAGAAACAAATAACATTAAAAAAAACAGCTTCAATCCAAGTTAATAATTTCAATGTAAGATGACGGTGATCAAAAATTCATTAATCTTCAAAGTTCAAATTAAATCTTTGTTATATTGAAAAGTAATTAAAAAAGATTTAGGATAAATACAAAAATGTTCATTACAAAGTGTAATTATTGAACATCTCAATTATGGAAATAACAATGAAATATTTTGAGGTTATTTTCTCACTTAAGAAATTATACAAGTACTAGATGAAATATTTTGGATGATAATGATAGAACTTACTTGGTTAAAGACATGTTGACAGTTTTTTCGAGTTCTTCTGATCAAAATTGTTTTCCAAACATCTATATAAATAACAAACAAATCGTAGATCGGTTGAACGCCAAATGCCCACTGATAGTCAACACAAAATAACCAACAAGTAGAGGGCAGCAGGGTACAGAGCGGTGAGTGGGAATTGACATTTGTTTTTTGTTGTAAATAAAACAAATAGAGCAAAATTTCTATGTTAAAATTCTTTTAAAGCATAACGTCACCTCAATATTTCCAGTAATTTAATTTCACCATTTGTTTTAAAATTCCAATGGTGTCAAATTTTATCCATCCTTATCGGGGCATAAAAAAGAAGAAGGACAGATGATGACAGATGCCAAGTTGCTGAATGTTGTTGCCGGAAAAGATTATGCTGGATATTTTGCCGAATCATATATCATAAAGGGAATTTTGTTGTGATAATAACGTGTGAAAGAAAAACTACCCTTTGATAGCCAAAAATCGCCAACAACACAGGGTCAATTTCTAGTCCTGACGTATGAAGATATTTTCATCACAAACAGACATCAGAGGTAACAACATTGTAAGGTTAATTTTGAACGTGAGTTGAAAATATAAACAATTCAAAATTTCACAGATCAACATTTTTTTACAGATTTGGTGACTGAAATCATAACCACAATATAATGCTGATAAGAGAACAAACTGATTAAGGCTGAAAAATAAAAGGTTAAACGACAAATAAAAAGATGCATTATTTAATCATTATTTCTTTGTTAAGCTACATTTTGGAGTGCATCGCTCCAACCCTGATCAAATATGTGAGTAAACTAATTTTAAAAATATTCCAATTTTATAATAGAACATTTTTTAATATTTTGACATTTTAGACATTTTTTCAATATTTGTTTATATTAAAAAAAAAATAAACAAACAAAATAAAAAATTTGATAAATTTGTGATTGTAATTGTAACAGTTATAATAATTTTATTAATATTTTCATTCGTGATTTCGTTGAAATAAAACTTGACTAAATTTGATTGTTCATTCAGATTGTTCAATGGATGTACAGTAAATCTGATTCGGATTTTAATGCAGAAGCTGAGTTGATGGACTTGAAAAAAGAAATGAATAGCATATCTATGGTGGATGAGTTTGCAAAGTATGCAAAATTGCAAAGGAAGTACAACAAATTGGAGGCAGAGTACAAAGAAAAAGGTACCTTATTACATGCAAATTACCTTTGTAACAAAATTGAAGCATTTATTCGATTTTTTTTTGTTTCACAGTAAATACAAGACTGTCATCAAGAGCCAAAGTCAGTTTATTCGCTACCTATGGATTCAGATTAATAAATGTAAGTATCGGTTCTAAAACCAAATATTAGTTTAATAAGATTTAAATTTTTAGAAATCACAATTAACTGCAGAACACAAATTCATCTAACTGATTGGAATTATTATTTAAAGCCCCTTTTTTCATTCTTGATTGATAATTAATTGAATGTAAATTTTTGATTTCTAATTTGTACACACATATATGATTTGCTAAATAAATTGTAACTGTTTTCAGTTTCTGTTGATGTTCATTTTGATGTGCCAATTTCGAGGGGTGTTGGTTATTGAAACGACAAAGGGCACTTTCGGCCCGCTGGACTCAATCTTGTCTTGGCCCAGTCCTGAAGGATACGGGATCTCTTTTCTACAATGGATTGTCATGTCAAAGCTGACGACTTCAGTGGTGAAGAAAAGAATTGTACAATGATCTATTTATCTGTTTTTTTTTTTCGTCATATTGATACGTTTTTTTCTCAGACTTGAATAAACTATCATTTGTAAAGTTGCCTCTGTTCATCACCACAATTTTAGCCTACAGACACATCAGTAAATCGATTTTTATCATTCAACCGATGTTAAAATCACTTCTAAATATGAACCAAGGATGGGTTAACCGTAACTCAATTGTTTGATCGATTCCCCATCGCGGTTGTCAGTTAATCGAAAAGTAATTGCATCTCAATCCTGATTGCTTCAATCGTGAAAACTTGACAGCTTGCCTTACAAAAAAAAATCAATAAAATAAAGAACCAAAACGATTTCATTCGAAATCATAAAATTCTTGTTATTAAAAATAATTGAAAATTATAATCTGTATATTTCAATTTAATGACAAGTTGATGGCACGATGGAAAAAAACAAACATTCTAAAACGGAGCAAAAAAGTCAAATTTGTGTAGTAGAAGGTTGCAGCGCCATCTGAACGGTGATCATTGCGCATGCGCGTCGCCAAGTTCGAAGTTATAAATGCAAGACTGAGTCAGAAGGAAAGCGAAGTTGTCACGTTGAGCTTGTTGCATGATGGCGCAACATGTTGATCATCCTTGTTCGCCGGTTGCTCTATCATTTATTCTCGCGATCTTACACCTAGCGAAGGGCGTAGTGCTGTCGCGGGACAACACGCTCGCGTCGATCAGCTACGTGCGGCGGCTGCCGAGCGCGCCCCTGCTAGTTGACGTCCGCGGCCGCGACATCGACGCGGATTTTGCTCTGCGGTGGTCTGTGGACGCGCACCATTGCGACCATGATAACGAGCTTGAGCGACTCTGGACCGCCTCCTGCGGCCAGCAGGCCGTCTTCGGCCTCCAACAACCCCGCGACTTTGAGGTTACACTTTTGTATTTCTGTTTTCGTCAGTCGCCCGACCGGCCCTGGATCAACCTTGGACACAATTACACTATTCATCTCACCGGTCAAAAGTGAGTCGAGGCGACTTTTTCGCCTTTTTTTCTGCCCGAAAGTAAACAAAAACAAACCTGTCCCGAGGCTTGTTTATCTCTCATCTGTACTCCTTCAAAAACAACAATAGAAGTTTATTGGATTCATTTGTGTCCTGTACCTGTCAACCTTTGTTTTTGTTTATAAACAAAGAAATAGTCCACTTTTATTTTTATTTTGTTTTGTTTGTCTGTTTTTTTGGAGTGGGGGGGGGGGAGAAGGTTGACAATCGATAAAAGGTCACTGATGTATTTTATTTCATTTTTTTTCTAGGTTTGTAGTTTCAGCAATTGTTCAGTTGGGATAAAAATAGTTGCAGACCTGTTTTAATTTCAACTTAATGTTTTGTCAGTCGACAAGACATAAACATAATATTATAGACATTCGACTTGGGAGCCCGATCATAAATAGAAACGCGCTTGAATTTTACTTTAAAGTATAAAAAAAAATTCCGTGACTCACATTTTAATACGAGACAGAAAAATTGCTCACAATTAAAAGTGGAGAACTCTCATGATTCCTCGCAATTGTTTATACAATTCGCCGAACTCGCCAATTGAGTTGAACTTCAATTTTCCTTTAGAAAAAAAAATGACCAGGATATAAATTGGAAAACGCTTGTTTTGGATTAGACAACTTTCTTTTTTGTCAACAGCAGCTCCATTGGTTTGTTGCACTTTACGATGGTCTTTTGCTCTTTTTGCGATATCTTAGAACAATGTTGATAACCTAGTTTTGACGTTGAAAAAAAAGTAATTGTTATTTTGTATTTTCAGAGTACCATAGTAACTTTTGAGTAAATAATAAATTCCCCGACGAGGTACATTCTTTCACGTTCAACAGGACAAAACCAGAACCAAGCAGTACTAACCAATCGAAAAAGAGTATTTGAAATTCCAGAAGTACAGTGTAAAAAATAGAAAGGAAGTGTTCGTTAATGAGTCCGACAATAACGTTTATAATCTCACATTTCACTGTCAAGAGAAGACCCTTTTTTTTCACACCAAAACATTCACATTAACATTAAAATAAACTTGCATCGTAGCGATAAATTGTAAAACAGTAATCGAAACATTTTTTGACTTGAAATCGTTTATGAAACAAGTTTAGTTTGAATTATAAAACGATCTCAGACGCCTGTTATATTGCTTATCTAAAGTTATTAACAATTCTAAGTAGATACTGATTGACTATTGAGAGACAGATGTCAACTTTATGTTACAAATCGTCATCGACAATGAGACGTTTGTCTTACAAACGTTTTGGAATTTTAATCGCAAAGTTTTTTTCTCTCTGATAAAGGCGTGCTCTCACTTTTGTTAAGTCAATCAAATATTTGCTTTTTTGTCTTCGTGGCGAAACTTTCTCCTGCTCTGATTTACTCATTTGAATAAAAATAAATGCTTATTCGTCCAGTCGAAGATAAATTTGAGTGTACAAAAATATTTGTCGCACCAAAAGGATCATACAAAATTGAAAAATTAATTATAATTTTTGAGTTTGTTTGTTCTTAAAAATCGAGAATGGGTTTTTAGTTTTATTTCACTTAGATTTGAACTGAATTAGATATATATATATATATCACTAAGGTTAAGGATGACGATTTACAGTTTTGGCACGTACTTTGAAACCGTGTTCTGTCTCTTATTTGGTACGAAATTCGCTGTTATGTAACGAATTTTATTTTTGAATTTTCAGAATGATTTTAGTTTATATACAGCTTCCGTTTTCGAATTCATTCATCTGAGCTGCAAACGAAATTGGCATCTGTCAAAGTTTCGAAAAGAAAAATATAGTCATACTTTGAGCCTTCATTCAGTAAATAAGAGACAAACAAGATTTTCTTTTGTTTTTTTTCTCCATAAATCGAGATGAATTTATGCAATTCTCTGAAATTGGTTCAATCAATTAAGCTCAATTATAATAACCGACGACACGAATGAGATGTTCATGTGTCACTTGAAAACAGAAAAAGTTAGGTGAAACAGACTAATTGCTTTTTGCATTGTCTGACATTTTAATTAACATTTATCATAAACAAATCCTCGTTTCTGCAAATGACTCATTTTTATTCAGAGTATTTTTTTTAATACGAATAAACTAAACTTCTTAAATCAATTAATTTGATTGGCATTTTTTTTCATTTCACATTTAACTGTCGCAAGTGTAGACTTAATGAAGGATCGTTTTGATATTTATCTCGAATCACGCCGGAAGTTACGTCAGAATTCACAGAAATAATAACAAAGCATTGAAACTCAAGATTAACATTTGAACAAGCGACGAAATATCATATCGGGAATCGATGAAGGGCTATTAAATCATAAAGTAAAAAAAAAGAAAAATAAAGTCATGGTTTCAATGATGAATTTTGCGAGAATGAAATAAAAATGTCTGAATAAAAGTGAAATGACAATTGTTGGTTATTTGAAGATAAAACATTTTGGAATATTTTGAGATGGGCTGGACTGATAGTTTGTCCGGTTGTGAACGAAGCTTGAGTGTGTTATAGGTGAGCTCACCCTTCGCTAAGGGCAGGGTCTATTGAGCCAAGGGGTGATCTCGTTAACCTTGACCTAGTCACTAATACGTGTTCAGAAACGTGGCGTATACAAGAGCTGCGTGTTTGGATTAGCGAAAAATAATAATCGACTATCTTTTTTCCCTTCTTTTATTGTTTACAATTTTCTCCTGCTAAACAAACATTTTTGAAATATAGAAAAAAAAGTTATTAATCTTGGTTATAAGTTTGTTAAATTAAAAAATTGATTGTTTGTATATTTTGTTTGGTGATATGAAATAAAAAATATTATAATATTAGAAATAAATAATTTGAATAAAATTAAAAATTTTTGAAAAATGTTTGTAAGGAAAAAAATTGAGAATTTCACTTTTACATCTGGTGAAATTGAAAGGAGTTTGATTTTTGTGACATCTTGTTCGTTTTGATTTTCTTTATATCAAAGTGTCGCTTCTTTTAAATGTGAAACTTTTTCGAACAGGCGATCGATTGAAAGTTTGAGTCACATTTCCTATTCCCTTGAAAATAGAGATATTTTGCAGAGAAGATGCGTTAAAAGAAGAGGAAAATAAATGTTTCTTTTCAGTTGAATAATTTGACCATTCAATAACTCGCAATAGTCAGATAAACACTTCCCAACAAGACTGATATATATATATATATATAGTGATATTTATTTTTTTGAGACGAATCAAATGTCTTCATTCGATTGATTTTTAATCTATTTTTTGTTTTATTTTAAATTTATTTCTTGATCTGTTTCAATATAAGTTGGACAAGAAAATCTGCAAAACTAACAACAAACAGCTGATTTTAACCAGCTACAAACCAGATTAAAATAATCTTTTTACACGAACGATTTATTACCTCATCGTCAAGTATGTTTTAAACATGACAGTTGTATTCTGTCGCGCCTGTCTTTGTACCTTATTGTATAATAACTAAGTCAAAACCAAACGCAAATTTTTTTTCAAATTTCGAGAAAGAGAATGATAACTAAATTGTTTAAATAAAATTTAAAATAAAACATTTTTTTCACATGTAAGATGTAGATGGTGCTGGGTATAATTTTGTTTGTCGCGATTAGACAATGAAACGTCAATAACTTTTAATGATCCAATTAAGTGAGATTTTAATTAGCACCAGTGATAGGATTTGTTACAACACACCAAGTGGCATGCACCACTTGATTTTGTACGTAAATGATAGTTATATGTTTGAATATTTCGGTCTTTAAAAACAACTCGGTATATCACGTTCTAAATTAAAGGTATTGATTTGTACAATTTTATTAGCTCAGTCTCGCTCAAGACAAAGACGCAGATCTATAACATCTTTTTGCTATTACAGGGTTGATGAAATCACAGGTGTCATGCAACATTTTTTAATCTCGTTTTAAATTTTTCATAAAAAACAACGTGGCCTATTAAGATAAAAAAACTTAATTTGAAAATTCATGCCAAAAATGGTAAAACTTATAAAATATTAAAACTACACTTTTTCAAGTATAATGGAAAAAAATCATTAGTTAGATAATCATAAAATGATGTGTACAACATTGTTTATGATCAGATAGCTTTTCTTCAATTGATTTATGAGAGGAAAAAAATTGATTATTTTATGTTGCAGCGAGATTTCACGGATACGTCGTGACACCTCGGTGAAACCGATCGAACAGAGTTCGAACTACATATTGAGCAAGGAGGTCAAAATCGAAGGCCTTAGAATAGAGACGGCCGATAAGGACCCTAGCTATAGCGAAGAAGGGGTGCCTGAAATTTTAGTTGGAGGAAAAGCTGTGATACGTCTTTTTGGCACTGGTTTAACAGCAAATACTTATATCACTTTTACGGATAAAGTCGACGATCGAAACAAAATTTGCGATATGATACGTACTAAAGAGTTCAAAGTGAGTGATCTTTTCGTTTCATTTGTTCTCTTAACAACATTTCATTTGTTTTTTATTCATCAATTAACTGAATCAATTATTCCTTTTTTTTAGCTAAGAAATGTGGATGGAAATACAGCACTCATTGACGTCGTTCTTCCAAAGGGGTCTCCTTTTTTTATATGTATAAAACAAAACGACACTTCGAATAGTGATTTTTTTTATCACCAAGGTACTTCGTCTTATATTACGGTGAGTATGCGAATTTTGTTTGCGAATGCAATTCAAGTTTCGTGAGGAAAAAAAATCGTTAAAAACGAATAAACATTGAATAAACATTAGGATAACTGTTTTTTAAATTTTGTAAGGTAGTTTTATTTGAGTGAGAGAAAGATAAAACGAAGCCGATTGAAAAATCGGCTTAATTAGCCGGACTAATCTTGTAGATGCAATTCATGATTGAAACCGTTTTGGAGATAACGACGATGGCAATTAAAAGTTTAATTAGATATCCAAATAACTCGATTAGTTATGCAATTGAGACGGAGTTGAATTGAAAAAGAAAAGAAGAAGATGAAATGAAGTGGATTAATAACGATATGTCAATTGCGGTCAGTCGGAATTGGACAATTTTATCGACACGGTGTCAGGATCAATAAACATTCATTCAATCGTGAAAGCATGAATGAATGTAATTATTGATTTGTTGTCCTCGGTTATTGTCCTCGTTTAGTCTTCATCATGCAGATATCTGATGGTTCGCGATGCGATGTTTGTACACACTCGCGAGATCAAATCTGTGGAACGGATATGTGATACAAACGTTGAAATTGGGCGGAGAATAAAAATCGATGTATCGTTTCGCTAACAAATTTGTTTTTGTTTTGCAGATAAACACTTTTGAAAAGTTGCTTCCAACCTGGCTCAGCATCATAATAATAATGATGTGTCTGGGGTTTTCTGCGTTATTTTCCGGCTTGAATCTCGGTCTTATGGCCATGGATAGGACTGAACTAAAGATACTTTGTAACACCGGTACTGAGAAAGTGAGATTGTTCGACTTTTCGTTCATATTGAAGCTCATTCTTGAACAGTTTCAAAACGAATAGCTATACTAATATTTTGTTCAGACGCAAAAGTTTAATTGTAATCTGTGAATCTGACTTGTTTGTTTTTCAGGAAAAGCAATACGCAAGAACAATCCAGCCGGTGCGAAACCATGGAAACTACCTGCTCTGCTCAATACTGTTTTCCAACGTTCTTGTGAACTCGATTTTTACTATTTTATTGGATGATTTGACATCTGGTTTAGTCGCAGTCATCTGTTCCACTTTGTTAATCGTTATTTTTGGTGAAATAACACCACAGGTATGGTTTTTCACCATTTTCATTATGCTTGTCTACGAAATGCAGATCGTGACACAAATGATACATGTTTTTATTTGGCCGATTATAAATCATTATTTTGCTCGTAACCAAGTGTGTGAGTCGCATACGTTATAGCTTTTGAATACCATCCAACCAGACGAATTACTGAATCAAATTTATTTTAAAGTTTTGGACTTACGCCAGGTTAAAAATAATATCGTCTTCGCAAATATGAGTTGAAAATTTACAAATAGTTGTTTTGCTCCAATTTGATTAACTATTAAAAGAACGAGCCTATTCTTTATTCAACAACGATTTTTACACAAACTGTTTTTCAATCTATTTTTTGTTTCTTTTTTCAGGCTGTTTGTAGCAGACATGGACTGTGTGTAGGCGCAAAAACAATCTACTTAACAAGACTCACAATGTTGATAACATCGCCGTTAAGTTTTCCCATCAGCAGAGTGCTTGACTTACTTCTTGGTGAAGAAATTGGTAATGTCTATAATCGAGAACGTCTGAAAGAACTTGTCAGGGTAAGATCATTTCGAAACCCGACTGATTTATTTCAAAATCAATAGCTTATTTAAATTAAAAAGAAAGAGTGCATATTTTTTCCTCGAAAGAAGTATGCGCTATTTATTTAAAATAAATTCTTACCGCCTATCACAAAGGCAATCGGGAAATCAGATCCAAGGTAAAGAATGCACAAAAGCTTTTTTTTTCGAATAAAAGCAGCTTTTGTTGCATAAAACCAGTAATTGGAGAGAGGAGTAATTGAAAGCACTTCTGTACCAACAAACTTTTGATTTGTTTTTACCTCTTTTGTATCAGCAATTGATAACATGAACCTGAGAATTTTATTCCCTCTCGTTTATTTTCACAATTTATTGGCAAAATGGAAACCCGATAAAATGAATCAGCATTTTTCGCGAATACCATTTTAAAAGTAATGGCATACGCAAGGGAATGAAAAATTCAAGAACAATTACCAATTCGATTATGATATAGTTGCATTCAGTTACATTACTCCCATTATGAATCACTGCACATATTATCAGAATGTACAGTGTCTCTCAAATAGCTCGATTATTTGATACGAAAATGGAACTTCTGTCGAGCAATATTTTTTTTTCTAACAGAAGAAAGCGTGAAAGCAAAATTGTGTAGTTCGAATTTGGTGTACTAAACAAAATAATACCAATAGTTCTTTGTTCAAAGTTTACAATTGTCACAATTATGAGTAATAAATGTGGATAACAGTTGATCGTCGGTCTATTTGTTATCCATTAATCATTGATTTGCATTTTTTAAAAACTATTTTCAAACCTCAGCAAGATAATGGAAATAAAAATCCGATCTCGTTTATTTATGTTAGCTTAAGACTATTATTTCTGAATTTGATTTGTTTTTTTTTTGTCATTCATGTAACATTTAAGCATTCATACTTTTATTACAGGTTACAAATGAATATAACGATTTGGAGAAAGATGAAGTGAACATCATTGCCGGTGCTTTAGAACTGAGACGTAAAACAGTGGCTGATGTGATGACGCGTATAGAAGATGTTTATATGTTGGATATCAACTCGGTCTTAGATTTTGAGACAGTTACTGAAATCACAAATTCAGGTATAACTAATAAAATTTGAATGATACAGAATTTGTTCTCTTATTTTTCTTTTAACTGAAATAATTAGTTAATCAGTATTCAATAATCAGAGATTAATATATTTATTGCTTGTTTTCTGTTTCGCAGGATACTCTCGCATACCAGTTTATGATGGCGTTCGAACAAACATTGTATCAATGTTGTACATAAAAGACCTAGCATTCGTAGATCCCGACGACAACACGCCGCTGAGGACGCTTTGCGATTTTTATCAGAATCCTTGCAACTTTGTGTTCGAGGATCTAACACTCGATATTATGTTCAAACAATTCAAAGAAGGTGTGTTGTCTGAAACAGAAGATTAAAATTTGAGTCATCCAAATCGTTCACGTTTTACCTTTTTTGTTCTAGGAAACAAAGGACATATGGCATTTGTACATCGAGTCAACAACGAAGGAGAAGGCGATCCATTTTATGAAGTCATGGGTCTTGTAACTTTGGAGGACGTTATTGAAGAACTCATTCAGGCCGAGATTGTGGATGAAACTGACGTTTTCAGTACGTTCACTTTTTTTATAGTTAAAAAATTAATTATGAAATTTTAAGTTGCATAATGAAATAAATGATCATTGCATTGCAGTTGATAACAGAACGAAACGGAAAAGACAGGTTCGCTCGAAGAGACCGGACTTTGCGATGTTTGCTGAGAAGAAAGAAAATCAGCGGATACATATTTCACCGCAACTCACATTGGCAACCTTCCAGTATTTATCGACGAGTGAGTGAAAATTTTAATTTCGTTGCTTTTTCGAATCTCAAAATGAAACTAAATCAGAAAGAATTTGTTCCCATTTGATATTCATGCAAAATATGAAATATAACAGACAAATTAATATGACGAAATTATTTTCAGGTATCGAGGCTTTTAAACCAGATATCATATCTGAAACAATTCTTCGTCGCTTACTGAAACAGGATATCATCTATCATATCAAAGTCAAGTCTCGTGACAAGGCGCGCAATGATCCAGCAACAGCAATTTACCTGCAGGGGAAACCTGTCGATTACTTTGTGCTGATCTTGGAAGGCCGAGTCGAAGTCACAGTGGGTCGAGAAAATCTTCTGTTTGAGGGTGGTCCATTTACTTATTTCGGAATCCAAGCTCTTACCGTCAATGCAGTAGTTGGTACGAATCTTGTTTGTTTTGATAAAAAATTAAAGGTTGAAACACCCTTGAAACTGTAACTATAAAAACTAATGTAACTTTTGGACGAATGATTGAAAACAATTTTTTTTAAATTAGTTCAAACTATTGACTTGTACACAAAATTTAATCTCTGTTTATTTCAAATGATATTAATCTAACTAAATTCACTTTCAGCTGAATCACCAACGAATGCCAATCCTCACACCCTGGGTAGTATCCAGTCGGTGAATTTGGATGCGATCTTACGTCACACGTTCGTGCCAGATTTTACGGTCCGCGCAGTGACAGAAGTCTTCTACTGTAAAATCAAGAGATCGTTGTATCTCGCCGCAAAACGTGCGACGCTGTTGGAAAGAAGTCAAAAAGACCCTTCACCCAGTCAGGATCAATTTGACGACGAGGTTGAAAAAGTACGAATGCTGTTACTTCCATTCAGGATGATATTTATCTTGTTTTAAAATATTCACGATGAATAAGTAATTAAACCGGCTGTATTTCAGTTGCTGCACTCTTTGGACGAGGATGATCGTAGTTTACCCGAATCTCCGCTGTTACCCAAAGACAAGCACTTTGACAGAGACAGAGTCAAAGAAAGAGATGCTCAAACACACAGTCTGCCGACGTCGCCAGTTCCTACAAACAATAGCCCCACTGCGAATTCAAATCATTCGAATTACGGACAGAATGGAAAGCAAAAGCTTACACCTAGAAAGGTAATTATCATAAGCCTTGACTTTTGTCAGCTTCATATCTTCTGCTTTTTCAATCTTACGTCCGCTTTCTTGTACTTTAATTCTCATTCTTTTTTTTTGTTCTCTCCCCTATTTTTCACTTACTAAAAGAAATAAAACTCAGATTGTTATAATACAATTTTGTTACAAAACAGAGGACACAAATTTTCAAAACTCTCTTCACGCTGTACTATAATTGTCCAGAAACGTTTCAGGGCTTTTTCTTTGTTACAAGAAAAGACCATGAAATTTGGTCTTTATTTTGTCCTGTCTGTCCCGCAGCAGTGTAAGTCAATTTTGAAAGGGTCATGGTGGGCTTCAGCTTTTGTGAACGCAGAACAAAAAAGAAATGAGATGCGAAAAGGAAGTCAAGATGATTATTATTTTGCAGACTAATCACGTTCCTTACGACAACGGTTTGATAATTCAGGATCAGTCGGCCGAGCCGATGCAAAACGGCCACTTGCCAGGGACTTTCACGACAAAAATTAAAATTCATTGTTAAATTCATAAGTATTCATTTTTGTCCTACATTAAAGTGAAAAACAAAGAAAAGAAGTATTTTTCAATCGAGCCAAAGAAAAGCCCTTGAAATTGCGAGTCGTCAAGTATTAATTGAATCGTATGTTTTGAGTTTAATTTAACTACACTGAACGACACCTTAAAGACTGAATTATTTTGTAATTGAACAAATAATTGAGTTTTGTTTCCGAACAAAACTCGAAATCATTCGAACTGTAATGGATCATAATCATAAAAGTAACATAATTTGTATGAAACTTTAGCAAGTAAACTTGTAGAATCATGATTGCATGTTAATAAAAGAGTGTCATAAAAACAATGGAGGTGAAGTAACATATTGATGTATCAAAAATCCATGCATTTTGTAAAGGTATCGATCACGTCGAATAGTTCGGATGTGAAGGGCGAAGAGACGACAGATCATCAGGCGAATCGTCACACGGAAGCGGCGCGTCAGCTGTCGACCAAGGCTTCGGCAGAAGATGAAGAAGAGAGATCGATACTATTGTCTCGCCAAGACGACATGTAGCATTGCGAAAAGCACCGGTGCTCAACCTCGCTGATAGCTCCAACTGCGCCGTCAACCAATAGCGGACAGCCTCGATTGTCAGCGTGACACTCATTGCGAACAATAAAAATAGGTACTTAATTGATTAATAGCCACTAAGCAATTATCGAACCTTCATTTTTCTAACAGTTTCTTAGACGTTTTTATTTATTTCTTCGTCATTTATTTATTCAATTTTTTTTCAAGTTTTTTTTTGTCCATGCTCATTATAATATTGTATCGTCGTTTCTCGATGTGAGTCAATTTAAGCATTTTCTTTTCATGAATTCTGATTTTTATGCTTAGGATTTTTTTTGTTTATAAATGAAGTGTCCTCAAGAATTTTTTAGATACCTTTTTTGTTCATTGATATAAAAAGTTGTGTTCGTTCTTTCTTTGATTTTTATTTTTACTTTTTTTTGAGTTAAGTAAAATGTAGAATTTTTATGTAATCACAAAAGCACAAAGTGAGATATGCGTTTATTAGATGGGCGCGAATTGCAAGACAAAATGTAAAATAGTCATAGAGAAAAGTTCTAATGATTTTTATATAACGAGATGTGTGTAGTGTAAAAATTATTATGTATATCTTAGTGCGAAAAGTGATCCTTTTTTGTCATAAATATGATTTTTTATTATTTTCATAAAATAATTCAGCACCCGCATTGCAATTTTTTTTTTAATTTTTAATTACACACTTTGTTCTTCCATATTAAATTAATATGGATACAATGTCGGGGATAAAATACTTATTAAAAACTCGAAATTATTATTTAAATAACAAGTCAAGACTTTTGAGTCTTTTCAGTCGAGTTCTCAACAATTTTTCAAAGATTGCACCTTCCAAGCGGTTAAAATATTTTTTCAACAATTCAAAATAGGAAGATTTAGTATATGGATTTGATTACAAAAAATTGTAACGTTGTTTAAAAACTGTAATGTTCATCTATTGATTAGAATTATTTATAAAATATTGTCAATTAAGTGTAATATTTTAGGCGCAGATACTTAGAAAGTATTTGATAAATTACGTCGTGTGTCATCGAGGAACACCATTTAATAGCAGATCGTTTACTGATAACTCAGTTTAATGACCATTAGATGAACCGCCATAAAGTTTGTTATTTCCTTTCTCAGTGAAACGGAGAAAAACTTCTATCCGAATTTCCAATCATATGACGTTTTATAACATTGTAAACTTAATATCCAAGATATAAATTAAATAATAACAATGTAATCATACATTTGAGAAAAAAAGTGTAAATATGAACTCTTAAGCGGTCGCAAATGTTGTTAAAAATCAATACCGATCCAGATCGATGAAGGCTGTACCTTTTTTTATCGTTGCATTATTTTAATTTATGAAATGAAATTTAAAATATCGTCCCAGATTTATCGTTCAGTTTTGAGTATTGTTGAATATTTTTCTTCACTTTTTTTTGTAAATCAGATGAAATTATCCAGATTAACGAGAATTCTGAATGTACGATTCAAGGGAATTTCGCAAACGTCTGTATTTAAGTGAAATATATTTTTACTCATTCTCTGAGGCTGTGCATCTCAACATCATTGTAGTTAAGGAATTATTGCGCCATCACACAGCGACCTATTCAAACATTTGTATAGAAAAATCATGATACTTTGCAGTCATTTCATTCACATTCTTTGCCGATGCAACACGATCGTATACTTAATATCATTTCACGTCTTTTCGTATCACGAATTTACTTTATAAAAAAAGAAGATCGTTTTGTAATAATTATTTTTAAACGCCGAACACAACCAATGTAAATACTTCAGAGGAAATTTTGTATGATGATAATTCTTTTATTTATAACGTGAGAATCATTGTAATTTTTAAATATAGGTTCTAGTCAAAGTTTACTTAATAACATCTATTTTGTTCGTTCAAAGCTTTTTAATTAAATGAAAAATAATGTTATATTCCTGATGTTTCGTCGATTTGAGCTTGTATTTGCGAATCAATTTGTTTTGTATCGATTCCTAAATTATGTGCCTTCAAAGTTAAAAGTGTATTTAATAGGTATCAAAATAGAACGGCTGATTTTCAATTATTTTATCTGCACGAAAAATAATTATCGACGTGTTGTATCGCATTTCGTTGCGAATTAACAGTCAGTGATTTAAAATTCTATTTTGATATGTATTAAAAAGTGTCATTTCAAAGGAATATGACGAGACAAGAACAATACATGTTTGTATAACGGTTGATAAAATGTTATTTATTTTTTTCTCCTTACACATGAATAAAATCCTAATGAAGAAAAAAAATGTATAAAAATAATGAAAATAAAATATATTTTACATGACATATAAATTCGATATGTAACATTATTTCATATGTGCATGCGATTAAGATTTAATTCTGTTATTTTACTTATTAAAGAATTGCGAATAATGTACTTGTAAGGGAATTATTAATACGCATAACTTAAAGTACAAAATAATAATGTAAATCGAAGGGGCAAAACCCGGAGCTATTTTGACTGATCTGTTTCTCTTTAATGAAATGCACGATAATAAAAAACGGTTGTTTGATGTTGAACTTGAATAGAATTGTCAGTTTAATTTTCAAAGAAGATTGTAGAGAAAACATGTACGAGGACATTATGACGAGGGGAAATTTTTATGTCGACGAAATTCAGTTATTACGAAGGATAATAAAAATAAGAATGAACAAAAACGAAAAAAAAGACTAGTAACGATTCCTTTCTTTTATATCTTCATCCTACAAAGATAAGGATATGATTATCCTTAAAGAGACCTGTCTGAGTTACGCCCATTTAGGGCAAAATGAAAAAATTGGGTCAAAATAGACCAGCTAAAATAGTTCTGAGGTAATTTTCGTTTAAACAGAAATACACCAAGTTGTATAACAATTGTACCATTGTAGTTTTATGCGCAGTGTTGTTCGCAAAAAATGTAAAAAAAAAAACAAACAAAAATTTTATAACATTTCCAATATTCAATAATTTCAAATTTTTATATTACACAAAAAGTTGTTTCTGTAGAAAATTGTAACAACGTATTATAAAATTGAATGAAATCCAAGCCCACTAAGAGAGATACATTAAAAGCAATATCTCAAATTTGTATTGCGGTAAAAAGTCTTTCGACAAAGAGTTGTTTGTAAATTTCTGCTTCTGATAAATTCTCGCTTTGAAACTAATTAGCTATAAGCGAGATTCAACTTCCACCGTTATATTGTATTCTTAAGATTTTATTTTTCTTACGAATTGCACCAATTTTAAATCTCGCCTCGTTATTCAAGCACGATGTCTAAAACGTGCCTTTCGCACGTGTGTGATTCGCTCTGATTTCTGTTCGATCGAAAAACCGAGCGGCATTCAGAGCTTCACTGCCATAATTTTTTATGTAATATTTGAATAATTGTCATCCTTAAACAGTTATGAAACAGATGTTTCTTAAAATTAGGTTATAAAGTAAATGATGTTCAGTCTTTATTTCTCTGAAAGAGATGCAATTGTTGCAATAACTATCCTGAATAACTAGATTATTTTATCCTTCTATTATGAGAAGAAAAAAAAAATTACCAAACTTTCTCTTTTGAGTATTTGAATTTAACAAGTTGAGAACAGTTTTTACACGAGTCAATATTTATAAGCGTAATAAAAATTGTTATAAAAGTAGATCTAAGAATTGAACGAATAAATTTAATCGTATATTAGTGTGGTGTAAAAAATGAGATCTAGGCGTGTAAACAGAGGTTTTTGTGGTCGAAATATGCAAATAATTTACGATCCATTGTTTGTTTTTCCATCGAATTTTTTTAGTTTATACTTATCATATATACTTAATTATATAATTTTGAATTATGAAAATAAATAGAGTCAATGTGGTAGTTGTCTTGTACTTAAGTTGTATTTATCAAATTAAAATTGAAATAAACCGAACAACTTATTGACGCATTGTAATATGAATTTTGAAATCATTTACTTTACCCAATGGCTAGAATTTTTTCCAGCATACTGAATTTCATTTTAGGCTATAGCAATGCTCTTGAACTTGCGATGTACAGTTCGAAAAGGTTTATCATGTATTTTTTATGCCAAGAATTGTTTGAATAATTATATATTTTGATTGTTTATTATAGTTAATGAATAAAGCTGACAAGAGATCATACAAATTTGTCTATCAATTATTCTTCTTTTATTTCTTTTTTTTTAAATTAAACTAATGATAAATCATGTTTGCATTTGTATTTTCTTATATTTTTGTTGTTGCAATTTTTATAATTCGTGTAATGATTGTAAATTTTTGTATAAAAAGATAATGTTATCTAGTTGTATTTGTATGCAACTGAAGATATGTTGCTTGCACTTATCAACTGTCAGTCATATCCAGAAAAAACTAGATAGTCGTAAGTTTTGAGATGAAGTTTTAGAATGACAATGATTATGACAAAATGCATTATCTTCGAAAAGTTGAATCAAAGGTAAATGTTTGTTTTAGATCTAGTATCATTCATAAATTCGTCTGTCAGGTATTCAACATGAAACATTGCGAATGCTCAAAATTGCAAAACTTTCTCATTTCCTGTATAGTGTAGGACTGTAAACTTTACTGGAATTAAAAAGATGTAATTATCGTGCTTGAAAATAAATATGAAAAAGTCTTGCCTTTTGTGTAAGAAAAATTCATGACTTCGTTCTTGAAAATTGCTATAAATATAATGAAGGAGGGATGAGAATAAATTTTGATTCCGAGAGAAAGTGAAAAGCGTACGAAAATAGATTAGAAGATTGAATGAAAAAATAGCTGCATGCGGATATGAATATAATTATCTAATTTTATAAAGTTCAATGAGTTTGTTATTATTTTTTTTTTGTACAGATATGTATATTGAAAAACTTTAATGATTGTCGTATAGCAGCATCCCATACTTTTTCAAAAGTTTTAATAAATAAAGTTTGTTAGAACGATATATAAATTAAAAATGCTTTTTTAAATTAACACACGGCTGTATTAATTTTTTCGTCGCCAAATATGATATTTTTTTCTTAAAAATAAAATTGTTAAAATAATTGAAAATAAATAATTGAAAATTCTAATATTTATTTAATACTTATTCTTCACAAAACAATGATCTCTAAAAAAATTTATACTCTCATGAATTTTCCCATCTCATTTCATATTTGACTCCTTGTCCGTCTCTTGGTGCTCATTTTCGCACCTCACTTATTCTTTTATTTCGATACGTGTCTTTGATATTATTAAAATCTTCTCCTTTTTCGTGCGAATACTTCAAATTTGACAGTCTTCATATCTGCGCGATGAAAAAATAAATTGAATAATAACATTTTTGTTAACATTGTTCACATTTTGTGAACAATCCTGAAAATCATTTTTCGTTGATTTTTCTTTATAAAAATATGACTTTTTGTCATATGAAAAAACATTCATATTTTGAAGTAAAGGAAGATGAAATTGCAGCTGAATGTTAACAAGTCTAAAAATCATTTCTGATTTATTTTTATAAAAAATTACACGACTGAGAGTTAAAAAAATAGTTAACTTCAAAACTGCGCTGTATGTGGTTTTAAATTTATTGCTAATAGTCGATTATGTATTAATGTATAAGTATTCAAGTTACATTAAGGGATACAATTAAATGGTTTGCATTTGAACTGAGGGATGCTTGTAATGAATTGAAACCGTTACAAAAATCACCCTTTAGAGGCTCATGAAAGAGCCCTGTAGGGCGCAGTGCCGTGGCGCTCTTTAAAGAGGGATACCGGCGAACAATAGACGCCAGGCTTCAGTCAGTTGAGAGCGCCCGAACTCGCTGCAACTCGCGACTCAACGTTTGTCAAAATAATCAGAAACTGTTTTATTTTTGATTCGCAACATGTGCTACATTTGGTGAACTCAACAATCTCTTTTTTTTTGCAACCTGACAAAATTAATCACAATAAAAAATTTCTTTTTGCAAAGTGTTTCAATAATTTTTTGTCTGTCTCTTTAATTTTTCATTGCTTTTTACAAAAAGGAGGTAAAAATTGTGACGAAAATGACTGGTGGAATTCGGTGAGACGTTTTTTTGAAGATAACAAACTTTTACCTCTCTGTTGATTTTGTTTTAATTTAATTTCATCTTTAAATTTAAGTCACATTACTTTTTGTAACTTGTTGTTTTATGGTTGAAATTGAATTAAAGTTAACATTCGGTCTGTTTTAAAACACGCTTTTACGAGTTATAGCAGCAATGTTGAAATGGGAATTGAATGTCTGATGCTAAACATTTTGCTCAGCTTTTGTTAGTGGGTGGCGGTTTTCGAAACTTTTAATCACCTGCAATTATAAAATTGCATGCTAACAAATTTTGTAAACCTTTGTCTGGTTATCACGAGAGATTTTTGCACCTCTGCACCAAGGTAACATGTTAATCCACTCTTATTAACACCATGAGATTAAATTCATAAGAGCAACAATTGTGTAATGAAATTTTCATCTTTTGTAAACAACTTTCAACCCATGTTAAAAAGAACCGTGGAAAATTATACTGGAAGAAAATAAATTTTAAACGTAAAGTAAAATGTCGACTCCAATTCATTGCAAACCGCAAGAACCAAAAAAAGGAATAAATTAAAATGAAATGAAAACACTTTGCAAAAAAAAGGAAGAGTTGGAAAATAACAAAAAAAAAAATCGTATAGAAATGAGAAGATCTTTTTTTTGGTTTTTATAGTGATGGATGAATTTTGGGAGTTTCTAAAATAAAAAGTCAAGGAAAACGTTGATTGTGCGGAACATGGGTTTGCGGTAACGAATGCAAGTGAAGCGTAAACTCGGCCTTAATTCCGGACAATGAGAAATTCGTTTGGGAGAGCGGTTCATCCGCGAACGCGAAGAACGTTAAATCGCAATAAAGACGTTTATTGACTGGTGGTGATCGGGACAGTGCCATAACGTGTATCTTAATAACGAAACTTTATTGGAAAGTTGCAGCACCAAATTTAGTGGTGAGTGATTTATGGAAAATGGAGCATCACCTTTTTTTTTGATGCAACAAGTTCCACGCTTTTTTGCCTGTGGAGTTTGTTAATGCATGTATGCGCGCATTTCAGTCTCGCTGGCGGAATCAATTAAAACTTTTGTCAGCTCGTGATCACGCCTCAGTGAAATAGCGCTCAAATATCCAAGATCGACTTGAGCTGGTTATATCTAAGCTCCTCCAAAAATTATTATCTTATTCTGCTGACAAAAAAAAGACGAATTAATTTAATTCCGTTGTCATTTTAGATACGACATTAAAAAATATTAAAAAATAAAAGAAAGTTAAATAAAAGGCAACATTTATAAACAGTTTTAAGTCAACTGTGAAGAATAATTTTAATGGCGATAGAAGAAAAGTTGATAAAAAGGATGAATAAATTAATTGAAAAAATGGTGTGTCTTTTGTTGATCTGTTGGACTTATTTTATTGGCATGTCCCTCGCTAAATAAAATTGTTCCAAACAGAATAACATTAACGTTTTTTTCCAAATCATGGAGTTTTGTCGATGCCTTTTTTTTACACCGATAAGATTTGGACGATATATGAAGAGTCGCAAAAGTTAATTAAGTCCATGTTAATCCGAGTATGTATGATCTCGCTCACACAACACAACCATGTTGTAACTCTATCCCTTTTGTGTTGAAGACAAAAATCAATGTTTAGCGTGCCAGTTAATACACTTGACAAATTATCTGTAACGAATATATACATTGAAGCGAATCCCATTGTAGCTTTTATAAGTCCTTAGATGCGCGACATTTGTGACATACCGTGTTCCTTGTTTTTGATGAATTTCAAAACTGAATAAAATAAAAAAAATGGTCCCCGCATAATAGTGGTGAGTTACTTTTTTGTTGAAAGGAGGCAAGGGTTATTTTTGTTTCAAAGTGAAGAAAAGTTGACGATTTCGAGCCCTAAATTATGATTGGATGCTATGTTTTTCATGGGACTGTATTATTAAAACGAGCATTTCATAAAGTATCAGTTTTTATCATCATCTTGTAAAATCAGTTGAGTGTTATAATTTTAGCAAATCTATTTATTGAGCTTTTTCCATTGCAATGACAAACAAAAAATTTATTTAATTCTATTTATTAAAGTTTCTGTCCTGTGATGAAACAAAAATTGCATCACCTTGTTTCTTTTTATCACAACTCTGATGAAAAATTGAGTGCAAAATAGAAGATCTTTATCAAGTATAATTAATTGAATTTTATTGAGTTTATGAATACCACTTTTATGTTGAAACATTTTTTTTTCAACAACTCTTCCAATTTGCAACAATTTTTTATTCAATTTATTCTCTGAGAGTTCAAATTTCTTTGAACTGTGAATTCTTTTTATTTACTTGATGCATGTAAATTTTTTTTATTGATTATTCCTACCTAGAAATCTGAGAACAAAAATAAATAATATGACATTTTAAGATCTATTCGAGAATTTAAATAGGGGTTGAATAAAAATAGTGATTTAACTGGAATATTTATTAGGTAAATATAAAATTCGCCCCACGTTCGAGCTTGGAGTTTAATAAGATAAACATTTGTCAAGCAGTAGAAGAAAAAAAATGTGAAAATTAGTCGCGTCACAACGCTCTCACTTAACGAATGATTAATTACAGAGCGTTGCCGCGGGAGGAGCATCTTGTCTAAACAATCTTCTTACGTATATCATGCTTTGAGAAAACACTTCGTTAACATACGCAATGATTAAATTTTTTCAAAGAGTTAAGGAAAACCGCCGTTTTTTATCTATATTCTCTCTTAAGTATTTCATCTTGTTAAAATTTTTCTTATCGTTCAAATGCGTTAATCAAATATTTATCATGACAAATAGCACATAATTCGTAGAACAAATATTGCATAATACAAACAATTTAATTGGTCGCTGTTGATTTAAAGATACCAAGTTATTCGAATAAGTGGAAAAATAAACGTAAAGTCAGACGCAATACAAAAATTTGTGTTTACGGGAGGGGTAAGTTTCAAATTGAAGAATACTTTTTTTTCGTTGATTCACATTCGAAATTTTATTTCAAACAAGACGCATGCAGATTTTATTAACTAAAATTTTAACAAACGAAAAAGTTGTTTTATATTTAAATTTGTTTAAAACTATTCAGATTGAAAGTGTATTAGTTTTGATGAACAAAAATTTGTACACCAATTTGTCTTGGTGATTAAAGCCTTGTCAAAGTTATGAATTTCGATCAACTTTTCTTCACACACTAATTTTTAATTGTGATCAATAATTTTAATATAAATTGGTTTTGAAATTTTGGTGTAACTACTTTTTTTTTTAAGTAAAAAAGATACCGTTGTAACTTTGACGCATAAAATTATATTTTCCTTTATTTGCATTTTTATATGATATTATAAATCCGACCTAAAAACTATATTTTTACTACATTCGAGAGATGAATATTCTGTAAACAATTGTAATTAAATATTTATCAAACGCAAATGGAAACTTGTAGCATTTTTTTATTCACGGATGGCTGTCACTGTGAAATAAGACGAGGAACATGTTCTTATTATGTTTTATGACAGTCAAAAAATGTGCGCTTGGTAAATAAAAAATTTTGTCATGGATATGTATATAAATGTTATTTTTCAGACTAACGTAAATTTCATTTCCGTACAAAGACGTACTTCTTCGTTTATTTATTTATTTAATGAATAACAAAATACACAGACAGGTTCATTTTTTTCCAATAACGAGATTTCGTATTGCAAATAATACTTTTTTCTTTCCATTTTTTTATCTTTTTAACTGTTAGCTTTCATTGTGAAAATGCAACACTATGCGAGAGATTTTCAAATGTTTTCAGCTACTCTTTTATCATCGCGCGATTTTCATCAATTTTCCGCTTCTTCTCTTTTCTGATTCTCATCTCAATCATTCTCCATTTTCTCAGTCGTCAAACTTTTTTGGCTCCTATTATTTTTTTTACATCGTCTTTTTCCCTTATAGATATATGTATTCTTCAAGAAAATCATCAACTGAAAGGACAGGAAATAAAAAGTGAAGAAATTTTCGTTCATCATAAGAAGATCAAGTAAAAATTGTATGAATGAAGAAACATCTCAGTTTTATATTGTGAATTCGTTGAAGTTTATATAAAAGAAAATTCAATACAAAGTTTTCCTCCGATTGAGAAAAATCTATCAAGCGGGTCCCGCGAAATTTCAACATTTTCCTCTCGTTTATCTTTTGTCTCCAATTGAAATCTGTTGAGGATTTGAATCTATACCTGACGGTATAATAAACGAATAAACCGGAGAGAGGAGAAAAACTTTGAGATATGCGCAATAGCGATGCCTCTGTGTTGTGAAATAAAGTTGCACGAAGAGCATTTTCATCTCGAGACATTTTTCGGATGGTTTTTTTTTAAACTTGGTGCGATTTATTGAAGAAATACCCGAGATATTCATTTTAGGCAATGCTTGCAATATTGAAGGGGCGACAAAGATATAAATAAAGCTGGATCATTAGTTCATGTTGGTTTTCTTTTATTTTTTATTTTTTTTTTCCCCACTGACGAAGATAAAATTTGCATGAAAATGGGACCAAACAAAAATTATGCAAAATAAAGTGCGGAATGAAAAAATTAATTACGTCACTAATCAAAATTGTAATTGTTGTCAGGAGTGAGGGGTTAAAAATAACATTTAAATCAAATCTCATGCCGAAATTTCATTTTCTGTGATAAACTTTGGACGGCGCAAACAAAAAATTAGCAGATCAATAAAACGTATCCGAAAATATTCCGTCTCAGTAAGAGAGAAAACGATAATCCATAAATAAAAAAAAAGATCTAAAGATACGGAAAGATGTAATAGAGACCAATAAAAAGAAATTAAGTTTGGCTTTGTCTCTGTCTTGTTTAGAAACAACGTGTAAGAGATATAAAAGTTTCCGTGACTTGAAAAGTTCCATTCTGAAAGTCACGAAAAAAAAAACCAGCCACTGAAATAAAAATTCCACGTTCAAAATTTAAACCGTGTTAAACAAAATTTATAACATTGAGAATTGATTATGTGTTTTTTTTTCGGTTTTTTATTATATACAAAATGTGTTCATCAATCATTAGGTTGGTTTCTTATCATAGGATCAGTGTATTTGCAGAAGTGATATAGATGGATTTCTTTCAATTTACGAAAGACAGCAATTCTCGTAAGGTCGTTCATCTATTTTTGGTCTATGAATGCATGTGTTCTTCGATCCTAAACGGTTTTTTGACTTTTGGGTTCTGATCCAATTTAATGATAAATAATTTACTTGATTATATCTACATTGAACTAATAATACTAACGATTTCTGATGAAATGAAAAAAAGAAACAAGAGTTTTCTATTAATAGTTCCTTTTAATTCTTATATTGTATTAAATTTTATTATTATGTAATTAATATCCGCGTCGGTTTCAATCAACATTAAAATGATTCGGCCAATTCATAACAAACAGCAAATCACTTCTCCTTTATCCGGCTTTGACAGACGGATTTGATTTGCAAGCTTTAAATATAAATTGAACTTGCATCTCGAAACGCATCTCTCATATCTATTCTTCTAAAAATGAAACATGCATTTAACATATAACAACCTTCTGATTTACTGTAAACCAAAAAAACACTTTTTAAAATGTCATGAAACCTGTGATAATCTAAAAATACTATGGTCTAAAATTAAATAATAAGTTTCATGATAAATCAAGTTCGAAACTGAAACAAACTTTCTTTTTTTCTTCAAATTTTGTTTGTTGAATCTGCAATTTTGTGCATAAATCTACTAACAATTTTCCATAAATCTTATACAAAAAGTGTGAGAAGAAATTTATTTTTATTGAACATTGATTTTTCGACTTTCCCCTTATGAGAAAAAAAATTTGAAAAGGCAAAACTAGTTTCGAGTAGGTATTGAATGGAAAGTCATTTGGGAAACAATATTACATCTCTCGATTGGGTGTTTTGCTTCGCCACCAACTTCTTGTCGGCGGTCTCGTTTGCGCCCATAACTTCTCTTGTTACAACATTTGCATATCTCTGAGAGACGCCTGATTATTTATTTTTTTGAGTCATAATCACTTTTCCGAATTCTGTTCTATACAAACTTTTAATTCTTCAATTTATCCCTCACGTAATTGCACAATTTGTTCTCAAACAACTCACAAAAAGAGAAATGAAAAAAAAACTCACCGCTTCAAAATAGTCGTGCCATAATTGTTCCGGTGTGTCACGGAGTTTTGTAAATTGCTCGTCGTTTTATTAACAGTCATCGAATAAATAAACGAGCAACGACTTTGTATCTCTAATTCCGCACTTGTTTATAATTTTGAATTGACGAAAAAATTGCTTTTAAATTGTTCCCAAACTCAATAATTTTAATATGCCACAATTGTTCATTCTTTTATTTTTATTTGTTTGACAGCACCTCGTGACAGGAAGGATAAATAACATTTTTGCTGAGAGATTTATCAATTGATTACTATAAATGATAAATAGACACGGGGAAACAATTTGAAATGTTTGGCTTTGGATTTTTTGAGAAAACATCTCGTGAGAATGACCGGAAAAGTTAAAGCTCGCGTTGTCCCATAAATCACTTTTCAGAGTTTACCAATGTAAATGTCAAAAAAGAAGTTTACGTACGTGTGGGATGTCAGAATCAATCTATGGTGGATTGGCAATGAACTGGCTGAATATAAATTGCGCTCTTTGCCACTTTTTTGGTGCGAACTATATTATTTTAAAATATGGACAAAAAATGGAACATCAGATAAAATATGAAGAGGATTAAAAAAAAAAACGAAATATAAAAACAAAAGAAGATGATTAATGCTTTTGAGTGTTGATTTGTATTTTTTTTTTCTCCCACCAAAACAACAGATCAATTGATAAAATTGGAGTTGTTGGAGAAAAAAATTGATGTGTTGGAGTTTGGCCGACTCATTTTCACGATTCATTGATGCGTCCTAAATTGTGACTTGGGAACCTCATTCGAAAATTCAAATAAGGTCCCGGGAGCTATCTTCATCAATGCCAAGCGCCGAAATTCGTCTCTTCAAAACTTTTCAAACTAACCCGATTTTTCAATCCGCGGGTATTATATTGAACTCAATAAAACGTACGACAAAGTTATTCGCGTTCGACATATCCTCTGACACCGGCGGTCCATTTTGTCAGTTTCAAATTGAATAATGGCGCTCTGGCAAACGAGATCTTTTTTAATTCGCCTAATTTGCCTGTGTTCAACAACTAGTTTCTAATTCATCAGAGTGACAACTCAGAAAAATATCAGTTCTTTTTTTCTTTCGTCTTCCCTCAGAGGCTTGCTGCGTTGCATTTGAAATTCTTTTGCAATCGTATCTCACGTATTCTAACAGAGATAACGAATATTAGAAAATTATCTTTGAGTAATTAATCTTGATTGAAAAAAGGAGTGTTCCAATTTTTTCTTACATTTTGTTTTAATTTCACACTTTTATTACATTTCAATTTCATTCTTTTGAATTAAATTTTGTTATTCAATTCTTTCCTGATCCAACGTGATTAAATAATTACAAATCATATATTCATTTTAATTAATCAAAGCAAAACAGATCCATCTCTTGAACAATTCCAGTCGAACAAATAAATTTGCATGAAAATTTTTTTTAATGTTTACACTTCATATCGTTGTAATTCAATTTATCTGGAATACACAAAGTGTATGTGATCGATCAATTATTGGAGAATGAAATAAATATTGAAAAAAAGTTGGCGTTTCAATATTTTTCACAGAAAAGTACAAAGAACCAGTCGCGAAATTAAAATTCAAATATTAGAATTGATATTTTTTAATGTCTTTTAAAACAAAGCTCCGGAAATGGTGCAAAAGTAAATTGAAAAAAAAAAAAAAAAAAAAAAAAAAAACTATTGTAAGAATTAATTTTTCTCACGCGACAAGAATAATGTGGATGAATTATAAATGTTCAATTTTCGATGAAATGATCCAATTACAAATCAACGGAACAGCTAACTGCATGGCTAATCAAACCCCTCCAAGCTTCTGCTAAGTTAATTTCACTTAGCTACATATTTTCGATATTGGCTTTACTTTACACCGAGATCCAATTTATTTCTACACTAATTTACTCAGAGAAAGCTCGTTCTAACCTCTTATCAGTGCCTTAAAGATGTTCCTGATTGGAAAGTTAAACAAAAAAATGTAAAACAAAACCGAAGAAATTTTGGGTACTTTCTTGATCCCAATTTATAACCGGATTTAATTAAACCTGATTGAAATTTGGTGTCGGAAAATGCTCTATTTCAATTTAATTGAAAATTTGTCAGAAAAATTAATTTGCAAATTTCCTTCATGGGTTGCAAAGAATTTAAGAAGAATGTTTTCACGGTCGACTGAGATCGTTTCTTTTTTAAGTAAATTTTACACATGCTAAAATTTACGACTTAATTACACACCGAATTCTGAATATGTGTGTGGCGTACCAACCACATGAAATATAACTCGGTTCTTCTGACTTTAATGCCAGTCGTATATATTCAAATTTCTCTGTTAATATCAGTAAATCACAATTTTTAACGTGCTTTTTAAAAAGAAAGCTAATGTATTCCATTTTCTGTATCGGTTCTGGCGATCGGACTTACGATCCACTGTTGTTTGCATAAAACCACTCCACGGAGATGTCCTTTTCTTTTACTCTCTTGTTTGAACTTGTAAGAACTGAAATTCATAGAAAACAATGGAAAGAAAATTTTTATCATTGAAAATGTTTCATTTTATGATTTTAAGTCGTAATTTTGTGTGACAAACTTTTAAAATCAGAAAAATTGTAATTGCGTAATTGAATTTTGTTTGTACGTTTTTTTGTTCATGCATATCTAAAAAAATTTGATTGCAAAACCGTCTGAATGAAATTTGTGTATTAAAGTAAAGCAAGCGAAAAGTAATTGAGCTTAATATTTATTACAGTATTATAGCCTGGTTGTTAGATGAGTTAATTAATTTGCCAAAGCATGTTAGGAAAGTGCTGCAACTGAGTGACGGCGACATTATTTTAATGTGTAACTTAGCAGCAATGCGTATGATGCCAAAATTTAAGCTCAAACGCTAATTTCATTTACCATTGAAAATCAAGTTGTCACTTGATAATTTAGGACATTTCTCAAGTCGCTTAATAGATTTATGATAAACTAAGAAACTCATGTTATAAATGCTTAATATGTTTATTGTAAATAACTTTTTGTCATGACTATATAAAAAAATTTCAAAATTATAATTATGAGAAGTAGAGATTGCATAGACGAAAATATTCAGAATTTATATTGTAACGCCACTTTTTACATATGAGCAAAAAGTTGATACCAAATTTACGAGCCACGTTAAGATGAATTGTCGCATCTTTTCCATGGCCGGAATAAATGGAAATCAATTTTTTTTCTTTCGAAAATTCATTTGTCTCTGAAACGCGCGGGGTCGCAAAAGTTACTCTAAGAATCGAAGAGGGAATTTTGAACTCTCATTTCTTGCATCAAATTATCTACAAGACACATGACCTTGGCCAACTTTTGGACTTATTGCCACATAAAAAGTTGGAAGAAAAATATCAACCTTAAGAAGACCATCTTTTTCGTAGAATATTTCGCAAATTCGACGCCGATCAATTTTTCCATCGCAACATTATCGCTATTACCTTCCACCTTATATCGACGTTTCATAAAAAAAGTGTTCATTCTCACATTTTGTGTTTTTCAATGTTTTTCAATCTACATGATCATTTTTATTTTTCATTTCCAATTTGTACACTCTTGAAATCAACTTTATATATCGTTTTTTGTTGATCAAAAATTTTGACATTCATAACAAAATTTTAGAAACATTTTTATACATTTTTGCATACATAAAATGTTACACTTTATATATGCAAAATTACAATGTTGACATAGTGGTCTTTGAAATCCTTTCAGATATATTTTCTTCAATGATAATAATGGTTGGAAAAAATGTTGTTCGAATTGAAAATTAATTAAAATTTTTTATATGAAACGTACTATAAAAGAATGTACTTAAAATAACTTCGAACAAAATGTAGACTTGTGTGGATTAAAGGGACCCTGGGGTGTCATCTAATAAAGCTACGTACGAAATGATCCAGACGTTTGAATTCGTTGGCCTCTAATAATTCGACTTTCGATTTGTCGCAAAACAATATATTTTTTATTTTGCAATAAATGAGTAAATAGGCTGAGTTTTAGTCTTGGATCGTAAGTTAAAATATTGGCAAAATATCGTTCAATATTGAGTTGCTAACCGTAACTCTGATAAAAAGTTAATGAGGGCTACTTTTGTTTCGTATTGTAGAAATAATAAAAGTCAAGTTTTATTTTTAAACATAACTTAAAAGTTCAAACTGTCTGATTGTAATGAAAAGATGTGAATGTCTGACATTTTCGTGATCAAAAAGCAATATATTTTCGGCGGAAATTGAAGCTCTGAAATGCACTCAAAAAATATGACCAAAATTTTTCGACTTTCCATTAAGAGACATTAAATGTAGAGTTATAAATGTTATAAAACTTAAAAAAAGGAGTACAAAAAAACTATGAATGAAATATTTTTTTGTTTTCACTTAATTTTTTCAGCGCGAGAAAATTTTCCAGATTTAAGATGAGATTGACGATGAGTTTGAACACCCTAGTGCCATTTTTTAAACCGTCTTATAGAAACCAAGTGAAAAAAGTGTGCGCGACAAAGTATGGAAATTAAGCTGCTCGTCTCTTTTTTTCTTCGCAGAAAATTCGAACATTCAATTCGCTCGTGCGTACGAAAATTCAACCGGATAAACGTTTCAAAGGAGGAGTTCAAAATTAATAGCCCCTGTGGAAAACTCTTTAGGGAGCTCATTGCTTGAAAAAAAAAAATTATATATATAAAATAGATGAAAAAAAAAATGAATAATTCAATTGGTTTTGATGCTTAAATCGAATAAATTTCATTTTTTTTATTAAAAAAGTATTCAACAATTTAGAAAAAAGAGATTAGTTGACCTTTTTATTCAATTGGCGACTTGAAATATAATTTTGTACATTTTTGTACATTTCATTTGAATAGTGAAACGTGAAAATTAGCATCGCTGATGGGAAGCAAAAAAAGAGAGAGCACAACTTTGGCAGCGATTATACAAATTCGACTCATCAAGATAGCTTTTAAATTTTTAATACTTGCTAAAGAACTCGGGATTTGTCGCTAAATTACGTTGGATAGTATAAAAACAACAGTTCTGGTGATGCAAATTCATGGTATTTACAAATACATTTGCGACTTAAAAGTAAATCAGACTTTCATTTGATTTGAAGTTGTGTACAATTTCATTCAGACGTGAATTTGCAGTTTTGTTTGAACTGGGGTGAACACCGAGAACTGATTTTCGGTGTTTACATTTACAATTATAAATTTTGAAAATTGAATTTGCTACTTTACATTTACAATTTTACATTGATTTCCATTTATTATGTTGAAATTACAATACACATTTCTAATTTACAATTAGCATCAAATTAACAATTTTATATTTACAACTTTGAATATAAAATGTGTAACTTTCCATTTACAACTTTATATTTTTGATTTTGAATTCGCAATATTACATTTGCAATTTTAAATGTACAACTTTGAATGCAGATTTTAAAAGTTGCAATTTTACATTTGCAATTTCGATTTTAAATTGATATAAATGCATTTTAAGGTGCGCCATAAAAAGTTAAAAGTTGAAAAAGTTTTTGTTTCGTCATATATCAGTTTTCAGAGTCTCTTTTAAAACGGCAGATGTGTTCGATTGTATATCGAATATACGTTTTCATGAATTATCGTTGGCTCACTGCTGTTATTCTACTGTGAGAATCGCTCAGTCAAGACGAATGGGGCTGAGTTTCCGGCAAGCACCTGGGATTTAGGGGACGAAAACCCAAATTGTCAATGGAGCAAACTAGTCAATTTTTTCCCCTAAAAACTCATCGTCTTTCTAAACTTTTCAAAATTCGGTCCGATAAAATGTAAGTGGAATAAAATAAGAAACCGTCGGAACTGCAGAGCTGGAAAAATTTGCAAAAAAAAAGATGGTGATATGGGTCGGAAAAAAAACATTGCTATCGATTTTGTGTTACGAGAAGATTCTCAGCGAGATGAAAACAATAAATCAAAGGGAACATTTTTTTCGACCAGGACAAAAAGCGCGAACCTTTGACGGAATGAGACAAACAAGAAAGTGGCTCTTGCTCTGCAAGGACGGATTGTAAACAGAAAATGTCGTTCATTAGTCGCAGGTATATAGTCTTACTAATTGGCACTTGAGATCGATCGATTATACATTGTGTATGCGCGAAAAAATGTTAATTATGCATCCTCAAATTAAGATGATGCAAAAAATTTCGCAACGTTCGCGTAGGTGGACAATTGATAAGGTTTAGCAAAATTAAAAAATGACAAAAAAAGATATAAGCAATCCGAAAATTGATTGCCTCTTAATTTCTTTTCAATGTTTTTAAAATGTTGAATTTGAAGTTCCCAATCAAAGAGATATTTATTAACGAAAAGTGTTCTGTTTTAGGTTCAGACAAGATGAGACCTTGGCAATGAGAAATTCATTTCGGCGAGTCGTAAAGGATGACTGGAGCAAGACTCGTACATGATAAATGATAGTCGGCAGTAGTTTTTGCTAGACGAAACGAATGTTTAAGATCGCAGTGAGGAATAAGAATCCCAAAGTGATCGACAGATTATGGGAAGCTTGTAAAAGAAGCCACAGATCAATTCGGACAGACTCTTGTTGTAAGATGAATTCGTCGTACCTCGCGGGAGAAGACGGGCAATGGGGCCGGAGGTATTATTTCACCTATTACAGCGAATTCGGTAATAGAAAAGGAGCCAGTGGTGTAGAGGTAATTTTTAAATCTCCATAAAATTATTGTTTTCTAATTTAATTCCATTCTTTTTAATTTGCAATGTTTTTACATTTGTGGACCATTTATAATATTAAAAAAAATTTTTTTATTTTAATTTTGACTTTTATTTCAATGTTGGTGTTTCTGTGAAATAAAACAAATAAAAAAAGGAGGAAAACGTTTTTTCGAACGAATATATACCTACCGTCTATAGATTTCTATACAATAGACGAATGTTACAATATAGTATTCGATCTATGATTGGTCAAACCGAACGTATTGATTGAATCCGACACAATACTTTTGGAATTGTCTTGCTTGTATAAGCTCTAAATTAAAAATCATCAAATCGCTTCAAATTTTGTTCCTTTCATCTCTACCACAAATTTATGAAATTTCTTCTCAACCACACTCTCACTTAATAAACCACTTTCCGGGTAAGAAAGCCAAAATTACTTTTGTACAAAGCTGGGAATGAGGGTTCTGCTAAGTTAATCCGACGTCTCGAAAACTTTCGCACTGAAATGCGATAATAATTATGAATAATGATAAGAATTTTAAATCGAAATACGCGGGGCAAAAACGTACATCTGAAAAAACTTTCCACCAATAAACCTCTAAGGGATAAAAAAATCCGCTGATGAAGTACGGTCACGAGTGGTGAACAAGTTTAAAAATCCATTAAACATTCATAAATCGAGGGATTATCCTTGATTCAAAAAGGATCACCAGTCTTATACACGTTATGGTTTGTTAATAAAAGCATGATGCCTTATAAACTGATCCTCTGCTTTCCACTTCAAACATCGTATTTCCAATTCTAATAATTATCCATGAATAATCATAAATTGATAATAAAATAATGAATAAAGAATAAATAAATCACAGACGTAATTACAATTAAGACATCAATTTTTGTTCATTAAGGTGAATGTTTGTTTAATTATATAATTGATCGAAAAAAAAAGTCAATTTTTAATTCCATATTTGGAAGAGTAACATTTTTGTATTATTTTTGTAAAAAAGGAAAACAACATGTCGGTTGGTATTTTCGTACCGAATTTGGTCGGAATTATTTATGAATTGGTGAATCGATGTTTCATTTGGAGCTCGGGGAAAATGATTTATCCATTAGCCAAAATAATGGTGTCTGTTACAGGTTGTGATTTTAGCCGTGATGTTCGTAATAGCGGTGGGCGCCAATTTGGGAATTGCTACGTGCATCCTGAGATATAAGGAAATGAGAACGCCGACGAACTTCTGCTTGGTAAACTTGGCCGCTGCAGACTTATTGTTTGCGCTTGGAGTTCCGGCGGTCGCGTACACTCGTTTAACACAATCCTGGAGATTAGGCGAAACTGTTTGCAGACTATTGCCGTATTCTCAGGTAGCGCAATTTCGTCCTCGCTTATATTTATTTCTGCACAAATGACATTTAAAAAAAAAAATTTTTATTTTAATTTTGATTTAATTAACATTTAAAAATGTTTAAATGAAATTGGATTGACTTAATTATTTGTGAACTATTTTATCAGGAAAATATTTTATAAAATGATAGAAAATGCAATAAAACCGTCAAACACAGCTTTCGTATGAAGTATATGCACTCGAAAGTTTTTCGGGATAAAGTTTTGTCCCATTTTTCGTTATCGACTCGCAATCACTTACTTCGAAGCACTCCGAAATAAAGCACCCTCCAAGTGAAATGATTTGCTCCGATACAAAACTTGTAGGGGAAGGTGCCCATGAATGGCACACTTTTTAAACAACGTCTAAAAAATAAAATGAAAATAATCTTGACAAGTATTTCAAGTAGTAAAAGGTTCGCATACAACGATGTATGTTCGATCATTTGTGAAACAAATTTTTCGATAACAAATGAAAGAAATCTTACATTAACGATAACATAACTAATATAAAAGTCAACTTTAAAGTCAACTTTTACTTTACTATCAAGTGAAAAACTAGCTTCAATATGAGTTATATCATTTTAAATCAGACCTGACATTTTTTTATAAAAACAAATGACAGGTAGTAACGTCGACAACGCATTTTCAATGGGTGCAAATCATGATTCATCGTTTGGCAAAATGACGTGTGTGATAAATTTGATGAATTCTAAACTGAACCATAGTTTTGATTTTTACAGTATCTAGGATCTTACAATTTGTAAAATTATTCTAAGTTGCCAATCCAGAATGGATTGAAGAAAAAAATTGACGAATTCGGAGGTCATCTTTGAAGTAAAAATTTCACATTGGAAGAAGAGAATTTCGATAAAGGTGTTCAATTAAAATAAACCTCGTAATAAACCAAATGGGAAGGATAATCCAGGGATAATCAACCTTTAAACACCACCGATATTAAAGAGCGATCGCATTCTTTTTCTAGGAGGAGATAATTGGATTTTGAAAAAAAAAAAAGAAAGAAAATAAAAGAAGAAATATAAGGAGCTTCGTTTATTTCTGATAGTAAATGTAAATAGCGGCTTATTGAAAATTCTTGAATCTTGATTTGCGCGGCCGTGAGAGTTTCAAAGAGATGATTACGGTGCCGATCGATAGTTGCCGAAATCGCGCAACGCAGCCCAGATTGAGGCGCGAGTGATGTTGGCTGACTAATAATAGCGCGCAGGTTCGATGAATTTGACACTCGCGAACATACCTGCCCACTCGCGGAAACCAAATTCATTTTGTTGTAATGAGAATTCAAGCTATTTTTAACAAAACTCTCATATAATTATAGATGCCTGCTGTGCGCAGATCGATATTAAGTCTGTTGGCCTTATTCAATTTTTTTTTGTAATTGCAACTTTTGGTACAATGGAAAGTCATCGACTAATCAAGTGTTTTCTTTTATTAATCTGGTCAATTAGAAATTTCATTTACTTACATTTTACATTTTTTATAATCTGATATTCTTCATCTATAATTTAATATTCTTTTTGGGACCTTTTTTAATATTTCTTATAAACAACAAAGTATGTAATTTTCGATTCCGAATATGAAAATGGTCTCTATTGCTGATCATTAGAAGCTTTTAACGGGTCGTTTATGTGCATTTGCATGTTAATGTTGATGAATATTTGATAACACTATAAAAACGGTAGCCGAACTGTGGCTTTTTGGTATTTATTATTCCTGAAAATTTTCGTTCACAGTTTCGGATTTAATTTGACTGTCAAACCTGAATCTGAGCGATAAAACATTTAGTGACAAGCTTTTAGCAAAAATTGTAGGTTCTTATATTTATATCCTTTTTTTTCAACTTTTTGCAAAAATAGACAAAATCAAACTTTTTTGGCAAAATTTTAGCAATGATACAATATGTTGCAGATTTGGTCTAGAAACTATTAATTCATCCTATCGATTATCGTTATAATTGTAAATCTAACAAAAAAATTGTTTTTCATCGTCTTGCTGATCTATGCAAAATTTGACTGTCTCTTAGAAAGGTATTAAAATTTTCCATCCATTCTTTCAATTACAATGTGACAAATTTAAATTTGACTGCCTCTCTTTGATTCTCAGAAAGCGAAATCGGCCGACAAAGAAAATAATTCGAGGCGTCAGCAACATATTTTCATTGTTTGACACTTTTCGATTCCATCGAAACAGAAAGTAAAAATAGATTAAATTATATACTAATTCAATACAAAACCGGAGAATAAAGTAAATTATTAAGTAACAAAATTAGACAATGATAACATGATTCAGATTTTTTGGCATACGTTTAGCTCAATAAAGTAAATTTTAATAAGAAAAAGAAAAACCGCCCAATCAAATGATTGATTGAAAAAAAACATTCTACCTAAATGTTAGATGGAGTACAAGGGCGATTAAGATTCAAACTGTGAATAGACTATAATTTAATTATGCAATTATTGGCAACGCGAGGTAATAATCATTGATTTTCTATTTATACTCATTTCCTCTTTCCCACCTACTATAATTCATATTATCTGATTCTGATAACGTGTCGTCATGGTTTTCTATACGGTACGTAAATGGCACTCGTACAAAACTTTTCTCCAGATGCGTTTTCGCGAGAACTTTCTTAATTAGTGTATGACGTCTCTTTAAGATGTGTCGAAAATGTATGCTCTTTAATCATGTTCATATTCCTTAACGAATTATATTAGTAGAGATTTATGAAACTTGATATTAAAGACGATCGAAGTGTAAAGTTTAAGTGGTCCAGTAGCGCTCGCTATTACGAATATCTAAATTATCCCCAGTGCAGAATCTTGACTTAATCAACGTTGTCAAATTGATTCTCAACGCGATATTCAAATTTTTGCAAACATATTTTCATTTACATTCACTTCATTCGATATTTTCCATCATGTTCGTTCAATAATTAACATATTTTTTATTATAAAAAATTTGCAATAATTTTGTAAATTGTTTTCATATAACTTTCTTTATCAAATCTTCTTTTAAATTAATCATATGATTAATTGTTAAAAAATAATCATATTAATAGTAAACAAATTATTCATTATAATAAAAAGTAAAATATTATTTCATGCAATACAGTTTGTAACGAAAATTGTTTTTTAATTTTAGTTTGTATGTGGATTCGTTCTGCTTTGGACTTTGACGCTCATTTCGATGGACAGGCACAGATGTCTGGCGGTGGCACCTTACAGAAGCACATTAACAGCTCCCCGAGTTTTCGTGGCCAGCGTTATCACATGGCTTATTGCTTCGTCAATTTTTTTACCAGCAGCCTTTTGGTTTCAAATTAAGGTAACGTGTACAACTTCCACCTTTTATGTTCTCTCATCGTGATCAAGTTAATAAAACATCTTTTTTTCACCCTCACAACTTTATTAGTTCGTCGATTAAACGATCAATCAACTTTTTTTTCTCTACGATATCAATGCGCTCTGGAAAATAATCGACTGGAAACTTTTTTTATATCAAACATAGTTTGCACACATTAATCATTATAAACGATGATAAAAAAATGATGCTTCGATCCTGAGGATGCTGCTTATGACCACATTGTAGCATATACAAGGTTGGTCGTTTTAACTTGAGATAATTGAATATCTCGAAAACTATGCATCTTACGAAAAAAAAGTATGAATTTAAAACGACCACCCTGTATTTCAGTATTTGTTTGTACGCACTGACAACGTTTGCTCGTTGTAGATTTCATTTGTAAAATCAATTATTTTCCACTTCAAATGAATTCTTTCGCGCGAACAAACAATACGAATGCATTAATCAATTTTTATCTTTTCAGGAGACCGAAAATGGTTATACAATTTGTACACTTGTTTTTCCTAAAAACGACGTTTTAAATCTTTCTCTCTGCTTTACAATTCCGATTATCATTCTGGCGTGTTTAGTCCCGATGGGTTTGCTTGTTTATCATTATCAACGAATTTTCAAAAGGATATTGGATACGAGAAATCGATGGGCTGTCTCGTGCGTTGCTCAGGTAACATTTGTTCAAATCTGAAAATAAACATAAAAAATTATATTCTTATCATGATTTAACAAAAAGAAAAAAAATGAAACTTTTTACAGGGTTTGGATGCAGGAACTGGGGGTCGTCGAGATTCTGAACTGTCGGTTGTAGGAACTCTGGTTCCTTGGGCAGGAAGAAAATTATCCGCCTCTTCAGTTTCTGGTCGACAAGGACGAGCAGGAAGTTTGTCACAGCATGAGGAAATTCGACTTCACAAACACTTGCGGGTGGTTCGTATCTTGCTGCTTAAAGTGGTGGCAGTTTTGGTGATGTGGCTGCCAATAACCGTAGTCATGGTACTCATTTACATCGACGGCAGACGTCCAACGGAGGACACAAATTTCTTCTTAAGGTCACACCACTTTATCTACGCTTTAATAACGGCACAGCTCAACACAGTCGTCAATCCTCTTCTGTACGGGGTATTTCCGGAGAACTTTCGTACGTGCTTCGTTAAGCTCTGTAGAAGGCGCGAACCGTCTCAGGAAAACGGTAACGGTAGCGGTGGAACGACCACGAGAAAAGCCACTAGATCCTTGGAAGCTTTTCAGGTACAAAGAACGATAGCTTTGCCTTTCGGCTGATTTTATTTCATATAAAATATACAATATTCGAGAGCCTAACATCATTTACCTACATCAACACTTGATACATACATCTGAACACATCTCATAGATCTGGCTAAAAATTTTACCATTCGCATTAAATTAAATATACAAATAAAATGATCAAAAGAAGAAAATACGTAACCGATTCAAATTCATTTTCACAGGGCAGGCTGAGCACTAGAACGTCGGGCAGTTTTCGCAACACGAGGCAACCCAAGAAGAGTTCAAGTTGCAGCATCGGTAGCATCGTCGAGATTCCGAGCTCGGAGAAATTATGAGTTAGGCCGCAAACCGACTGAGCACGCCAAAAATTTTGTACAAAATGTTACATAAGTGAAACTATGATTTGACTGTATGCGATTGTTTGTGTATCTCGGAATCAAACATACCGAACTTTGGAATTCGAATTTTCAAAATCTCTCCGATACTTGTATGCTTTTCATGTGCGGATACAAAGCTCTAAGGTACATATGACAGACGAACGACGCGCGTTGCGATCACTAAAATACATATTTTCATTAACCAACAAGCACAAATGTAAAACTGCATGTTATTAGCGTTCGATTGCGAAACGTAATGTATAAAGTGACGACATGATTATTGTATGGTGTAAATGTACAGTTTTGTAAATATGAAGAATTAAATTATAATTTTTTCTAAATTTTTTGATTACATTATTCGCAAAAAAATAAAATAAAATTCACACCGCGCTAGTGAATAAAAACAAAAATGACCGGCTACGGAGATACAATTATTATGACAATACGATTTAATGCTTTAATGAATACGTTATACGTTAACTAATTACTTTTTAATCATTAATTTTCTTATTAGTCAAACCAATAGGTGGAAAATGTTAATGTCATTTTGGTATCCCATAGCCGCCATTTTTACAATCTTAATTTTAAGGTAGATTTTTTTATTCTAGACTTGAAATTCGTACGTTGAACGAATTTCCTCGAGATCATTGTATCGGTGGTTTTGTACAAAATCAAAGATTTGTCTAAGATCTGGAAAAAGTATAAGATTTTAGTTCTGAATATTCACACCGATATATTTTTTGTGGTGTTAAGTTTTTAGTTAAATTTTAGTTACCTTGTTTATCACATTCATTCATGAACATAATGGTGATTTCAAATCGACTTAATTTGCGGAAGGAACTTAGGTATCCGATGATTAAATCGATATCTTTGACTCGGAGAAAATGATTCTTCAGACATTTTATTATTATGCTCCACATATCACTATCCATATTATTTCCTACAACTGTATAAGAACAAATGATTAATTTATTAATTTATCAGTTTTATGGAAGACTTTTTATGACATACGTTTGACAAATTCATCAGGGGTTAAGGAACGTAACAAAGTCGCATGCTGGCTGAAGGAATTGTCTTTTTTCAGAGACTGCCATACTCGCAAGAACTCGTACGGAGAACGGATCTAAAAATCAATTTTTCAATCATATAACATTCAATTTGGTTGGACATAATAAATAATGTTGATAGTAAAATTTCACCTTATTTTTCAGGTATTCGTAGTCGCAGTTGTTATGTTCCGAATTATTATTGCACTCCTCCATATCTACGTCATTATTTAGAGCATCGTTGATTTTGACTTGACTGCCAAAATCATTTATCATATTTAGCATATTTTGTGGTTTATCGATATTTTTTTTCGACGTTTCATTATCGTTATTTCTTACAGTCTTTGTTTCTACTTTCATCTCATTTTCTTCCTGATTCACTTTCGCCTTATTTTTGTGATTCTCTGTCTTATTTGAATTTGATATTATCGGTTGTTCATTCGACACAACACAATTGTTGTTGTTCTCAAAATTTTTATTAACTATCAAATAATTGTTGTTCTGCTGATTGGACGATTCAATCTTTGATTTATTTGTTTGTTGTTTCGTCTTTTCTTTAGCCGCTCTGAGATCGCGTTGCCTTTTTGCTGAAAAATTTATTTGATTTGAAATACATATTTTATTCGTTTCATAATTTGTTAATAAAAACAAATTTTTCACTGATAAAAAAATATTATGATTTAAAAAATCAATACCTTCAACTTTTTCACCCAAGATGCAGTGTATATTTCTAGGATGCGAAGAAGGGTAAATGTGATAAGAACTCGTTGGCAGTGCTGAGCAATAACAATTATTAAATAAATCAACGTATGATAGATTCCTGTAGTATGAAAAAGGAAGCCTAATAAGTGCACTTTCTTTTTCTCTCATATCCTGGTTGTCGTTAACAATTTTCATCCTGAAACCATTAATTATTTTTTTCTTCTTTTGCAATATCAATCATAAACTTCCCCAACTAATATCAATTTGTCTAATAAAAAGAATACAATAATAATTAATTTTTAATATAAATACCTAACGCTTTTTGAGGGCAAAACACCACCTAGTCTTTGAATTGCTTGCTTCGCTTCTTTATTGTTTGGTTCTATTCTTACAACTGCCTCAAAATCTTCCAAGGCCTGAAAAAGATAAAAATAAATGAAAATTAATGTTTAAAAAATCAATCAGAGAACACATTTTATCTAAGTTTGATATCATTTTCACCTTAAACTTTGTTCCTAAATTTTCGAGCGCTGTTCCTCTTCGTAGAAGTGCTTTAGCATTATTGGGCTCTACATCAAGAACTAAACAACAGTCTTTGTAAGCACTAGAGAAGTTTTTTAGTTTGATATCTGTAAAAAAGAAAAAATGTTCAATCAACTCACTGACAAACAAATAACTTAAAAAATTTGTTTACAAACGCATTTTAGTTTAAATGGAATTATTTATGTAACTTACGAGTTATGGCGCGATTATTATAAGCTATGATGTTACTATCTATAGCCAGACTAGCATTGTAAAATGTTAAAGCTTGATTATAATCGCCCGCTTTGAAAGCTTCGTTGCCTTTTACTCTTTCAGCCTCAGCCATCGCCTTCAGCTCTGTACTCGTCAAAGAAGCTGCAACATTATAATTTATTTATATATCGAACTTTTAAGATCTATTAATAATTTATACATTTAATACAGTCAACGTTTCACAATGAACTGAATCGATGAATAATTTGATACAACATTTTGAAAATTCATAACATTCAAAAACAATCAATATTAAGAAACATCTTATAATAATCTAAACTGTTAGTCCAATGTATTTCTTGTTTATCCATTTTGTCATACTTTTCTTTTTTATTTCGTCTTCAATTAGCTGCCTGCATTTTTCCTCCCGATCTTTTCTTTCTTGTTGAGCACGTTTGGCCTGGATCTTGATCTGCTGTTCCTGCAGTTCTATCCGATTCAATTCGGTATCCACATCATATTTATCCCAAGCTGCATAATCGCACGATGATATTTTCTTCATCTTGGTTGGTTCTTTCACTGTCTTTTGCTTTTTTGGCTGAAAAATTATGAAAGAAAGAAAACATGAATTATACAATTTTTAAAACTAAATTCAACAAACCTTAAACAATCGATCAGGAATTTTCATTCAAATTTCAAAAAGTTGAGAAATGCAAATAATAATTTAAAACAAAATCAGATGAGCAAAACAGTGCAGAATTGATTTTTTTGCAAGTAACGTGCCAAACGTTCACGTACTTTGTTTTCATTGATGTTCCGTATTTTCGGTAATAAAAAATCATGATTTTCATTGAGGACAATTTTTTGCTCGCACAAATTGCTCTCTCTGATTTTCATCTCTTCGATCCAATTTTCCAGCTCGCTATCAATGATCTGACGCTCCTCGGGAGGCAACGAATCTTTGAAAACAAGTGGCCTGTCATGTCGCAAGACCGAACTGTTTGGTTTCAAACTGGCTAATTTGTTTTCAGCAAATTTAAGCAGATCTGGATAGTATCCTTCTTCTCCAGACCTGTTTATTTAAATGAAATAATGAAATTCATAAAATTAAAATTATGACAATGATAAATGCAGAGCATTTTTGATTTTTGAAAAAGTGTAACGAAGCGATGATATCATACCTCAAAATTTGAATTATATTTTCAAGTTCTCGAGCATTTCGACAATCGGTTATGTATTCGTAAGAGATGTTCTCAACGAGAATATCATACTTCTCTAACAGCGATTTGTGTTGTCCGTTTGACACATTGTTCAAAACCATCTCGTTTATCCGAGACTGGGTTGTCTTTTAACGAATCGATAACAATCAAGCTGTTTCGATGTGAATTTGAACGTTAAATGCAACGCGACCTGTAGAAAGAGCGTCGCCTCCGAAAAGCGCTGTTTGGTCGACACTGTTTGGTTGGGACGAGGCAGATGACGTAAGTTTAAAATGCCTGCCCATCGAGCTTGTTTACCACTGTTGCCACCTAACGTTAACTTCAATTTATTTTCCACATTTGATATCTATTTCCAATATTCATTTGAGCAAATCATTTCATTGATTATAAAAAAGAAACAAATAATAATTTTTTAAATATATATTTCATTATATTTTTTGGCTGGTTATTCAATTGTTTTAAATAACAAAAAGTGAACACAACTGACAATAATTATTGTTCACACAAATTGTCTCGTTGAAAGAATGAATCAACTATTCCTTATTAATTGAAATTAAATTGTTTACATTTTTTTTTTTAATATACATTTATAGTTTGCAAATGTTGGCAACACTTTTGAAATTAGGGGCCAGTTTAGAGGTTAAGTTAGACCGAATTTTTTGATCAAAGCAAAAATTAATGAGGCGGTTATTTAAACTTTGATTTTTGACAGATATCTATCAAGGAAATATATATATTTTGCATTTTATATAACATATTTCAAATTAAATTGACCAAAAATTTATTTAAATGGCCGCCACATTGATTTCTGTTAGACCTCAACTCACGTTGGTAGATTTTCACTCTCGAGAACACACAAACTCACAAACTGCTCGATAGCAGTGTTGCCGTTTTAGCGGTTTAAAAGTTATGAAATACAGAGATGCATCTGGGTTGAACCCTTTCGAAAAATTGGTCAAGTTTGCATTAAAGATGTTAGTTTTACCTTACTCAAATGCAGAGATCGAGCGGGTGTTCAGTCAGCTTAATATTGTAAAGAACAAGTTGAGGAACAGGATGAAACCACAGATGGTTTAAAAACAAAATTCAGTTTGCGCAGGCTTAATCAATGTTACTTTAATTACGAGGTTGTTGAAAAAGATTTAAAAAATCAAGCTCTGACGATTTTTTGAAAAAAGAAAAAGAGGTTGAAGATGAACTAGATTTCCTTTCACAAATGTAAAGTGTGTTTTTTGTACAGTCACAATGAGACAATGACTGAGTCACTGTACATAAAAATCACTGTACTACAGAGTATGTGTAACGTTCGAAATATATTAAACTATTAATATAAGTGCATTAATTTATTTTTAAGCTCTTAAACAATTTTCCAGTAGTTGTTTTTTTAATTTCTAGTGAAATTAAATTTAAATTTAGCGGGAAATAACGATATCTATCTAGCGAATTTTTAGCGGAAAAAGTAAGTCCATCTGGCGGAGAAACAAAAACCTCAAACGGCAACACTGCCTGAACGTTATTCGTTCAGCGTCAACGAGAGGAGAAAGAAGACGAAGACGCTTCTCCTTGCCCCGCTCCACCCTCGTCCATCCTGAAACGAGGTTATAAACGTATTGTTGTACTTTTTACGCGTCGTCAATATGCCGCAGCCAAGGGTTTGAGCTGTCGACTCGAGTGGTTTGGGAACCTTCGAAAGACCGAGGTCTGTCAAATTTCATCGCCATTTAACAACTCGTCCAATTAATGGGTCCAATTAAAAAATCTACAATTACCTTAACGATTGTCATCATCTCTTCACTTTTCGAACTTTCTCAGCTTTATCTCACTCTCATTTTCAATTGTTTACAATTTTTCTTCACCGACAATGATCCCTCGCTTTGAAATTCAAACTCAACATGAAATCAATAGGTCTAACGATGATGACATTTACTTTTTTGAAGACCCAACGAAATTGACAAGAAAAATGTCTCCTGTCAAAACTACTTTGTTTACATTTTTCAAACAACATGTTCATCTTGAAATTAAATCACAAAACATGTGAATACAACTTCGGAATTAATTTTAATTCCTTTTCATTTGCTTTTTGAACTAAAGTCGAAAAAATAGACAATGTAAACAAAATTATTAGTCAACCTTTTTATGAAGTGTTTTTCAAGAATTTGCTTTTCGTTTGTTGTTGACGGTTGAATTTGTTTTGTTTCGCAGCAAAATCAATAATGATGGGAATATTGTATGAAAAGCGGCCGCTAAAAAGGCCGAGGCTTGGCCCGCCCGACGTTTACCCGCAAGAACCAAAACAAAAGGAGGATGAACTGACGTCATCAAATGTAAAGCACGGATTTGCGACGATGCCGCAGCTGAATGAAGAATTCGGCACGGCTCGAAATTCAAACGTAACCGCGGCGAAGGTCGGTGCTTATTTCAATGCAATCCTAGCAAAGAAGGAGGAACTCGCGACAATGCCCGACACGGGCCGAAAGAGGCAGCAGGTCAACCCGAAGGATAACTTTTGGCCGGTGACGGCAAGGACGAAGGCCGGGATCGAGGCCTGGTTCAAGGACCTGTCCGGCAGCAAACCCCTCATCGCCCTAGCGAAAAAAGCTCCGAACTTCAACAAGAAGGAGGATATTTTTATGATGTTGTGCGAATACGAAGTGCCTATGTTGCGAGCCGCTTGGTTTATCAAACTCAGCTCTGCTTATACGGTCGCTGTCTCCGAGGCGAAAATCAAAAAACGACAGTTGCCTGATCCAACTACAGGTGAACTCAAATTTCTTTACGTCAATTAATAATCGTGCTGCAATATCCTGAACATACAAGTTTGAGCCAGGATATTGTACTTTGAGAAAAGATTTATTTAATTCTCTGAAATGTAACGACAAGTTTGAAGGGACAATTTACTGGGCAAACATTTTTATTTTTAAAGAGTCAGTTGAACTTTCAAGTTTTGATTAACTTAGCAAGTTCAGTTTGCATATAACAAGATTGACAATTAAATTAAAATATTTGTAATTTCGTTGCAGAGTGGACAGCAACCCTGACGAAATTTCTCAAGGACCAACTTTCAAAGCTACAAGATTTCTATCAACTCAACCAGCAGCCAGGAACGGGTGCGATCAACGGAAGTTTGAACGGTTGCACGAATCTGACTAATCCGAGCAGTGCCACCACAATGCCCATCCCGAACAGCGGTCCGGCTGCTAACGGCAACTTGGGCACTAAACCGCCTTCCCCAAGTTTGAACAACCAACTCGCGAGCTCTGTAAATGGCGAGCACAAGCTGGCCCTAGAGCAGTGGAACTACTGTACCCTCCTGGCCAAGTACATGTTCGAGGAGGGGTTGCTAGACCGACAGGACATGCTGCAGTGGATCCTCGAGCTCCTGGACAGGCTGCGGACAGCGCCTGCTGACGATGGGATTCTCAAACTCCTTTTGCCCTTAGCTATGCAGTACCTTGAGGAGTTCGTTCAGTCAGAGCTTCTGTCCAGGAAACTATCCTACCTTTGTTGCAGAAAGCTCGACAGCATGTGTACTAACGTGGACATCAGTTTGAATCCGGAAACGAGTCAGGCTGCGATCTTTGATGAATACCTTAGTTGTGCACATCATCGGGGAGTCGTTCTCTCCTTGTCTGCTATCATACAGGTAGAAAAATAATTAGAAAATTGAAAAATGACATTCTTAAATCATGAACTTTCACTTTAGAATTAAAATTGTCACTTGGAAATTTAAGCTGCTACTTAATACATGATAATTCAATTTGTTACTTAAACACTGAAATGGGTACACAAAACTAACAATTTTAACTTGCAAATTGACATTAAACCTATGTCCTCATGTATTTAATTTTAGGTAATTGCACTGGAATGTCCAACGGCCCTTGTCTGGAACTGCGTGGGTGAAAACAAAAGTTCAGCAGTGCTCAACGGGTCCCCTTTGGACTATTTGCCCTGTCCACCCGCGGCTCTTCCTCGGCCACCCTCGACCGCCTCGGACTCGACGACAAAACGTCTGAAAATCGCTCAGGAGAGCATTCGTGTCCGGTCGCAGGCGGCAGAGAGTCGGTGGTCATGCGACAAGTGGCAGCAGAGCAGCGCTGGCATGACCACGGCCAAGGTGCTCGCGGCGCTCGACGCCCTTGACCGTCACAGCTTCAATAAGATGGACAACCTCAACTCCCTCGACACTCTCTATGCGAAAATTTTTAGTCCGACCAATAAAGAGAGCCCGCCAACCGAAACTGAGACGAAAACAGAGTACAGTCCGCAACAGGATTCGGCGATCGTTGAGATCCTGTGCGAGTGGGCTGTGAGTGCTGAGAGATGGGGCGAGCACCGGGCTATGGCAGTCGCCAAGTTACTCGAAAAGAGACAGAGCGAAGTCACGGGTGAAAACAACGAAAACGACGATAAGGACAGCGTTTGCAGCAACGGTGCTCCACTTGGACTGCCGATTTTCCAGCCCTTGCTGATGAAATTTCTCGACACTGACGCTCCCGTGCTGGACAGCTCCTCGCCCCAGAACAAAGTCCAGTTTACAAATCTCGTTCATCTGTTCTCCGAACTCATTAGGCACGATGTGTTTTCGCATGATGCTTATATGTGCACTCTGATCTCCAGGGGAGATTTGACTCAAGGTATGTAACCAAGGGATGACTTCACCGACTTGGAGTTCATGCAAAATTGACGATTTTATTTTTGTCTCTTCAGGTCCGGTGGGTAGCAAACCGAACACTCCAAACAACAGGGACCAGATGGACGAGGACAGTCTGTTCACAGGCATTGAGCTGAAGGCTGCCAAGATGGAAGTTGCTGACCACGGTAGAAACATGGATTATGACGACAGTAAGATTGACGATGATCTAGATAAGTTGTTGCAACACATCAAGGAGGACCAGCAGAACAGTTTGGACGCCCCTGATAGTCCCAAAGAGGATGCTCTTGGAAGTCATGCTGTACACGAGGGACTGGAATCAAAAAGTTCATCCAATCCCAGCAGGCATTTGCTTTACACCACGCATTTTCCTCTGCCACAAGTAATTACTTCAAAATTAAAACAACAAAATAGAAAATAAAGATGTAACTTTAGCATGGATAATAATTGTGGATTGATTTTTTAGGACGAGTCGAGTAGCCAGCATGATTGCAATCAGAGACACGTACTTTTGTACGGAGTCGGTCGAGTTCGCGACGATGCCAGACACGGTTTGAAAAAGATGACGAAAGAAGTGTGCAAATTGTTCAGCAAAAAGTTGAGCATCGACGTGGTCGAGGGGGTGAAAGTAAAGAAGCACAGCAGAAGTGAGTTCAACTTCGAGGCGATAACACAAAAGTTCCAGACGCTCAGCTACTTTGACCAGCACGTGGTCACGTGGCAGTGCGCGACCCAAGTTATTGAGATGCTGAACACCTTCTCCCTGTCCGGCTCCTCCTATCTGCCTGTCCAGGAGCATGTGGCGTTTCTCTTCGATCTGATGGAACTTGCCCTCAACATCTACGGCTTGATCGACGTCTGCATACAGATCCTGAAAGAACTCCCCGAGGTTGAGATTCAGCTAGCTTCCCGAAACAGTCAGCTTGTTAGGAGTTACACGACGAATCTGAGTTTGTACGTCGTCGGAGTTTTGAGAAGATACCATTGCTGTTTGCTGTGTAAGCTGAGACAGGAAATTTGTCCGTTTTTGAAAGTGAAATAAATTGAACAATTTGATAAATCATTTCTTTTTTTCGTTGCAGTGTCTCCTGAGCAAACAACAGCAGTCTTCGACCTTCTCTGCAAAGTAGTGAAGCACGTCTCGAACCCAAGTGATTGCAGTTCCGCGGAGCGTTGCATCCTAGCTCACCTTTATGATTTATACTCGAGTTGTTCGCTGCTAAAAACCAAATCACATGGAGTGGAGGCGTTCAACAACGCGTATCCAAAGATCCGGATGGCGTTGTACACCGCGCTGCAGCCAGTGCCTTCGAATCATGTTTACAACAGTCAGTTCATGGTCGACGTCTTCAACAGTCCAAGACGCGGGGGCAAGATCGATCCCCAGTGGGCACGTCAGCTCAACGAGACCCCAGCGAACCGTTACAGTTTCGTTTGTAACGCCATCGTGGCCGTGTGCAGCGAAACCGATAACGACAAGCTCAACGACATCGCCATCATCTGCGCGGAACTCACTGCCTGCTGCAATGCCTTGAGCGTCGAGTGGCTTGGTGTTCTCATTGCACTCTGCTCATCCACGAGCAACTCCACCTTCTATATCGATCTTCTCCAGCAGGTCGACGTACAAGATCTCAGCATCCACAATTCGTTGGCTGTTTTTACTTCCATCCTAATTGGTACAGTTTTATACAAACAAAATCAAAACTGAAATTATAACTTGTATAATTAAATGTTGTGAAATCAAATGTTGTTTCAGCGAGACATTGTTTTTCTCTGGAAAACTTCGTGGTCCACGTAGCCCTGCCATCGTTAGTGAAAGCGTGCAGCGATGGAAGAGGCGACACGGACATCGAAGTCGAGGCAGGAGCAAGATTGACGTTTCACCTGCTCCTAAGACTGTTCAAAACCGTCGAGTGTCCCCAGCCGGCGCTCTACGCGTTCAGCAGCAGTCCCAACTGCCCGGAGAGTCTATCCTGTGCGAACGCACGCGGCTACAGTATCAAGCTCAGCTGCGATCGTCACCTACTCGCCGCTGCTCACAACAACATCAGCGTGGGACCGCTCCTAGCTGTTCTTAAGGCGATTTTGTTGGTTGGAGATGCCACTGCTGGCAAGCAACCTCCTAAGAAGCCCGAGATACCACTCGCCCATTCCGGTAAAAGTGGCCCTGGCAGTGTCGGGGTAGGGGTTGGTGTCGGGCCCAGTGGGCCTGGTGAACTTTCCATCAGCCACATCTTAGGTGAGTGGTATCATTTCAAATTTGTTATTACTTTTAATTTTAACTTTGAGCGAAAAAACTGAATGTTGCTTTTATTTTAGGTACAAGCGATATAATGGGTAGCGGCGACGACATAGGACTGGACCTGGCAATGTCCTCATCGAATAGCAGCGCAGGGATGACCGCGGAGAGTGTGAAAAGTCTGTCGGACTTTGCTCAGCGCATCCTGCGCGAGATCTGCAGTCAGGAGTGGGTGCTGGAACGATGTCTGCAGAACCCCGAGGAGCTTTGCGACTCGGACATGCTGCTGGACAAGATGCTCTCGACCGAGCAGGCGCAAAAACTCCTCTACATGATCTGTTACCCAGAGTCCCTTCCCGAGGCATTCCTAGACCAGAAAACTCACATCACGAATATTCTCGAGAACCTCGATCAGTGGACATTAAGGATATCCTGGCTCGATCTGCAGCTCATGTATCAGCAGTTTCCTAGCAACTCGAACGAGCTCTCTCAGTGGTTGGACACCGTCGCCAAGGCTGCCATCGACGTCTTCCAGCTAAATTTACCGAACGCAAAATCTGACAAGATTTCTGGCTCCATCTGGTTGGTGGCGCCATTGGTTTCGAAATTGCCGAGCGCGGTTCAAGGAAGGGTGTTAAAAGTCGCTGGCCAGGTTCTGGAAAGTGGAAACTGGTCTAAGACAGCGAGCAGGGAACGTGTCTCGGGTCGCAGCAAGCCCTGTCTTTTCAACCATCAACCCTTCCTGTCGCTAGTGCTAACCTGTCTAAAGGGCCAGGTATATTCATATACTGATATTTATATTGTAATTTATCATTCGGTTATTGAGAAAATAATGTTTAATTTTAATCTAATGGCGACAGGACGACCAGCGCGAGGGCCTTCTCACGTCGCTCCACTCGCAGCTGTCCCAGTTCCTAACCGTCAGCAAGGAGGAAAAGAACTCGGCCGTGGAAGACCCGAAGACCAGACAAATCCTGCAGGATGCTCTTCAGCTGCGCTTCAGTCTCGTTGGAGGCGTCTTCGATACCATCCAGAGGAACACCACTGTCACCACCGACTGGGCCATTCTGCTCGTCCAACTGGTTAGCTACGGTGTCATCGATTTGAACAACAACTCGGAACTGTTCACCACTGTCATCGATATGCTTGCCACTTTGATACATTCCACTCTGGTCTCCGATTCGCAGTCCGACAAGGACGAGAACAAGAAACATTACCAAAATCTGATGAAGAAGCTGAAGAAGGAACTCGGCGACAGAAACTCGCAGAGTATACAGTTTGTGAGACAACTTTTGCCACTGCCCAAGATGACCACCGAGGTCATCACTTGCGAGCCGGTAGGTTGCCTCACCGACACCAAAGGCAACAAAATCGCCGGTTTTGATAGCATTGATAAGAAACAGGTAAAGTAAGATGACGGTTTGGACAACTTTGATTGTTGTAAATTAATCTATTACACAATTAAACAATGATTATTTTTCCAGGGCCTTCAAGTTTGTGACTCACAGAGGGTATCCGCGTGGGAACTTTTGGAAGGTCATAAGAACCCTGCGCCCCTGTCGCTGGCCTGGTTCAAGGCCGTTAGGATGGAGCGAAAACCGCTGACTTATCAAAACGCGCACAAACTGTTGCGTTACCACACGCACAGTCAGATCAAACCATCGAGTTATTACCTAGAACCGCCACCGCTTCCTCCAGAAGATTTGGAACCGGATAAGAAGGAGGCTGAGGCGGGCAAAGCCGACACTCCGATGAGCATCGATTCTCCAGGTCGGCTTGGCGGCATCAGCGCAGCTGCTGCCAGTGCAACTGCCGTGGGCAAGGGCAAGGGCATGAAACGAAGGCACAGACGAAACAAGGCTGCCACCCCGACTGCGCCCATGCCTCAACAGATGCAGGTAGGCAAACGACGTTTTAATGTCACGTAATTATTTAAACCGCATTTTGGATCCTTTTTGACATTTTTTTCTATTCATTGCAGCAGGGACCTACGCAGATGCAACCAATACCCTATGGCAACCAGCAGAACCAAATTGCACAACAGCAAAACATGTTTACGAACCAGCCACCGCCGCCACAGCAGCAGTGGTATCCGAACCAAGGTCAGACGCACACCCCGGCTCAGCAGTACAACTACGGTCAGCAGTTGCCGCCTGCGCAGGTTCCTGGTCCCCGTTACGACAGGCCGATAATGAACAACCAGAACACGAAACAGGCCATCTCGAACATGCTCCGACAGCGACAACCCTCCAACCAGTTTATGGGACCTCAACAACAGGCCGCTGCGCCTCCTGTTGCTGGGCCCACGGGTTTCCAGGGGATGCACCGACAACAATACATCAGACAGCAGCTTAGGGCTCAGCACGGAACACCAACTATGAACCAACAGCAGCTCAATATGTTCGCCTCGCAGCAACAGCAGCAGCAACAACAGGGAATGTACTCTGGCATGCAACAAGGTTCGACTCGATTTTATTTTTGAGATTTGTTTTTAATTGTTTGGATCTTGTTTTTCACTTCGATTGAATTTTAGGGATGAATCAAAGTTACGGCGGTTATGGAGGCCAGCAGATGATGCCCCAGCAGCAACAGGCGCCGCAACAGAGCCAGCAACAGGTGCAGCAACAACAGCAGCAGCAAATTTTGCAACAGCAACAACAGCAAGGCCTGATGAACCAGCAACCGAACATGATGTTCCAGAACCAGCAGCAGATGATCAACTCGCAGAGAAACCAGGAGTATATGCAGCAACAGAGGATGCAACCAGCTGCCGCGCGGCCGCCTTATCTTCAGGTGAGGATCTACTGTTTTTTGAAGAATTTAAGAAAAAAGAAATGATGAAAGACAAAGGATTGAATTGAGGCAACTGATATGCATTTAAGAATGGGTTTCAGGCACCTAATGTTACGATGAACACCATGGGACCTATGGGAGGAGGAGTGCAAAATCAACCAGCCCCACCGTACAGACAAACTGGTGGCAAACCTGGGACCGTAGGTGTGAGCGGAGTTGGCGGTGCAAATGTTGGCATGCAACCTAATCAGCATATCCAACAGGTATTTTTTTTTCTCATTTTAAGAAAATGAAAACTTGGGAGGTGTGATTTTTGATTTGTTATTGGTTTTTTTTAGTTGACGCTAAGCCAACAACGTATGAGAATAATGGCGATGCACCAGCAACAGCAGCAGGTGCAGCAGCAACAGCAGAACGCAAACGTAGGACAGCAACCGACACCCCAATTGGTGGCACACCTTCAAAGGAACCTAAATCAACCGCCACAGCACGCGTATCAACATCAACCACCGCCTTATTAAATTACGAATACAATTTTTTTAAATCGTCATACAAATTAGTAATTTATTCGATTACTAAATGGACTCACTGTTTCAAGTTTGATACCTTTTTTTTGTTATCAATGAAATCATGTTTTGATAAAACGTCAAACCACTAGGAAGATGAAATGTGTTTCTCTTTTTTATTTTCTGTAATGCGCGACACGATTGTGAAAAATCGTTGGTAGGTTAAATGTAGACGAATCTCAGAAACAACATTGAACGGGGGGTAAAATCAAAACTTGAAAAACCCTTTCTTTTTAATCGAAAATTATGTTTAATTTGAATCTTTTAATTTATTATTTAAATTTTTGTTTAATTTATATTTCACTTTTTTGTTTAATTTAAAACTTGTTTATAGAAAATTTCTGTAACTGTGCAATATTAAAATTGAATAGATTCAATGATGAAATTGTAATGAAATTTGAACGAAGTTTTAAAAGCTGGGAGCCGATAATTTATTAGTTGAAAGAATGAATCATGAAGAAATAATTGTCCTACGTTTGTTTAGGTTGTATGTGAATAAATCGAGTTCACAAGATTAGTATAATTATATTTGGTTTGTACGTGCAACAAAAGTGATTGTCTGTTTTCACTTTGATTGTGTTATAAATACTTTGATTGTATTTGTGACAATTTTAATGGAACGTACGAATGCAACAAAAAAAACGTTATTTGTATTATTAATCATATTGATTGAATTTGAATGATGTAAATCGTATATTTAAAACCGACTTGTAATTTATATAAAATGAAAAAAAAAGATAATTTAATTTTAAGATTGGTCAAGCTAGAACGGAATAACGATTGGATTTAGATCCAGCGGAATTAATTAATTGTAAGAGAAGTATTTGAAAACTGCCGAGATTATGAAGACTGTGACACAGAAAATGTTACTATATTGATATGACATGCGAGTGGCCGGTGTGATAATGCAGTCGTTTTTTTAAAAATTAAGAATAATGAATGAAACAGAAAAAAATCCATTGAATCACAGGCATGATGTTTATATTATATATAAATATATATGTATGTATATTTTTCATGTGTACAATATATACAAAATTGTTTATTGCCAAGTATTCGAATTAATTTAATTATTAAAAGAATGACGAACCCGTAGTTTTATCATTTGAGCTGCGCTGAGAAATAAAATATTGTTGGAGCGAACGAATAAAAATTCAAATCAAATTGGTGCATAAAACGAAATTGTGCGATTGAATTGACGAAAATGAATATTTATGAAAGTTCTAAGGGAAAATGTTGAATCATTTGTGGCAGTGCGAATTTCAGTACAATTTTATCTCAGTGTAGACATTGTTTGAATAATTTTAAGTTGTTCGATAAATAAATTATTATATGAATGAATAAAATATAAATTATACATTTTTGAAATAAAGTTTTTCCTCAATTCGAAAATCTGTTCAGTTATGAATATTAAATTAAACATGAATTTCTTTCAAAATAATTCTAACAAATATAAATAATTATTATTTTCATATTATTTTCAATAATTTTTAATTATTATTCTCGAAATAATTTTAACTTCAACAAATAAATACCAAACTAAGAATTTTATTCATTTTATATTGTTTTCTAAATTGTTGTTCGTTACCGACTTGTTTGAGTTTTTGTGAGAATTATCGCATTATTGGATTAAAGTGCCATTTTCGGTTGACGCCATCTAGTAAAATGACCATTTTTTTATACCTGATATTAACAATGTTGTCACTCTTGTTCATGTCCCTGTGGCTTTTTAATATTTTATACAGCGAAAAGAATAAATGAAAATTTAGTTGATATTGTATGAATCATCACAACAGTTTTATTATTTTGTTCTACTCTTATTGATCATAGTCATTAAAATAATAATTCTATCAATGCGGATTGAACTAGCAGGTCAAAAATAAAAATGTGGAAAAAAGATAATGCCTATTTGATAGATAAACTTCGCCGGGATAAAAATAAATTATCAGATAGTATTCAGGTAGATTCTGTCAAAAACAGATTCTAATTTCTTTTCAAAAAAATTACCAACGAATTTTTATCGATAGATGATATCAATTATAAAATTAATTAAAAATTACTTTAACTGATTAACTTTATTTTAAATAAATTATTCAGATGATCAATAATTCAAACATTCAAAACTGGGAAATATTTTTTCATTTTCAAGTAATCTTTCAGATAATTTTGAATCTATTTCACACGACCCGGATATTTAATTTTTTTTAATTTATTCAACAAACAAAAGAAAAAAAAAGATTTAAATTTAATACTATTTGAGTTTTAACGAACAATTCGTTTGGTAGCCATAAATAGTGGTATTTTATTTTTAACATTTAG